>OZ014534.1:73401837-73835984 GCA_963966105.1 Volucella zonaria | reverse complement strand
ACTTATACCTACTGTCCTCGAATCCTCATCAACTACCAGGAAAAGGAGTAAAATTATAAACTTTCTTTCCAGCATCGTTAAGTTGAGTTAAAGAACTCGACAGGTTGTTAATTTGGACGCATTTGTGTTATGCTCTACTCTACTTGCTTCCCTTTTAAAATGGTCATCTCGTGAAGGTTCAAACCCGCTTGAGATGCCATCAACCTTCTCCAGGTATTTAACGTAAGATTTCTTGGTCCATTAGATTCATCTGCTTTGCTTAGGCAATACTCTATTTTGGCAATACATCGTTTAGACTTTAAAAGCGTCTGACAGATTACTCTTGTACACGGCATCCCCATATGGCTCTCCATAGGAACTGCCAGATAACAGTAAGATCAGAAAGACTATCCGAAGTCAAAAAGCATTCGGCTCACGGTTTCGATCTTATCACTGCTAAGGGTGTCGGTGTATATTTAGGGATTCACAACTTCGAAGCGCTCATTCGTCCGACTTTCGCCCTGCCTTTCGAATAGCTAAATATCATCAAGAAATATTCGTTCTATCTATTGTGTTGGTCCCCTAGCAACAAGCAACTGCTTAGACTTATCAGGGCTTGTTGTGTTGAGCTGTGCCCCTAGGTAAGATTTTTGGTAAAAGCAATAAGTGGTCATACTGTTGCTCCATTTTTGGTCTGTTAGCTGCACAGGTTGCAGGTTGATGCGACGACGCTAACCAAGTCGTTCACTACTCTCTTGCCCAACGATACTCCGGTTCAAGTTCAAATTCTCCACTCTCTCCCATACATTACTCAATTTCACCTGCTGAGAGCTGTTTGTCGTAGTTTATCTGTCTTTGTTTCACGTTCGGCTGCGAAAATATTTTTCACAGATTTCCAGTAGTCGTAGATACGCGTAAAGGGTCTTTCATTAGCGCTTCCTGTCTTTAAATTTAAATAAAGCAAAGTGTGTGCGTGCGATATTATCGAAATTTTTATTCGTTTGAAAGGCCTATCGATGCCATCATGTATGGAATATAACATCGTTCAAATGTTACCTCCGGCTTCTCTGAGTGGGGCGCATCCGAAATGCCCAATTTTCTATGACTGACACATAAATCAGGTTGAATTGGAGCGATGGCATGGGTTATATTGGGTGAGAGAGCCGCTGTGGTTTGTGGCTAATCCGCATAGACCTGCGACTTCAGAAAACCCCACAAGAAAAAGTCTAACGGGGTCAAATCGCATGATCTCGGTGGCCAGTTCACATCACCTCCATGTGAGATGACCATGCGCGGTTGTACAGAATCTCCAATGTGGCGTGAGCTGTGTGACACGTAGCACCGTCCTGTTGAAAGCACATATCATTGGTGTCCATATTATCCAATTCAGGCTAAAAGAAGTTGGTAATCATCGACATATAGCTCTCGCCGTTGACGGTGATGGCCTAGCCAACGTCGTTCTCAAAGAAATATGGACCGATGACGCCGTCAGCCCAAAATCCACTCCAAACAGTGACTTTTTCGGGATGCATTGGACGCTCTTAGATCTTCATGTGGATTGGCATCGTCCCAAATTCGACAATTTTGTTTGTTGACGTACCCATTCATCCAGAAATGCGCCTCATCGCTGAAGGTGATTTTTCTATGAAAATTAAGGTCATTTTGCAAGTGCGCCAGAGCCCATTCAGCTACAGGTCGTTTACATTCAGCTCCTAGGCGAGTTAAATTTTGTAATGGTGCAGGCTCAAGTGATGACGTAAAATTCGCCAAGTTGTGGTCTGCGAAAGGCGCGCGATACCTCAGATTCTCCTGCACATTCTCACGGACAGCGGCGATGTTTTCGGCAGATCTTGCATTTCGTTGACATATGGGTGTTGGTTTATCGTTTACTGAACCAGTGGACTCAAATTTATCCGCCACACTGCGAATAGTCCTCTCGGTAGGACGATTATGGCGATCGTAAAATAGGCGAAGCACTCGGAACGTTGCCCGAACAGAGCACCCAAAACAATTTTTGCATTTGAACGTGTTGTTGAACGCTATGTCCATCCATGGTGCTTTGGCAAAACAGACTGAATAAATGACAGCCAATTAGACAGATGTAGCTTCAATAATATGGCCGCTATCAACTGCCAAAATTTGGAAGTCCCTATTGGAAGACCCTGTAGTTGTGTTATCAGATTTCCTGGTTGTTACCACCACTTAAGTGAGATTCAACCTGGATAGAGTAACAGGCTCTCGAGACTACAACTAGTGCTACCATATATCGGATCTCCAGAAGGCTGCTTTTTAATCACCAGCTAATCCTAGATCAGTCTATCTGGTTGGATGGTCGGTGCCTAGCAGTGCCAGTTTCTGTATTGCAACAATCTGAACAATTGCCCCTGCATTTTTCGATAAACAACAAATGCTCATCATGTATTTGAGGACGATCTAAATTTGTCATCACGATTTTGATATCAAGACCAAACTCAAGGTTATAGGTGTCACTTTATTGACCGTAAAATTTATCGTAATATTTGACGTTCTCCTACTGGGTCGCATATTCCGTCAGTGTGTATTAATGTGAGCGGTTTTACAGAAACCGTGCAGTGCCCGTATACTTATTTACACGTTTTAACGGCCTTAAATACTCCTGGTGTAAGTATTATCTCTACGCCGTATTTACGCGCGTTCCAAACTAGTTTGCCAGAGTGGAGTAAGGTAGTTACCGCGGCTGGCAAAGAATACCCATTGCCATCTGGGTAACTTGATTCGCTAAATTTAAAGATACTCATCTTTAATTTTCTTTCTAGGAATGTTACGTTTGGAGGACCATCTTTCGTGAATCCTGGACGATGTACTAGCAAAAGCCAAAGGCCTCTTCAGAGGTCTAAAGTTGCAATCACTTGTTTTACAGTGGAGCCATAGGTTAACCACATCAATTATATTTTGGAGCATATGAGTCTCGTCAAGTTAATTTCTCAATTCCTTTGGTCACTGTAGAGCCAGATTTTAGATTAGCTTCCTTGAACATCTCTGATTGTACCCTTATCAAGCTCTTTTTCAAAGTTTGTTGTTGCTTCTAAGTTACACACGTACATTTTATCCCTGTTGCGTATTTTATCGTGGAGGCCCACATACCGGACCTCATCGACCCCTGCGCCAACAACAGGATATAAGGAAATTTCATTCCGATACATGTACGTGTGTAATGTGCAATCAAACGACTGAGAACAGAGAGTACACCAGCATTTCAACCAAACATTTTGAATGGTCTAGGTGACTTTTTGAAAAATACAAATATTTTGCCGAAATGGGGGCTAATAATATTACTCCGAATAATTATTTTATGCTAAAGGAGCAAACGAGCAAAGGAGCATATTTCAATGGGAAAACCAACCTTCAGGTCATATCAAGCGGGAGTCTGAGATAGATTGCAACCATAACCGAATGGTTAACATCGTCTCTGAGGACACCACATAAGTTTGGCTGCGTCTACTATTGTGATGATAAAAATGGAGGGAATCTCCGCGTCACAAATGAAAAATCTCACACACTCTACCTTTTCGGGTTGTCGTCTCAGCGACAACTAAGTGAGCTTCCCCCATGCAGACACTCGATGTCGTAGCTTTTGCCCATATTTCTATTCGTGAAAGAGAAGTGTTTATGACTTGGCCTTGACCTTTAAAAAAGATTCGAAAATCCTTTCTCTCTCTCACCCACACATATAACCCATGTCTTCATACACAAATACATTGAACACACAATATTTCACGGTCACCACCATCGAATGTCCATGACACATCCCTACATTTCCATCCAATACACTGTCATCACTAGAAATACAGCTGGCTACGGCACTTATCCGTATCTCTGCCACTACTTATGCTTAAGAGCGAAGACCAGGCGGCAAGCCTCCCTTTAAAATTCCCAATAATTTGGGAACCAGCAAGTTCCACTATGTCCTTGTCTTAAATATTTCAAAACAACATCCTCGTCCGCGCCTTCATATCACAAAAAATGATGGAGTACCGCAGTATCCATCAACATTACTCCTCGCTGCCTCACCATGGCAACCATTATGGGTATTGGCGGAGCAAACGCACAGAAATAGTGCGTAGGTGGCTCGGGGTGGAGCCTCCGTATTTGTGTCCCACTGGAATATTGGTGTTGTTTTTAGGTTTTCTTCTCCCACGTCCCTCTTTTGTTCAATCTCAATGTCTAGGTCACGCCTGCCTAACACCAACAACAACTTACGTACCAACACAACAGCCACAACACTAATGCAAATCCATGAGGATGCACTTGGAGTATGGCAGAGCTATTCCAATCGCTGCCACTGATGCATATTAGTATTGGGGGATACTCGTACCTGGCAAGTCCCAACTGCAACGAATCCTTTTGAGAGCCTTTCTTCAGGATCGGAACTTCCACGTAGGTGTCTTATTGAGGCATACATAAGTTTGTTTGTACGTGGGCTCAATGTTCTAGAGCCCAAATGGGCTCATCCCATTTTCAGGGTCGGCCCTTGTGAGACTACAAGGATACGAGTATGTTGCTCCTGAAGTTTTGGTTTTTATTTAAAGCAAACTCTTGATTGGGTATCGATGGCGACGAGTGTCGTAAAGGACTTTGAAATTGTGCATTCGATTGTGGACAACAGTAGAGGGTGTTATAGATAGTTGGCCTAGAATAGCTCTGGTCTCTTAGAGTAGGTTGCCTTTCAACAGAAATTTATGCTTTTGTTGTTGCAAGCTAAAAATAATAATAAAAAAAAAGTTACACTCTTTTAAGCACAACACAAATGGCGGACTACATTCTATTGGTTATGGTGGAAAGCAGATGAGTAAAGGAGCCGGTTAAAATAGGAAAAATCTGATTGGTGTAAGTCCCTTTCAGCAGGACACTATTTTTAACTGTAGTCATACTCATATAGCTGCGTTGAGAACAGCATTTCTCCGTTCAATGGATGGGATTGTGATGAGTTAAATTAACTGAGATGTTAAGCAGACGATTTAGCTTGTTCAAGATCACTTGGCCTATTAATAGATCCTCAGTTGTTGCCGATTAGTAAAATCAGCATGGCCGAAATGTCTTGCTTTTTTTTTGAATATCACAACATCTTGATACAATTCACCGCCGCTGAGCCTTTCTATTTCATTACAACGCTTGCCTAATTTATAAGCGCGAGTATTGAACAAGAGAAAATAAAGGATGAGCCAACAGCTAGTGTGGAAGTTTTGATTTAATTAAATACATATTTTTTATAAAATCAATGTAGAATTTTATTGATTAATAAAGCTTGGTCTATGGCAATTATGAGTGGAACAAAACATCGTTTATATAACTATCACAGTTTCTATTGCAAGCGACCATCCGAAGGTCAAAATTATTGATGACTTTTTGAAGAATAAGTGGGTCGATGGCCGCAATTTCAGTTTGGATGTTATGTTTGAGATCCTGAATTGTCGCTGTGTTATTGTCATAGACCTTATTCTTCAAATAACCCCACAGGAAGAAGTCTACAGGTGTCAAATTGCATGACCCTGGAGCCCAATAAATTTCTCTCTAACCGAAATAAAGCGATCTTCAAATTTCGTACTCAATGAGTTGATTGATTGATGGCTTGTGTGAGCGGTGGCGCGATCCTGTTGAAACCAGAGATCGTCCAGACACAATTCAATAAATTTTGGGAAAGAAAGTGCCATAGTGAGGCCCAATTGTTGACTTCTTCGGCGACGAATTGAGGTGCCTGGCTGGTTATGAACACTTTCGCTTACAGTGGTGATGTTTTAGCCTGTACGTTCTGGCCGAGCGTGCCGATATGGAGTTTGACCCGATATCGAACCAGTTTCTTCAAACACTTCACCATTGCACGAATTCCGGGCTCACTAGGCCGATTATGTTTACCAAAAAATTCACGAATTTTACGAAATATTGCTTTTACAGATCGCCCATTTTCGTAATAAGATTGAATAACACAAACGCGTTGTTGCGTGGTAGACGACTCCATGACTAAAATTGCCAAAGATTGTATGACATCTGTTAAAAAGATCAACCACATTGAATTCAGTAAGTGGCAGTAATTGACAGTCAACATCCACACCATCTGTTGGCAATGACCGAACTTCAAAGCTGAATTATCGTGACTGAATCAGCTGTTGCGTCGAGAATCAGTATGCCTAGTTCCAATGTATTTGGAACTGAACTCAAGAATAATTAGTAGTCGAGGTATTCATGAAGCGTTTACTGGTCCTGGAATATCCGACCCCTTTTGGCCAAGGGATCCTCTACGAGCTCGTCGACAAGAACTGCGATCAACGCAATAAGTACGCCAAACCGGGAAAGGCGGACATCTGTGGTAGCATATTTCTTTGGAAAACACTGCTCACACAGTACCATATCTGAAAAAGAAAAACGGTAAAGGCACTACAGCTAACACTCGATTTCCTCACCTCAATATCCAAAAAGGAACATGATAG
This sequence comes from Volucella zonaria, assembly GCA_963966105.1. NCBI lineage: Eukaryota > Metazoa > Arthropoda > Insecta > Diptera > Syrphidae > Volucella > Volucella zonaria. Next base: position 73,829,541 of record OZ014534.1, on the reverse strand, counting down.
TCACCAACTCATAAAAGAATCAACCAAGTTGATCATGTTGAGATCGCTGCAAGGCATTGCTCCATTATTATAGATATCTAAACATCCCGAGCGGCCAATGTAGACTCAAACCACCATCTAGCTAGGCCTAGATGTCTATTGACATCTCACACGTCACACCAATGGTGAAATGGAGACATAAAGTGAGGAAACTGACAGCTGAATGGCCGCAATCGCAACAAATCACTAAATCCTTTGCCAATCGCGTATCCCTCAAAGTCTTGACAAGCCCTTTACAACCTGTATTTATCCAATGCAAGAAGCCTACAGAAATGGAGAAAATGATGTACTGAGTACGAAGCTCCTAGTTGGATAAGGGGTGCAGCCAAGCACATATAGTAAAACAACAAGTGACGTTGCATAGAACGTGCTACACGTGCCGTCCTGCAAACAAACAAGATATGAATTGCATAGGTAAACCTTTCCGTGGAAAAACTAAAGAACATGATAGGCGAGTGGTCGAGGAAATTCAAAGGTTCTTGTTTAGAAGCAACGGCAAGAAAATTTAGTAGTTGTATCGGTGTGGAGGGTATGGAAAAACTAATTCTGTATACAGGTAACCGGGGACGAGCCGAACTTCGCCGTCAGGCAAAACGGACGAAACGGAACGTCAACCTTAAGTCAACCAACAGTAAGAGTATAAGCTACTAAATCGAAAATTGGGAAAATGACTACACCTATGGCAGACCTATCAGTCAGACTTCTCTTACGTTGAAGAAGGAATGATGGAGCTTCATGTGCGTAAACCTGCTTTGCGAATTCTATCCAAAGTATAACATCACAATCAACCCGGAAGATCCTGTAAGACTGCGCCTCAAAATCTTGTGGGCAGAATTTAAGGCATTCTCGACAAGAAAGAGAACGCGCTGGACAATTTCATCTGCATTGAAAGTGCTTTCCACAACGCAACTGTGGATTGTATGTGTAACTCGGCCACAACGAATGTGTCAACAGTAGTCGAGGTATTCATTGCCGAAATGAAGGGACCGCATGGGAAGTCGCACCATCTATTGGACCAGTTTCATGTCTAAGTTCTCCGGTCCTGACAAAAAAAAACTCGGCTAGGCAGCAAACCATAGACGAGTCACTAATTTTGTGTGACAGAGTTTGCCCGCAGAGCGGCTTCGGGTTCCTATTTCCACTGCTATATTGCAAGTTGGTCGACTCCTTGCTTAACGCCCTCAATGGTTTTCACATCTATGCTCAAGCAAATGATGTAGCGGCGGTCTCTTTTAAAGCGCAGACTAATAACTTCTCGTTAGGAAAACTTGCATCTGCCTTCCAGGGCTGGGATATACATACACATTCGTAATAGCAATGAATTCTACGAGTATTGTGCAGAATCGACGAAGAGGCTGACGTGTCTATGTCTATAGTAGGCAGTCAAACAGCGCTTAAGGCCTTGCTGAACCCCCTCACTACTTTCAAGCTTGATCACAAGACTTCTGTGAACGCAGTTGGAGGTCGAACTCGATCTATAAAATCAGCGACTTTCCTGTTGTTCGTAAGTAGGAACGGCTGTAGACTGCTTATTGGCATTGTAACGGCGTGCTACGCTTATATTGTGTGTTGTTATTGTAGGCACTCAGCCACTGAAGCGTTTACTAATTTTTCTACAACAAACTGAGAAATTCCAGTAAATGGAATCTACAAGGAGTAGAATGGATTAATTTATTTTAGGACCTCTGCTGCGGAAAAGTCTCTGCCGACTTTGACGGATCAGCATGTATTCTCCGTCGTACATCCTGGTACAGTTGAACGACTCTTTAAGGGTGTCACTTTAAATGTTGCCATACGCGACTTTATAGTCCGTTAAAATGTGCAGTGTATACCTAAAGATTGGGTGTTTCCATGTTCTGGTATTGCATGTAATACTTTGGTTGTTTGTGGATTTTTAAAGTTGTTGTCGTGGGGTCCTAGGCGTTTACATAATCTAACAGAGAATCTATAGATTCAGAGGGTTTCCTGGCTTGAGGATATTGCAAACGATGCTGAGTTTCCATTCGTCCATGCTAACCTGCAAATGGAGCATGCATCTTACCATCACATCATCATGTGGTTTGAATAATTCTACACGAAAGCCGTCAGTACCTGCACCTTTATTCGATTTAAGCCTAGTTATCGCCAGCTGGAAGTGGTGAGCCAGATTGATTATGATTTGACGGCTCTTACGCAAGAGGGTCTGGGTTCAAATCTAGAAAAGCACCGAAAAGTTATTAATTTTTCTACCTTTACCATCCACCAATTACTTTAAAAATTGCAGAAGATCTCCGAGGCATTTTAAGCCAAGAACTGTTGGAACCTAAAAGCCCCAGGGCTTAACTTATTGCTACGTAGAAATGTCAACCAAAAAAATTTACACAATCCTTGAATAAAACCCACAGGCAATAACCTAGAAAGGAAAGATCGAATACCTGATGGCATAATCAATTTTACAAAATCTACTTGCATTTCTTGAATACTACGAGACTCATTATAACTTCTAGGAACACCTTGAAAAAAAAAAATATTAAAAATGCACAATTATGAAACAGACCCTCATATTATTTGCAATTCGTGGAATGTGTATGTACATTTGTACATCATTAGCGACGGCGTGTCACAATTATTTTCTTAAGACGAAATCAAGTTTATACAACATCGTTACACAAATATTTCAATTTTCCACTTGTGTACGACCATGTTGAAGACATCACTTACATAAGTAACCTACATAGACCTTCTATATAAAACTATTGCTCAGGTATCTGGGTTCATCAGTATCGTTCTATCAACCATCTGTAGTAACATGAAACTCCAGTATACTCGTATTGCAATGGTAAGATTTTTCTGCTTAAGCGACCAACCCTCTTTGTATTTGCAAGTTGTCCCATTCATTTCAGATTGTTTTGCTGGTCGCCTTGACTTCAGCAGTACATGGACTAATGCCGAAATCCTTGGTAACAAAAAAATTGCACGGAATCTCGGCAATCCTTCAACCTGGTGCTGCGGCAGCTACAGTTCAAAACCGTCCACCTTCTACCCAAGAAATAGCTTCAACTGCTGAAGTAGAAATAATATCAGCACAAAGAGTAGAAGATACATCCCTGTCCACTGAAGGTGTTGAAACAGTTTTTGCTTCTGGTCCAATTGAGGAAACTCCAACGTACACATCGATTCGATATGAAAGTCCGGTCTTATATACGGAGGAAGATCGGCCGGTAGACACACGGGAAATAGATGTTGGAAGTGCTATTACTAATTTAGTCTTTGGCTCAGTTAATGCCATCGGAAGTATTCGGTCGGGAATTAAAGAAGCGGTAAGAAATGCACTAAATACTGTGCCTACAGCAGCCGAATTGTCTATCAAACTTCACAAGCGAAGCATTTGACTGTAACTTAGTTAATTTATCCGTATCTGTATATCGTAGTTACTAAATGAATTTAAATTAAATTCAGGCGAATGTTTTTTGTTTATTGTTGCAAGTCACAAGAGAGCAAAGGGTACAAGTTTCATATATGAACATACGGGTAAACTTCCAAACCACTTACTGTAGCATGTGGCATATGGTGTCACTTGATTTTTTCGTTTGCTTATCTAAACTGAGGTGCAGACGATGGCAAACAGTAGTCGTTCCCTGATGAGAGCTTCTAGCCACTGTGCTATTGTATCAGAATATGTAAACGAAACCTCTTTCACTTCAGTGCTCTTAGAAAAATTATAGCGAATTGTCAAAATCTGACAATCTTATGGAATATTTTCCATTCACTTGGCGACCCAGTTTCATTGTAATACAGTCTCAAATTTGATCCACTGTGACATTTTATACAATGATGAGCCTTTATATTCCCTTGAGATTCAACTGCATAAGTTCAATACAAATAGCCTACAGAAAAGGATGGGTGAAAAACGTTCCATCCTTTCTGTCATGGCAGCATTTGCAGAAGCCCTAGCACTACTACAATCTGATCGGGTCTACCAAAAGTCTCCCTTCCCTGCTTACTGTGACCCAAAAGTTGTACAGTTGATTAAAGACGAAGATTTTGCAGGCTCTTACTCTGCCTTTTTTGATAGAAACATTCTCAATATGTTGTTGGGAAATCGATGCAGGAAGATTATTCTTATGAGGGTTGATCTCAGAACACCAGTTTTGCAGTTGCATAGTTGTTTTCGTCCATTTTCTAGACATATCCCATAGCATGTCTTCCATACAGGAGTCAAGCGGTCTAATATATTGTACTATCTTCGAGCGCAGGTCTGATGATGGGTACGAGATATTTAACATCTGTATTTTAGCTTCCCAATAGGAATATTGCTAACAGTTCTATAAAACATTTTAGATTTATTTCACGACCTTGTGTGTGAGCCCCCTTAAGATTTTATTTAAGGCACTCTCCATTAGTTTTTAGGAATTTTCCGGAAAATCCTGCTACTCCTTATTAGCCCACTTACATCAGTATTCATCAAGAATTTTAAAATCTGGCCAGCTGTCATTTAACTTCTTCACTAGCAAGAGGAGACACGACGGGTCAGATGTAATACCACAAATACCTTCTTAACTTCCCCATTGGGCCTTCTATTTTTCAAAGTTTTGACCATACAGTAATAGAAAATAAATTACAACAACTTAAGGATGAATTCTTACCCGGCACAGATGGTCTTCCAACCATATTTCTTAAAAAGTGTTCCTCAATACTGTCCGCCGCCTTGTAAGTCTCATCCGATTACCGCTCTCTCAAGGTGAATTTCTTCAGATATGGAAGTCTTCTTTCATAACACCACACCGCCCCATAGCAAAACTCTCACTTATACCCAAACTCCTCGAAAGCATTTTGTACCAAGCCTTAAGCTTCCAGTGCAAATCCCTTATTTTCTCTAATCAACACGGCCTTCTGAAAGGTAGATCAACTACCACTAACGTCGTCGAATTCGTGTAGTCTGTTCTCTCAGCCTTAGAAAGTGGTAAAGAAGTTGACGTTGTAGCAACTGACTTCAGTAAGGCTTTTGACAAGATATCCCATAAACTAATCCCGTTCAAATCGTTCGTCCTGGGCTTTGAACCCATTTTGCTTAAATGTATATCTTCTTACCTGGATAATCGTTTTTATTGTGTTCGTTTCAGGTCTGTCCTGTCGGCCCCTTTCTTGGCCACTTCAGATGTTTCTCAATGTAGTCACCTAGGTCGACTCCTCTTCATCCTAACCATTAACGATTTTCAAAGAGTCATTCAACATTCAGCAATTTCTCTCTATGCTGACGATACCAAATTTTTTAAACCCATTTCCTGCCAACATGACTCCAGCCTCATTTAAATAGATCTAAATAGTTTTTCCACCTGGTGCATCCAGGAACTGCTTAGAACTCAATGTCACCTAATGTCAATCGATTACCTTCTCACGTAAGTGCAACAAGTCTCCCCGCTAATTTACGAGTACCTCCTCCACGGCCAACCTATATCCCTTGTTCAGTCTATCCGCGACCTTGGCATTGGTGAGCTTAATTTCCGCTCACATATTGATTAGATAATTACTAAAGCAAACTCATCACAAGATGTTTCAAGGAATTCTCCAACTCGTACGTGACCAGATACATCACTTTCGTTCGCCCCTTTCTCGAGTACGCTAGCCACGCTTGGTGTCCCTTTCAACGAGTTCATGTATCCCGAATTGAGAGCATCTAGCGTCGTTTTCTTCGATTTGCTCTTCCTGGTCTACCTTGGAACGATCCTCTAATCTTACCTCCATATCGAGACCGTCGACGCAGGGACGCAGCCGACATTCTTTTCATTCACCGACTCCTCTCAGGCTCCGTCGATTGCATGTGTCTTTACAACCCCATTTTTTTTAACACTAACCCTCGAAATCTACGTTGCCTCCGCCTCTTTTATCTACCAACCCACCACACCACATATGGCTCTAACCAACCAATATCCAGTATGCTGCGTAAGGTAAACTCCAAACTTTCCGTTTTCGATTTCGATTTTAATCGCAGTACACTTTCCCTCAAATTTGACCTCCTTCACCCTAGCTCAGGTCCTAATTTTTTAAACTTGAATTAAGCCAAATAAATGGAGGCCCTAGCCCCCACCAAAATTAAAATTAAATTAGACAACGTCGCTGTTATTATACCTCAGGCGAGAGAGTATCGTCACAAACGAGACTAACGCCCAACTTTGGAGGATCTTGCCATCCAATTTGAAATTTGCTGATAACGGTGAGCAAATCTGTCATTGTATACACGACGTAGGTATGGGTATTAGCAACGGATCGGAATATGTATTGTACATGAGACAAAAGAACTGTGTACACAAAATCGCATCCTTAAGAATACCACCAACATGAAGAAGCAGACTAATAGAAAGCATGGGAAAGTAACTTCTTCTTGACATAGGTCCTATCGGAGCACGGTTTCTGCCGTGAGCATCCTTTTTAATACAGGAGATGCAACCGTTCCTGAAAGATAGAAAATAGAGCATTTGGTGCTGGTACCAAAAGGAAAAAAATCTCAACATGAAATTATCCTATTACCCAATATGCCTTCTGAACTACGAGTACATGGGACAGATTCTCGAAAACATCAAATTCACTAGACAAATATTATTTGCTGCGGATAGCGATGAACTATCTAAAATCTAAATATTGTAACACGAAGCTTCTAAATCGTAAAGGTTTAAGTTACTAAATGGTCACTGTGGGAGCACCACAGGAATCGATCTTAAGGCCACTATTGTGAACCGCCAAATACGACGGAGTGTTACGACTAACGCTATCTGACTGAGGAATGATTATTGGACTCGGTGATAACATTGCGGTCGAGACGCTAGCCGAACAGGTTCGTGCAATATAATCAACTACAAATAAAGCCAACACCCAGATTAAAGGATTGCTGATATCTACTGCTTTATAACTAGCCGATTTTGAAACAGAAGCTGTTCTTATAGGAGCCAGCCTAAAAGGCGTTGAATTCAGGTTGGCAACCAAATCACCGGATCCAAAGAAACCGTACTGCCTTGGAGTATTGCTGCCCAACAAACTGCAGAGCAAAAAGCACTTATACAGGGTGACTAACTCGAACTGTAACTTTTTAAAATGCCATAATTTTTTTTATTTTTTGATAAATTTTATTGTGCCAAAGCAAAAAATGTTGGAAAGTACATCAATTTTCAAATTGTATCAGTAGTTTTCAATATGTCCGCCTTTGGCGCGAATAATGGCCTTGAGACGGCCGAAGAAAGCATCGCACGCTGCACGTAAATGGCTCTGCGGTATTTCGGCCCATTCCCGGCGAAGTGCTTGTTTGAGGTGGTCCAAACTTTGGTATTTTTTAGTGCCAACCTTCGCCTTCAAAATACCCCAGACAGAGAAATCCAACGGATTTGCATCCGGAGAATTTACAATCCACTGTGTCGAAGAAATGAAGTGTGGAACATTGTTTTTTAACCAATCTTGGTTGATGCGTGCTTTATGAGACCTTCTTGTTGAAATGTCCACGGTCTCCGACAGAAATGATTGTTCAAGGCTTCAATACTGCCTCTAAGACCGTTTCACGGTATACGATCGCATTAATTTTGACGCCACGGTCCAAAAATACGACCATCGGCGGTTATGGCGGCCCAAACCATCACCATCGGTGCTGCCTGCTTTCTGGTGGCCGTCCGAAGGTGTAAATTTTCGAAGAACCTCTCTGGCAAGTACTATAAACTCGGTCATTTTGTTTGTTGACATATTGCTCGATAACAAATGGCGACTCATCGGAAAAAACCAAATTCGGCAACTCATCACTTTCGTGCAAGCGTAGCAACTCCTTCGCTCTTTCGACTCTAACTTTTTTCTGTTGCGGTGTAAGATCATGTGCTTTTTGGAACTTCAATGGCTTGAGCCCAAGCTCATTTTTCAGTATGTGTTGCATCCGTTCCAACGATATGTTGAGCTCACGAGCCATTTTTCTTCCACTTCGACGCGTATTTCGTTCAATTCGAGCCTTCACTTTCCGAACCATTTCTGCCGATGTGGCTGTTCTTTTATGAACACCTCCATGGCGTTTTGCAACGCTGCCAGTATCACGGTAACGAGCTATGGTTCGAGACACAAATGATTTATTCACGTTGAGGTGCTGGAGGGCTCTAACCATAGCTACTTGTGGCCAAATATAGTATAAAGCAATCACAATATCACGTTTGAATTCCATCGCGGATAAAAATTTTTCAACACATGAGCTCACTGTCATGAACGGTTTGGAAATTATAGCAGTCTGAAGTTGGTTGCAGTTCGAGTCATTCAGGGTGTAACACAAGGGAATAATGATTCCGCAGCGTGGGGTTTCGGAATTGATTTTGCGTAATTCTGGTCTACTAACTACATGGAATCTGATTAACGAGATTATGGGTAAGAAAAAAGCCAGTCATTGTTAGAAATTGTCCTCCTAATAAATGTTTAAGTCTATTAACAAATGAATTTGCTGAACATTTCGCAGAACAAACAATTCGGATCTTGCATAACTGTGACGTAATTACCTCAGATCATGCCGGCGAAACGAAACCTAACTCTATTTACGTAGAGGATCCAAACTCTGAGGAGGTACACAAGTTTTTGAGACATCTTGATCTTAATAAATCTGGAGGATTTATTGGCATCAGAGCAGTTGAGTTGAAAACCCACGCCGACAATTTTGCTCTAATAATTTCGAAAATTATAAACCTGAGTTTACATCAAGGGAAGATTTCTGCTGCTCTTAAGACGGCTGTAGTGCGTCCTATTTACAAATGTGGTTCAAAAAAGGATATAGGCAACTACAGGCCAATTTCGATCTTACCCGTAATTGAAAAATGCATGGGGGAAGTAATAACAAGACGTCTGGTAAGCTTTATAGAACGTAACACCATTCTACATACATAACAAACAATACGGCTTTCAAAAAAACAAAAGTACTGGAAAGCTTCTTGGTGAATTCGCTAATATAATTCATGAAAGCCTAAGCAAAAATGTATGGACTTTAGTAAAGCGTTTGATACCCTTAATCATTAAAAACTTATAGCAGCACTGCAGAAAATTGGTATTCGAGATAAATTGGGTAATTGGCTAATAGACTACCTGAGCGTAAGAACTTTTCATGTGAAAATTGAAAATGAGTACAGCAGTAAAATGAAAGTCAAGTACGGAGTTCCCCAGGGATCTAAATTGGGCCCGATACTTTTTGTTCTCTACTTAAATGAACTACTTCATGTACATAAGAACGCTATCCCATTTGCTTATGCAGACGACACAGCCATTGTTGTACGACACAGATGTTTGAAGACGGCGACGCATATACATAATGCAAAGGAAGTTTTCGAAAGCCGTACAGCGGTGCTGTTACTTCAGATAATATCGCCCTTAAGAACGGTAAGTGTCCCAGCTTATCTTCGAGAAAGCCAATAGATATCGTTGAAAACTACAAATACCTGGGTGTAATTATTGACAGCCATTTCAAGGGTAACCATATCGGCAGCTTACGGTCGGACTTAAGAAGAGCTAAGAGAGGGTATATTAAAACAAGTCTACTACGCACTAATTGAATCAGAGTTAAGTTATGGTATACTTGCGTGGGGTAATGCTGCAAACACTCATCTCCAAAAACCACAACGGCTCCAAAATGTAGCTTTAAAGCAAATTAGATCGGAGAATCCGCGTTCCTTGTCCGATCAAAATGTAGTTAAGGTTATCAATGTCCAGAACATTTTTAAGATGTCTGTGTTGCTAGAATACAGCGATGACTCACGTTTTAAGAAAACCATTAACCACGAGCAGAACACCAGAAGACGGGCCTAGAGACTACTGCAAGTTCCAACTTGTTATAACGCATACGGTAGAAGTCAACTTCAGTGCAGATTCCCGACATTGTTCATTGAACTTCCGGCTAACCTGAGATGCATCACAAATTTTAAAGCAAGAAAAAAAATCTTAAAAGATTTCTTTTTGCTTCAAACTTAAATCCAAAAATTATTTAAGTCCAAAATTGTTAAAATTAAATTGTTAAATTGGTAAAGTGAATCAAAAAATTTAAAAACACTTAAATATAAATTATATTCTGCAGAAAAGCCAATAAGGCTTCTCGGGAAAAACAAACATTTATAATAACTTTCCTTTCTCATCCTTCTATCTTGCCGCCCGCGCCCTGGCAACAGTATAAGGGTATTCATAACCCCTTAGGCGCGCGTAAATTATAAAAAAAAAAAATAATATTTCATTGATAAATAAATAAATATTTCATATTACAAAAAAAAAATAGTAACTGATTTTCTGAATTGGCTCTATTTTTTGTGATACAGATAATAATCTATTGAAAATGGGTAAAAAATTAAATAAACATCATGAATATATTCAAAAACTTTTAATTTTCAAATGGAAACATATTTTAAATGATACAGTGGCGAGCAAAAATAAATACATGTTGCAAGTGAATGAAATAAAATGCAAAATTTTTATGTTTTATTTCATTTTAGCTTTATAAACTATATTCATTCTTATTCCTAAAATGTTGATTTACTTTTAAGCCAATATAAAAAAATAAAGATATCCATAGAGATAACTGTAAAAAACGAAAATGTTAAAGAAACCATCATTTACTCAATGTTGCACGTTTCTTAAGTTATTTTTATTTACCTTTGTCTGGTACTATTTAATACTTGGTCCATAGTCCTTTCTTTTTAATTACATTTCTTATTCTTTTTGGCATGCTTTCCAGCAGTGCTTCAATATTTCCGTGCGGAATATTTGGCCACTGTTCTTGTATTCGCTCCCATAGATTGGCGTTCGTCTTTGGGTGGCTATCGTAAGCCGCAAGCCGTTTTTTTAGAATCGCCCAGAGATTTTCAATCGGATTGAAATCCGAACTCTGTGCTGGACACTTAATTGAGTGAAATGACTGCTCTCCAAGCCAGCTCTGGACAATTCTAGCCGTATGTTTGGAGTCTCCGTCTTGCTGGAATATAATTTCCCCGACAGGATAAGCTGCTTCCTCCACGAATTCTGGTAAATTTTGTTGCAGAATATCAAGGTCAATCAAAAATTTAAAACCCAATACTATTTTTCCGTAAATTTTTATTCAAAAAAATTGGATCCGTTAGCATCTATAACATTCTTCGTGAATACAAGGTCAAATATTCCTTTTTCGTAGAAGTGCTGACTTTTTGAGGCAATGAAATCTTCAAAGGCTTTTATGACCTTTGCTCGGTTCCGGAAGACCTGCTGCCGGCAAAATGAATCCACATTGCGGAAACGATGGTAATCCGTTGGGGAAATATCAAGAGAGTACGGTGGTTGGGTAAGAATTTCAAATCCCAACTGCAACAGTTTTTGCACCGATACTTGTGAGATATGGGGTCTAGCATTGTCATGCAAAAGGATGGGGCCGTGCATATTGACCAACGCAGGTATCTTTTCAACCAATTTGGCATGCAATATGTCGATTTCCTTACAATATTTGATAGCGTTTATCATTTCTCCTGGTTGAAGAAGTGAAAAGTGGATTGGTCCTTTCGATGTCCACCAAATTGTCACCATAACCTTTTTTGAGTAAAGATCGGGCTTCGGGGTGTGTTGTGGTTTTTCATCTGCATCCAACCACTGTCCAGATCTTTTACAACAGTCACCACTTTTCATCGCAGGTGACTATCTGGTGCAAAAACGGTTCAGTTTGGTTTCCTTAATGTAAGCGATGTGCAGATTTCCAGGCGCAGTAATTATTGGGATTCATTCATTTCATGGGGTACCCACATATCGAGTTTCTTTACCTTTGCTATGAGAGAAAGGTGTCGACTTATTGTCATTGGGGATACTCCCATTCTTTGTGTAGTCTTCCTCATCGATTTCGTTGGATCCACATCCACCGTTGCTCTTAAAACATCGTCGTCAACTAACGTTTCCGGCTTCCCATGAGGTTTATTTTCGAGGCTGAAATCTCTCGAACGGAACTTTCCAAACCAACATCGTATAGTGCGTTCGTCTTTCGCTACATCCTCAAATGCGTCATTAATGTTTTTCATTGCCAGCGAAGCATTATGTCCCATTTTAAATTCGTAAAGGAATAGGTTTAGAGTTTGAACTGCCGACAGCATGGTAAATAATTCCTAGAAAAATAAATAACGGTACTTTTAACGAACCCTACAATTCTCACACAGCACTCGCACCACTTTATTTTATAAAAAAAAAGAAGAAAATTTATCGTTCTGGCACAGATGTTCACTCGAGACCTTCTTATTTCCGACTGAGCGACAATCGCACATTTCATGTGGTACAACCCAATATGTGACTTTCTGCTATATTTTTATCAGGACAGTCCCTTAGTAAAGACCAACAGCAATCTGCCATCATATGGCGATGACAACCGGCCTTGATATCTTTCTTCCATGGTCTTTATATCCGGGTTCAGCCGTTTTCCCTGTTCTTCACTTTAATCACTCAGGTTGCCTGGAATGCAAATAATGTAATTTGATACTCTTATTGTCTGGCAGTTTTTCAAAATTCACAAGAAATTTGGCGGCCATTTTGGAATAATTTGAAGCTTTGTACTTCCCAAAAAATACGAAATTTGTCCATGTTTCCGATTCAACCTGCGTCATGGGATTTGTAAAATCACTATTGTTTATTAGGCTACGGATTTGTGGGCCATCAAAGATGCCTGCTTTTTATTTTTCTGTACCGAGTCTAGGAAACAATTGACGAATATATTTAAACCAATCACCGTTCTAGTCCAAAGCTTTCACAAACTGTTTAATAAGCCGAAATTTAATATGGAGCGGCGGGAAAATGGTTTTTTTCTCGAGATATCCATATCTACCCTCCGTGGCCAATCTTTTCTACTACTTTTTGCTAGACTGTCCCATAGTCAAGGAGAATAGGGGTATTTAGTGTAACGGCCTTGCTGACCTGATGCTGGTGAAAAAATTCACCATTTTTAAATCTACACCTTGATGTTGAACAAACAAAATTTTCTCTAGAACAAACTTGATATTTTCATATTCTTCCGCAAGTTTTGTTGAATGACATTTTGAAATCGAAGCTAATTTATTTCCATTATGCAGCAACACAAATTTCAAACTTCTTTTTGAGCTATCTATGAAGAGTTGTCAATTTTCAAGCCGATATACTGAAAGGCCCATTCAATTTAAAAGCCCAGGAATATCCACACAATATACGACATCATATGGAAGAATATCTCGCTCTCTTGTCCGGTACGATGGTATTGACATGTCAGGCTAAACACAGTGTTTTGCCTTAAGTCTTGATGGAAGAAGCTCGGTTGATTTTTCCATAAATTTAAATTTCGAATTAAGTCGTGGGATCACCTTGAGAGAAACCACGAAGTGTAGAGACTGCATCCTTCAAATTCACTTTCGCTGTGACTTTTGCCCTGTGTATCTAAGATTTCAGTATCATCACTGTCCAGGTTTTATAAGGCAACGTTGGTGGCTTAGCCGATGGCATATTTGGATAAGACCATGAGTGCTTTTTGTATCGGTCCATGCCTCTTACTTTCACAGCATAAAAGTAACAATCACCGAAATGATTTTTTGGTTCATTCCTTTCCGTCGTCTTTGGCTGCAATAATGAAGTGACATCACTCAAATTTTGCAAACTTTGTGTGGCAGCCAATATTTATCCTGTTGTCCCAATTTTTTTCCCAAAATATGCTTGGTAGGCTTCTTTTATAAAATCGCTTATACACTGGCGATCACTAGGATGAGGCCATACATTTTGCAATCGATTTTCACTCTTTATACCTGTTTGCGATTTTGTACCCGCAAACTTTTACTACCTGTGAACAAGTACATATTTTCTCAACAGGAAGTCATAAATTTAAAAGGGTAAATATGAAACGACCGTTGGAATTTCCCAAGTTCAAACAATGAACTACTTGAAAAGCGTATAAAAAGATGCGCCACTAGGATGAGGCCACATGCCAGATCGAAAGAAAGGAAAAAATGAATAAAATGTTCACATTTTATGGTTTTAAAACACTTATTTATTATGTTTTTCTACATTAATAATGTGTATGCCCCCCTTTTTCGAGATGACCTCTATAAGACGGTTTGGGATAGAATCATCAAATTTTTTTTTAAATAATCAGGAGAAATTTGGGCCTAGGCATCACGAATAGCTTCGACTAAAATGTCCTTGTCTTCAAATTGTCTTCCGCCTTCATACACTTTACGAGATAACCATGCCCAAATATTTTAGATTATGTTTAAGTCCGGTTAATAGGGCGGCCATGGCAAAAATTGCACGTCTTCTGATTGAATCCAACTTCTAACAACCCTGGAAGTGTGAATTGGGGCATTGCCTTGTTGCAATATGCAAGGCAAGGGTCCGAAAATGTTTTTTACTTTTGGAAATGACCGTGTTTATTGTCTTATCACACTTTGTAAAAATTTTGATAATTTATAATTAAAAGAAAAAAATAATGTTTCCACGTTATAAGGGTTTGGTTTCTTTTTATTCTCTTCTTGGCGGCAAAAAAAGAAAAAAAAAAACTTTCTTTTTTTATTTTGACAGTACAATAGCAACAACAATTGTGGAACATATTCCTTGGAATTTCTTAGGGATATGTTACACTACAAATAATTTACGATACTTAAATTAATTAGTTGCTGTTGCAACAGACCGCTTCAGCAAACATTTGTAGTTATTTCCGTTCATTGTTGTGGACAAAAACTCCAACTGGATTGTGCCATAGTAAGTAATAGCTCCACACACCATTACACCTGATGTACGGCTGAGGTGTCGTGCCAAAATAAGCTCCTCCTTTCTTAGATCATGGAAATAAAAGTTGTAACCATCGGGCCCGTCAAGGTTAAACTTTTTCATCCGAAAAGGCAACGCATTTCCGTTCACATCTTCAAGCGACATGTTCTCCTGCAAAATTTATTCTATGCTCCTTGTGTTCTTGCTTTAAAACAGGTTTCTTTTTAATTTTTTTTCTCTGTATAGTACCACTTTTTCGTATTATCCTTCGGACCGTTGCTATGCTGGCAGATACTCCGCTGTTGGCCCTTATTTTAGTCGCTGGTAGAATTAACCGCTTTTCTCGCAATGTAGTTGCTTCTGCCGTGCGTCCTTTTTGAATTTTCCCATAGTTTCATGGATCCGCAAGGTAACTGTTTACAACAGTCTTACTTCTTTTAAGCCTCCTTGCAATTTCTCGGCCTGAGAGTCCTAACTCATTGAAAGCATCTATTTTTCCTCTTTCTGTCGCTGTCAAAGTCTTTCCGGAACCCATTTTTTTTTAAATTAAATAAAAACAGTTCTTTTCGACGCTTTTTTAAATATTCTTAACAAAACTTTGAAAAAAATCGCTGATATGAACTCCTGCAACGAAATATTCGGAATGGCCTCATCCTAGTGGCGCATCTTTTTATACGCTTTTCAAGTAGTTCATTGTTTGATCTTGGGAAATTCCAACGGTCGTTTCATATTTACCCTTTTAAATTTATGACTTCCTGTTGAGAAAATATGTACCTGGTCACAGGTAGTAAAAGTTTGCGGGTACAAAATTACAAACAGGTATAAAGAATGAAAATCGATTGCAAAATATATGGCCTCATCCTAGTGATCGCTAGTGTACTTCTTCGTTCTTTTTGTTGATGAAATTTATCACATATGCAACAGAAATTGCCGTGAAAAGCTCATCTTTTTTTTTGTAATAGTAGCACTCAACTGGACAAATTAATGAAGGAACTGTTATTTTTAAATTAAAAGCCAAGCGAAATACTGAAATTACAATAAACATTTGTCTCGATTTACGTATAATAAAGCACGTTAACGAGGGTAGATAAGTAAGAAATTTACATATTTTTTATAGTTGAGTTTATCATGACAACTAGAGTCAATTTAAATACTCGTAAAATAAATACACTTAGAGTACTTAATCATCTTATTGAATCTGAATGGACTACGAAAACTACGGCAGCAAAAACAATTTGTTTGTTGTTATTTCCCTGTGTAATAGATAATTTTTACAAAAAAGTATCCCAAGTACAAGCAATTCTTTCGCGCATATTCCCCTAAAATTGGTTGATCTGAATACGCTAGAAGAGTTATACTTTCCACAATTATCATACTGATTCTCCTATATGCTGCTCTACTCTGAGCAAAGGCACTAAGAACGAAGGATACCAAAAGGAGTCTCAGCTTCCTACGAATAGTCACCTGCTTTCGAACCATCTCAGAAGAGGACGCCTTTATTATACCCGATGTCAAAGATATAAAATATGTGGATGAATCTTGGGCAACATAATGCCAATGGCATCAAGATAATAAAATTTGAAGAAAAGTCAATGTCAGCAGTTTTGTAGCAGGCCCGTTGCTCCAATCCAATACAGTGGACATATTATTTTGATACCGACTGGCTAATTCGAACACACAAGGACTGCAATTATTATCCTCTGCGGTTTCCGTCTCGCCAACATAATTTTTCCAAATATCTCTAGTGTTTTGTTCACTGAAGTTCACAATCCTGCCGGATTGTTGAGCATAATAGTACGGAGCACCAGCTTTTTTACTGCGCAGGCTGCATGCAATTAGGAATTCCTCTGCCTAGCTTATCGTTACTTCTCGATCATATTCGTATATTACGGTCGGAATAAAATTGAATAGCAGTAAAAGTCTTTATAACGACTCTACAAAATGAGATACGGAGAACAGATCCACAGAGCAAAGCAACAGAAGGAGCTGAGACAAGAAAAACCATCCTCACGAAGGTATACTTAGTGGACAAGCTTGTAACTTAGTAGCAGGCTTATCTGCTGACAACTAAACAGGACAAGGTATTATAAAGGGTCTTTCATTAAGCGCTTCCTATCTTTAAATTTAAATAAAACAAAGTGTGTGTGAGATATCACCGAAATTTTTTATTCGCCTGAAAGGCCTATCGATGCCAGTATGTATGGAATATAACATCGTTCAAATGTCACCTTCGGCTTCTCTAGGTGGGGCGTATCCGAAATGTCAAATTTTCCATGACTCTGGCGCATAAATCAGGCTGAAATTGACCGATGGCATGGGTTATGTTAACTTTGAGGGCCGCTGTGGTTTGTGGCTTGTTCTGAGACTTCAGAAAACCCCACAAGAAAAAGTCTAACGGGGTCTAATCGCACGATCTCTGTGGCCAGTTCACATCACCTCCATGTGAGATGACCATGCCCTCGAATCGGTTGTACAGAATTTCCAATGTGACGTCAGCTGTGTGACACGTAACACCGTCCAGTTGAAAGCACATATCATTGGTGTCCATATTATTCAATTCAGGCCAAAAGAAGTTGGTAATCATCGACATATAACGCTCGCCGTTGACGGTGATGGCCTAGCCAACGTCGTTCTCAAAGAAATATGGACCGATGACGCCGTCAGCCCAAAATCCACTCCAAACAGTGAATTTTTTGGGATGCATTGGACGCTCTTAGATCTCATGTGGATTGGCATCGTCCCAAATTCGACAATATTTGCTTGTTGACGTACCCATTCATCCAGAAATGGGCCTCATCGCTGAAGATGGTTTTTCGATGAAAATTAGGGTCAGTTTCCAACTGCTCCAAAGCCAATTCAGCGAACATACGTCGTTGTCTATGGGCTTTTACCTTCAGCTCCTAGGTCAGTTGAATTTTGTACAGGTACAGGTACAAGTCATGATGCAAAATTCGCCAAGTTTTCGTTCTTGTGAGCGACGCGAATTCGACTGCCTCGGATTCTCCTGCACACTCTCACGGACAGCGGCGATGTTTTCGCTAGATATTGCGTTTCGTCGACGTACGGGTGTTAGCTTATCGTTTATTGAACCAGTGGACTCAAATTTATCCACCACACTGTGAATAGTCCTCTCGGTAGGACGATTATGGCGATCGTAAAATAGGCGAAGCGCGCGGAACGTTTCCCGAACACATTTTGATAAAACAATTTTATCATTTGCATGTGCTGTTGAACGCTATGTCCATCCATGGCGCTTTGGCAAAACAGACTGAATAAATGACAGCCAATTTGACAGATGTAGCTTCAATAATATGGCCGCTATCAACTGCCAAAATTCGGAAGTCCCTATTAGAAGACCCTGAATCGTGCATCATACTATCTAGGCTACTGGTATCTTTGGAAGATTCCGAGTTCCATGGACGAGTCAAACCAAAAACATACAAGTAATAGCACATCTTCATGCATCTTGCATTATATCGGCTGAACACTGCATAGAACAGAGCGCAGAGATGAAGAACTGGTTCATTGTAAGGACCATGTTCCTTTTTCTTTTTGTATTTTCTCAATATCTCATAGAACCACGAGAAGCGTTTCAGTGATAAAGTGACTACAGTACCGGTACCCATCACATCAGCGCGTAGGAGGTTCAGCCTAACACAAGAGCAGGCAGGTCGCTGAGGTGTCAGTCTGCAGTATTTTTTACAGAGGAACACCAGGTAAATCGGTCGCCTTTAACAGACATCGGGAAGCATTTCTTTGGTCCGCCGACAACCTGGAAAGTTATGGCATCTGTAGTTGTGCTCACAAGAAATCCATTTATCATGGACGTCCTTACGGACACAGATTGTTCACTCCCTTTACCGATTCTTAACAATATGGTTCACTGCCATCATGAGTGCATATATATCCACTTGAAAGGTAGACGTAAGTTTTCTTAACGAGTCCAATAGTGTCTTCCTCAAAAAAAAAAACAAACACCAGCACCGCCGCTTGCCAGGTCTGTTTGGGTGTCATTCGCGATAACTCGTTTACATTTTTTCCTGGCTCAGATTCTGACCGAAACCATACGGAAAGCCGGCTTTATACTTTCGCAGCGAAAGCAGTTCTGTTGGCAGACGGCATGCCCATAAGACCAAAATCAAAAGCCAGTCGCTCAAAACTCTAGCGCATTTTATTTCAAAGACCGCTTCCGCTTGAAAGTGCAAACCATGATATGAAAATCAAAGCGAGGGAGATACATAGGTACGTCAGTAGCTGAACCAGGTGTTCTAGGGAAAACACACATGCAGCCGAGACAGACAGTTCTTTTGTGTCTTGTACAAGTAGTGATGTAAGTTTATTCCACCAGATATCCGCCGTGATATATTGACCACTGTCAGCATCCGCATCAGCAGAATTGCTCTTATCCACTAAATAAGTGATCCATCAATGACGTCAAAAGTTGAGTTGTCCTAAGCACCCCCAATGTAGATGAAAATGGCCATCGCTTACTCTTTGTCGAGTGCAATTTCAATTCTATTCACCGGTTTCAAACGCTAAAACGATTTTCCACATTGGTAGCAAATCAATTTTACGCATGTGAAGCTCAACTCATCTCTCATGTTCTTCAATATAAAAAAGTCAGACTAAATGGCCTGAAGGTCTGGTAACTTGTAGCCATCTTTTCTGATTCTCGTCAGGTGTTGAGTGACAGACTAGCAGCAAAGACTTTCTTCAGAAATGCCAGGTGGTTTATATGCCTTCCGTGCCAGCCATCAAATGAAGTAATAGACTTCAGTCTTCCTCCAAATTAGTTTTAAGCGTCCTGTTTAGGAGTTTACTGGTTTTCTTATGTAGTCGATCCAAATCTGCGATCGAGCGATCTGTATGAGCTTTCCCTTTTTGGCTAGGATACCGTCCAAGTTCTGAACAGTTTTTTCTACCCTCTACATCATCCATTGATTTGGAGGTGCTTTAACGAATTTGCCCAATTCCTTCTAAAAGTCCGTCAAGTTGGTTCCTTTCCTCTTCAACATGGCCAAGATCTCTCATCCGATTCTGAACTCGATGTGTCGACGGTCTGACATGTATGCATTGAATAGTACTTTTCGTTTTATAATCTCTCTAGCGTACCTGTTGGACAGGGCTAAGTCGATTACGTGCTGTCTTACTTTAGTGACAAATGTTGGCTAGAACCCAACATTGTTGACAATGAAGTTCAGGAAAGGATTGCCTCCCACCGTCAGTGGGAGGCATTTCCTACTGCCCCACAAAGTAATGGATGTTTTTCTTTTGCAGTGTCAGGCTTTTGAATAGGGAGCTCCCTAGCTTCATTTATTTTTAGTACAGTCACAGCCATTTCATTGTGGAAAGATTGATGCCACATCAACGATTTGAAATCGTTGAAATTTGTTTCCAAAACCGAAGGTCTGTTCGCGAAACTTATTAGAGCACTTTGTAAAATTTACGGTGAACATCTTGGGCCATCTGGACGTGCTATTCATCGAATTATTGAAAAATTTCACACCAAATTGTGTGACTACACACTGACAAGAACGAGAACAGTGCCCACCTTGGTCAGATTTTCGCCAACAAGCTTCTTCCTCCAGTGGTAGCAAACTGATTTTACCCACTGGCCTGGTTGTTGCAGTTCTCAGATGAACGACACGAACTAATCCATCTGCACCAGGTTTTACGTCGACAATGCGAGCTAATGGACATTTGCAGGGAGATAGGGATTTGACTAGACAAGGCAAAGGTCGCCGGCGTTTACCGAAGCCTTCCACTTGCACCACTTGGGCCTCTATTGCAACTCGTGGCGGTATTCTGACGACCATCTACTCCAGAAGTGCTCATAGATTTGCCATAGTAACTACCAACGTCAAAGCCGAGATCTTTTTATTTCCAAGGCCGATGGTTCCGGTATCGTATGGGTGGGTGTCCCTATGAGAAAGTGCGCAGGGGTAAGAGTTGAGAGGTCTGATGGATCGTCTGAGTAAGGATTATAGACATCTCCTCAAATGTTAGCAGCGTATCTCCAATAATACGCTTATGATGAAACTTGACGGACTGAACCACCGCCTCCCAAATCTCTCCAAAGTATGGGGCCGATGGCGGATTAAAGTGCCACTGAGTTCCATCGTTAGCAAAAAGCTAATCGAATTCCATACTCTGTGCACTTGCTTGTTCAAAAAGGATGCGTAGCTCCTTGTTGGCCCCGGAAAAATTGGTTCCGCAGTCATTTGATATGCTAACACATATGCCAAAAATCTTCGGTAGTATAGTTTGAGGCCACCTCTAAATGAATTGCTCGCGTTGATAGGTAAACAAAGACTGAAATGTATCCCTTATGGGACTAAGTACCACGGCCCTTTGAAACCGAAGATTGATGTGGCCAGCAAAGTCTGCTCCAGAATGAAAAAACGGCCGATATCGTTGAACTCGCCTGGAGGGTAGATCTGTCATTTATTGCATAGTAGGTGAAGGCCGTTGTCACCAACATCGAAGACACCTGAATATCATAGACTTTACCAGTTGTGATCTTCGTACGATGAAAAATCTTTATCGCAAATAACACAACGTCAGCTGCGTACCGCAATGCATGCAAGGTTTTCTGGTGGACATCCCAAGAAGTACATCCCATCAGGATGGAGCACTGCATGTCGTAAGCGACCACCAACGCGTAAATTCCCATAATTATCCACAAATGGGTTGAGACAACTAAGACCGGTCCTTGCTGGCAACGATTTATTATTGAATAGGCTCTGTTGTTCCTCCGGAAAGTGCATCTGCTGAACGTATGATATTCTAAACTGTAGGGCGCTGTTTAGCTAATCTAAAGTCAACTCATTCTTACGATTAGATACTGTTGGTCAATATTGATGATATCGCAGATTATCGATGAATTGACGACAACGCACTACTTGCACTACTTGCACAAACCCATCCTCATCTAAACTTCGTAGATAAACACAGCCAGCGTATGACCGTTCCGAGGCATCCGTAGAAACAACGCAATTCTAAGAGCCGAAGATCCTTTGAATATCCCGCCCTGCGCGGCACATTATAAAAATGCAAGCCCTTGACCCACTCTAACATCCAAATCCATGATTGCATTAGTTGAGGAGGAAGGAGATCGTACCAGTGTAGACCAACATGCTACGACGTTTACGTGAATATCTTAACTCCAATTGAAATTGGGGTGATCTAACCCATAGGATCATAGAGCTGAGCAATAAGAGACAAGCGAAATGCATCTTCAATTGGTTGCCAAGAGATGCCAAGCAGCTGTATTTCCTCAAATTGTTACCGATCGCCAGATCATCTAGTGGTCTGAAAGCCCTTAAGTATTTGAAACACCCATGGTTTCTGTATTTGAGGGATGCAGTAGCAGAAGTGGAATGTTGAAGGTTAATCTGAGTAAATCTGGTAGGTAAGTACTGGGAAGGTAGTCTTTTGTCTGCACTAGTTGGAAATAAAGTGTTCAGCTTCGATGGCCTTGTAGTTCCTCTGGAAGACCTGAAAAGTCATTGTTCCCAGAGGGGATTTCCGGCACAGACTTGTCTAGCCATTCAAAAGTTTGCTGCGTGTGTCACTTCACCCCACTCTGATTTGGTGAAAACAGTGTTTGCACTCTTGTCACTGGCAGCCTTTTCAAACCGAAGCATTAGGTAAGCCAGTCTCGGCCTCTTTGGCTTTTCGGGGTGTTTTAGTGGTGGATTTTCCTGTGACATCCAATTTCCATCCTCTCGAACTGCAACATGTTCTATTTGCAGCTTTTCTTTCAGCCGGGCGTTGTGTTCAACGATGAATGGCGTGCCTCGTCGAGGATCAGAAAACCAACCACTTGTCAACAAATATCCTTCTTTAGCAGAACTTCGGCATGGGACAACTAATGCGTAGACAATTATTTAATGGGTATGGATTAAAGTCTCAGAAGCAAGCATACTTACAGGATTTTAATCTTAACAAATGTCTTGAAACTGCAGTTATAAATTGCACCCAAATATAGAAAAACAAGGGAATCCCGTCCATGTCAATTAGAACCTTGCTTACCGACAGCTGTTGGGGAAAACTTACCCTATCCCTACCTGTCCATTACAATGTATTTTGGTCACTACTGGACTGAGACCAGTCAAGGCCAACGTCTTCTCCCCTGACAAATGAGCCAAGGCATACCATATTCCCTTACCAAGAGCAGAAGCTCCTTGGCTAATTAATTTCATTTGAATTTTTTTGTTTTTTGCTGGCTCTGACTTCAATCTGCATTATGCGAATATGGTATGTCCCGGGTGCTTTAATTAAATTACCTCGCTGACCTGCCCAACCCTATTTAGTGCGACCTCCACCTATCTACTATCTCTCATCTCGCTTAAGTAAATTACTGCGCGCAATTTGGTTAAAAATGTTTCTCTACTCCCACGCCCAACGCCAACGGATACTCTATCCAATTTCCATATTCACTACATATGACTACGTGCAGCAAGCTAAATTCCAAGCAAAATCGAAAAAGGGAAAAAAATTCATTCATAAGGTATCCTGGCGGTGAAAACCTGGGAATTGATATGGCAACAACAAAGCTCAAGGATCCTGCAGTTCATTCATATCATTGCACAACTCCCATGAATGAAATGCTCATTTGCCTTTGCAGGAATCCGTACGTATACACAAACTTCATCTGCATTGCCAGCTGAATAGCTTTCTGGGTCATTGTGAAAGTATCTGTGTACTTATCTGTCGGCATATAGAGAAGAACTATAGAAATCTCATAGTTTGGTTGTGTTTGTGAGCTGTGTGCCTCGTTATGCTTCCTGATTGCTCCATCTACCACCCAATTTGTAGCGCGCAAGTGCGGAAATTGCATTCACATCTACAATAACGACACCATCTAGTCAGAGGCAAATTCCTCCAGATACAAGGAACTGGATTCAATCGCTTGCCAGCTCTACGTGTATCCTAGCTAAAACATACAAAGTCCTT
Source organism: Volucella zonaria (assembly GCA_963966105.1). Taxonomy (NCBI): domain Eukaryota; kingdom Metazoa; phylum Arthropoda; class Insecta; order Diptera; family Syrphidae; genus Volucella; species Volucella zonaria. The sequence goes on along the minus strand of OZ014534.1, from coordinate 73,805,844 downwards.
AAAGGCGAACAGTTCTCCGATATTCTTTTCTTCGTCTACATCTCTCATATTTGTGAAATTTTGTATCAGGAGACGTGAGAAAGTTGAAATTTTTGCTTGCCTTCCGTCAGTTTTTTGTGATTTTCGACGTGCGCTAGTAAGTCCTTTTACTCGTGGAGACTACTACACACTCTTGAACGTGCGTTGGATCCTGGCTAGATTTTTTGTTTTTTTTTTTGTTTTGTGTGAAGAACTTCATTGCCGTCGCTGCAGTTGGAAAGGATTGTGCAGGAAACTCTGTGCATTCTAGATTGTGAGTTGAACTAAGTGTGCTCGGTCTCGGTCTGTGATTGTTGAAGTGTACCAAGTGGCAGAGAGAAGTGTGTTGTTCTGTATATCCTCGTACAAATTCAAAAACGCAACTTCAAAGGACCCTACTCAAAATAGCTTAAGTGTATCCTTCTGCACGTAGGAAGTGTAACAAAAAAGAAAACTCGCAATAAAAATTAAGAAACGAAATATAAGTGATTGTGTCTAAGTAATAGACTAAAGGAGCAACCAATTGACTTTGACTTTACGGTAAGTTGTTGTTGAATTTGTTTTTTTTTTTTTCAGAAAAAAATTTAAGCTGCTCTGCTGCTGAAGTTTGATTAAGTCCAGTCGAATACTAGAACAAGCCAGATTTTTAATTACAGCTTATAGCCATGTCTTTAAGGGCTCTGGTCTTTTTGCGGAACTAAGCAAATGACACGCCTCTTCTTTGCATCTTTGCTGCCGAGAAACCCCAAACTTTCTGCTTGTATCCCTAGATTGATGTGTGAAGTGTGATTGACTGTATGTGCCTTAGTAGGATCCAAAATTATAGCTAATGTATCTCAAGACAACATATTGGTCTTATTGCATCGATCTATCAATTAGATGTAAGATAAGATCGAACGTTTTAGTAAAATTAAGAATTGCATTTAGTATCGCACAAGAAATTTCTTGTCTGTACGAATATTAGGCCGTATTTGCTGCGATTTATTGTCTTGTATACCCCGTTTTTTTGTTTAAAAACATCTATGTTTTTCAAAAAAAATCTAAGTAGGATATCCCCACCAGCATCCTTCCATTAAAATATCTTCGCATACAATAGAGAGTCAAATCCTCTGAGCTCTCAATAATTATTCATCTTGAAACATTCTCAAAACTTTATGAATTCGCAAAATTTCTAGACTTTAAAGTTGAAACCATGAGGACATGAGGTCATGCTACTTAGTCCTGGAATTGACGTCCATTCGTTCTCCCATCTTAGTTGTTCGGCACGAATACTTTTGCTTAAATCCATGTCATTGTACATTGTGGAGAACAATTCTTGGTGCTTACGCTGATGTTTTGGCTCAAGTTTCTACAAAATCGAAGTAAATTTGTGATTCTCCTACTTCTGGAACTATTTCCAGCGTCTAATGAGGCGTAAGAGACTGGTGACATCTACACATATTGTTTGCATCGCTCAAGTCATTGTAGAAGGAAGCTCCTAAGTGCAGTTCCTAAGAGAGCTGGTCACAGTTGTAACATCACACAATTCGTTCAAGTACCTTATCTTAAACCGTTCTTTAGATTGGAAAAATATCAGTGTCGGAACTACTTTATCGTCTGCATATATCGAGGTTAGACGGGCGGGAATCAGACTTAGATATTGTCTATTTTCCTGAATGTTTCACTCTGCTTAGCTCCGGTATTTTACTTGTTTTCCCCGTGCGATAATTCGCAGGGTTCTGCTATTAACCATTGAAATTTTATATTCTACTTTGAGATTTTATTGGTTATGCTTTCGGTAATTTCCTTGGCCTTGGCATGTTCTCTTAAACTTTGGCGAGAATTTTCGGACCTGGTTCCTACAATTTTCTATCAACAGACTTACATTTTATGTGCAGATATGGACATCTCTGTTATCCACTTCCCGTAGTCTACAACAGCTATTCTGGAATATTTGCCTTTTTCAAAACTAAGGAAAGTTATGCTAACATTCAAAACCTCAACCTTGAAGGAGTATAAGGTGAAAACCGATGTCAATCCTCAACTTCTGAAACGTTAGCAACGTTTTTGGCCATTTCTTTGAAATAATTCCTGACTTAATAGGACGTGAACTACGAATGTATTTGAGTAGATATATAAACTAAGCAAGCTAAGGCAAATGATTATACTTGGCAGCAAATCCTTCCGCCAAATGTGCACCTTCTAAAGAACTAGAAAACCACCTTAAAATTTCTGTAATGTGGGCTAAACGTTACTTGAAAGTTTAGTCACAGGTCTGGTAAAGTAATGAAATATATTCAGTCAATACCTTGCCAAATTAAAAGCTTATTGGTTGGCTAGGTTGATTATTGATAGAGTCCTTAGAGAATTTAATGATGAAACTGTATGAAAATGTTTAATGTATACGAGATCTTGCATTTATTCGAAGAATAAAGAGCTGTAAGAAGTAACATCGTGCTTCCATAAATTCATGTAAGTTCAATTGAATTAACAGATACTATTACATGACGTGTTTCTAGCAGGAACAACTGTGTCCTAGGATGTGATCTAGCCACGCCAATTTACACTGATGTCGGACAAGCATTTACTTCCCTTGTTATAACCAAGCTCACATTTGTGTGCCCTAACCTTTAAATTGCTGGGCCCAGTGCGCATCTCGTTAGCTAATTCTAGTATTTCGTCAGTCACTACCTTCCGAAATATATCATTTTGATAAACAGCAGTGTAAATAATATATAGAGCCCTAATGTAAAGCGTTTTCTATTCAGCTCGAGTCTGGCGGAGAGGTTCAGTTCTTCAGCTACCATGACTGCGGTCTGGGTTCAATCCCTTGGTAATACACCGAAAAACGGAAAATTATTACTTCAAAGAAAACTAAAAAATTACAGCTTAGCGAAAAGTCTCTAATTCTCTTGTGGTTCGCAATCGACTAAAAACTGTAGGAAGTTCTCACGTTCTTTTTCTTCTGAAAGTCTCTCCTTGGACCCGGTAATCTTCCATCTTCTTCGATACTAGGCATGTTATTTCCAGTTCTCCAGGCCTGGCATTCGCAATAGCTTGGTCTTTTAAACGGAAATGATTTTCCTTGCCATTTCTAACTTCGGGGCTGTGGTTTAAATATCCTCTTGGCTGAGGCATTGTTAGTAATTGGTTCCCCGAGAGCCAACCAGTGTAGCGGATGTGTTTTGACTTTTTGAACTCCATACAATCGTGATACAACTCATAGGGTGTGCGGTTACACATATCGCTTCTAACCATTCATCCACCTGGCATACGAAAACAAATATACAATGGAGATTTACTCTTAAAAATTTTGAATTCCAAACCGTTTTCCATATCGCTTCTAACCATTCATCCACCTGGCATACGAAAACAAATATACAATGGAGATTTACTCTTAAAAATTTTGAATTCCAAACCGTTTTCCTGCTTATCGTGCAGCAAGGAGAACTGTAAGTATAACTGGTAAGTGCATAACGTCTTCTAAATAAGGATTTTCAGGTCCATTTTTGTTGCCAAACCGTATTAGCAGTGGTTTACCAGAGTTAGGTTTGTAAAATATTCACTAGGTAAGTTTCCAAGATTCCAGATTCAGCTAATGCCACATAGAGCTTAAGGTGATGAACGCTATCATTTGTGGCCTTAAATTCGATTAGTTCCGACTTCGACGAATTTTTTTAAGTTTTACAAGATTTGTCCCTCTTAGATACTTTCGGTCTATAGTCGATCTGCCAGCACGGGGACCGCACTGTTTTTGCCAGTTAGTGGGTTGCATATTTGCTTCAGATGTTTACAAATTTCAAAAATTTCACAGTAAGCGACCGACAGTTTTCGGTCTTATGTTACAAGACAAAGGGGATTTTGAGTTGTATGGACCTTACTGTCCAGTCCTTGAATACACTTTAATCCATTCATACTCTGTTAATAATTGCTCGCATGCATTCTTCCATAATTGCGTATTTCCAAAGTTCTAAGCCATCAGAGGCAGCGATTTTATTTATTTTTAAATTTTTAAAGCTACTTCGAACTCTTCTGGATTAAAAGGGACTATTTCTCTTTGGCTAAAAGTGAACGCTTCTTTGCTGAAAATCCTGATTACATCTTCAGATTCCATTGCATAGGTTAAAAGCTCTCCATAATTATTTCGAAAAATATTTTTTTCCAAACTTGAAGCCAACTGCCACTTTTTGATAATTTTGAGATTCTGATTTTACTGGAGAGTCTCTAACTTAGCTACACTTGGTAGTTTCAGGCTATTTCAGGCGTTTGAGGTTTTTGCAACTTTGATTCGATGAACAATGAATCAGACTGCTACGGTATATTAGGTGCGCAACTAAGTTGTCGCTGTTTTTTTTTTGATGAAAATGCAACTTTATTGTGAAAAAATGGTTAGAAATGAATCATTCAACGTATTGCCCATTGCTAGCTACAACTTTTTCCCATCTCTCTGGCAGAGCTCGAGTACCGTTACGGTAAAAGTGTTCATCTTCTGAGGCTATCCACGAATCAAGCCACGAATCAAGACATAGAAAGTCTTCAATATGAGCGAAACTGCTGATCAGCCAGACCATTTGCCATCGAACGGAGCAAGTAGTAATCGGACTGAGCAATATCTGGATAATAAGGCGGGTGGGGTAGGACCTTCCATTTGAGCGTTTCCAGGTAGGTTTTAACGGGTTTGGCAACGTGAAGGCGAGCGTTTCCATGCTGTAGAATCACTTTTTCGTGCCTCTGTTCATATTGTTTTTTCGCGGAGTGCTCGCCTCAATCGCATCAATTGAAGTCGACACTGTTCTCCGATGATGATTTCATTGGGTTTCAGCAGTTCATAATAAACAATACCGACCTGGTCCCACCAAATACACAGCATAACCTTTGCAGCGTTAATATTCGGTCGAGCCGACGATGTAGAGGCATGATTACTTTTCATACGATGAAGAAAACCCTTCCCTTTTTTTTGCCACTGCAGCAGTTGTTCACAGGCGCAAAAAAGGACGCTCAACGTCCCTTGGCTTCAAATCATAAAGAACTCAAGTTCCTTGTTTTTGTATCATTCCAACGCATGCAATCGCTTGGAAATGGCTTGGCGGGTAACTCCTAATGCTGAAGTAAGCTCTTCTTGTGTTTGGCACGGATCCTCATCGAAGGGGTCGTCAACATCGAAATCATCGTCTTTGAAACGACGGAACCAATCACAACAAGTTGTTTCACTTAGAGCAGCATCTCCGTAAACTTTTTGGAGCTTCCGATGCGCTTATTTGGCACAAAATCAGACATTTTCACACAACCAAATGTATATGATGCCAAAACAAAATCACTAACGTGTCAAAACGGCTTGTTTACCATATGTCTAAGCTGGTCCATGACGTTTGGGATATGTCAAAATCGACCAGCACTTACTGCTGGAGCAAATAGCGAGGTCTTAGTTGGGGCATAATCAGAATAAACATCTGCTTCTCTGAAAGTGAGCACACTCAGAATTCTACTTTAATGTGTGCTTTGCATCTATTTGCGAGTGATCGACTTGTTGACTGTTCGACAACCTGGAGAGAGTCAGGTTGCTGTATAGATCCACATTTTGGGAACCTAGGGCTACTTGTCACCGTATTACTAGCTGTTCCAAACTAAATTAGTCAAAAGGACGTCTCTGTTGTTGTTTCGTGGAGTTTATACATTCTAACTAATCTACCTAAGATGTTACCTTTTTTTTCGGCAGTTTTGACACCATACAGCAGATAGGGCCATATCACATATTTTATCTGATCCTGTGGAATGTACCTCGACAAATCGAGCTCCTAACATGTACAGGCTTTTGTGGCAGCTATTATTAACTACAAATGCAGTTTTCACCCAGGAACGCGCTAAATCTTCCCGCTTTGGGACAGCTGTAAATTTTTGCATACTCTCTTATGATCTAGTCGTGATCTTATAAGAGGGCATCCATTCGTATTCTAGGCTATCTATAATCTATCACAGCAATATCATTGTTGTGTGGCAACCTCAAACTTGCACCACTAGTTCGGAACCAAGAAATGATTGCAAACTTGTTTTAATGTCCTACTTAGAAAATGCAACCCTTGATGTTGGCCCAGTAAGGTCTAAGGCCAACTGTCCTTATCGGCCTGGAGTATCTACAGTAGCCCAGAAAGTATTGACGTAACTGCTGACAGCGTTTAGAAATGTTGATGCTTACAATGTTTTTATCTATCTTGATCAGTACTCCCACTTATAAAATTAGAAAATCGAGTCTGTGTGGACAGCAATCAATGCAAAGTCATTGTCTTAATACTGGACAATGCTACGTCAATGCACGTCAGTGCGTACCCTATACAAAACCATGTGGTCACTCACTATGTTAAAATAACTAGACGAACAACAAGGCCGTGGTAAACACCGCACTGTCGCACTATCAGTGTTGATGTCTGAGGTATTTGTGTGGTCGATGCAAGAGCTCGGCCTTTGCTTTCTGCCTTTCCAAAGAAAATTGAATCCTGATTTTGGCATACTTGATTATAATCGTCACCTGCACTTGCCAGAGGGGTTCTCATATTTTCGATATGTCATTGACATAATGAGGGACTTAAATACAAGGCGTTCGATATAGAATCTAGTTACTTGCAACAAATTGGGATTCTTTCTAATCAGGGTACGAGTGCATAGGTGTATATATGTATTTATGGGGCTCATATAAGACTTTGGGCAGATCATGTATGCACGCCTATATTTGACCACATGTTGCAGAGTCTTTATTGACAAGAAATGGCATTGTGATGACTTGGTGGTATGTTCTTTATCCATTATAAATTGGGGGTTATCCAGCAAGAGGTGTTATTTTAAATTCCGCTCCATTATTGCACTGTCAATTTTCAACTACCATTGCGATGACTTTTGATAAGTAACAACTAAGAGGTTATTAAATATGGATCGATACATACTCGCACAAAAAGCTGCAATATAGTGTTGAAGATATAGCATTTCGTCAATTTCGTACTGCTTTTGGTCATCATCAAGCGCCTTTTCGCAAAGCTATAGACAATTTAGGCGATAAATTTGAACGCATTGGACAGGTTAGTGATGTGGAAAATATCGCCGCCTTGGCTGAGAGCATGACTGAAAACCCAGGTGTATCAACGATCACTGGATTCAAGCCTATTCAACCACTTTGCGGCGCATTTTGCATTGAGATCTTGGCCTACATGCTCATAACGTTTAGTTGATACATGAACTAAAGCCAGCAGATCATGCACAAAGCCTTACTTTCGCTGATTGGGTGCTGGAAACGAGTGAACGCTATAATAATTTTTTACACAAAATTAATCTGAGTGATGAGGCTCACTTCCATTTGGCTGGGTAAGTAAACAAACAAAACTGTCGCATCTGGGTCTCCGGAAACCCAACAAAAATAGTGGAACAACCTCCCCAGCCACAATGAGTGACGGTTTGGTGCGGTTTTTGGGCTGGCAGCATCATTGGGCCATATTTTTTTCGAAAATCTTGCTTATGCGACCGTTTCAGTGAAAGGATTGCATTACCGAATGACGTTGACTGACTTTTTTTCCTAAAATTTATGCTGTGGACATGAACGAGGTTTATTTTCGGCAGGACTGCGCCACATACCATAAAGCTGGAGAAATAATAATGGCTCTATCGCGTGACACATTTTCTGGACGTGTGATTTATGGAAATCGAAACTTCAATTGGCCGCCAAGATCGTGCAATTTTACACCATTAGACTTTTTCCTTTAGGGCTATGTTAAAGATAAAGTATACGGCAATGCTCCACCAACGACTCGTGCACTAAAAGAAAATATCAGAGCTGCTATTTGAGAAATACTGCCACAATTACGCAATAACTATTTGTAGGCAGAGCTGAAGCGGACATTTGGCAGATATTACATTCCATTAATAACCTCAGAGCTTTTTATCAAAATAAAATTAATAAATTATTGCAAGTAGAGAATAGTTCCAGGACGAGGGCTTTTTGAAGTCGACTGACCTTAAGTCAGTTTTCAAGTTTAAATAAACGCAGAACTTGCCGTCAATACGAGGAATACCCCTATGGTTGTCCTTTACGATAAAACAAGCTTTCTTGGATCAACATTTCCTAGAATGTACATCAGGATGTTGGACGTACACCCAATTTAATCTCTGGGCTTGAGTACATTATGTCCTATACGATTTGTTGCTTAGATTTAAATGTGGTGATCGGCGAGCACAGTAATTAACCTATATGCCAGAAGTTTGGGTTCAATTCACAGCCGATACATTGAAAATGGCAATGACGGACCTCCAAAAGGATAAAACGGACAATACACTGTATAAGACTGGAAATATCGCAAAATCAATTGGTTTTCATATTCTATGTCGATAAACACCCATTGAATCTTTTTTTCATGGTGAAAACCTTTATTGATACTCTGTCATCCGTACTGCGAGTTATGCCCGACTCCAGGTTTCTGCATTTTAAAGTGCTGAAATACCACAAACCTCAACGATACAATTAGCAACAGAACAGGGACATTGACTCGGGGACATTTGATTTGGTGACTGTCGGAAGCCGGCGGACTGTTTTTAGGTAACATTAGCCTAATTACAGAGGGCAGCTGAAGAATTGACCCTGTGAAAATTGAATGGTCTCTTAAATCATAGGCTTATCCAACCGCATCCAAGTTCTACTGTAATTGATTGATTTGCTGGGCCAGGTGAGCCTAGTCAGGTCTTTACATCTTCGAAGGTTTAGCTGGAAATTTACGTCATCATCGCCATATCAAACGATGCCCACTCATCTGGGTCTGCACATCTATGTATAGCAGGTTATCAAACAGTATTTACAGTACTGAGCTCAGGATTGAACCTTGTGGAACATCTCATGTTTTTGTATTTGTCTGGTCTTTTGTCTGCGTCGTAGAAGAGAATCTAACTTCAAATAAATTAATCGCAGTATATAGTTTGTCACTCTCATAAGATAAAGTTCAGCTGAACGAACTAAAATCGATTTTTGACATCTAGCCTCACCACAGCGCTGCATTGCTTTTTGCCACATTTTAACCCGTCTCCGGGTATTGCTTCGTACGCAGTGACACACTCCTTAAATGACACGAGTGATTCTTCGGCATTTCCTACTGCCATACATTGGGGATACCATTGCCTCCTTTGATGTACTGGTTTAGGCTGTCGCGAATGATCTTTTCCAGCCTGTTCTCTACTGCGCCCATCATGCACAGGGGTCTATACATTTGGGATGACTAGAATCCTTTCCCCATTTTGGTTGCAATTGCTTCTTTTCACACGAGGGTTGGAATTCCATCAAATCCGTGCTATAGGCTCTATTGGCTTATTGTAAAGGGAATTATTTTAGAGGTTTGGTTTTTAAGCTAGTCCCACTGTTTCTGCAGATTGTCAATTTGACAGTTGAAAGTTGATTTGTGGTTAGTACATTTTGCCATTTTAGATTAACGCATGCAAATTGTGTAAACTTATTTTGAAAACCATGGTTCGATTCGCCAAACTTGTCGTGCTCTACGTCCATTTTACGGTCGATATAATCGTCCATCTGAGCAACTCATTCGGAATACGATGAATCGTTTTCGCACCACGTACACTCTACTCTAGTAGACAATACGCATCCCCAAAGATAACAAACAGTGCGAACCAAAGAAATTATTGCTGTTGTGGAGCGCAGTCTTGAGTAGAATCAGAATGAGTCGATTCGCCACCGTGCAAAAACATTGGAGCTATGCCCATCCACTTTGTGGAAGATTTTAGGGAAAGATCTTGGCTTAAAAGCTTATAGGATCTAGCTTGTGCAAGAGTTGAAACCGTGTGTCCATTATACGCGTCTTAGATTCGGTAAATGGGCCGAAAACATGATTCAGCTTGATACTCATTTTCAACGCAAAATTTTGTTCTCCAATTAGGCCCATTTTTGGTTAAATGGGTATGCAATCAAGGAAAATTGCCGAATTTGGAGTGGAGGAAACCCAGAAGCCTTTGTCGAGACGCCCTTACAACCATTAAAACTTACTGTTTGGTGTGCTTTATGAGCTGGTGGAATCGTCAACCCATATTTCTTTAAGGACGATGGCGGCCAGAATGTTACCGTCAATGGAAAGCACTATAGAAACACGATTTCTGACTTTTTCATTCCTCAGTTGAATGAACATGCCACACGGCGCGTGACATCATCAATTTATGGCGGAAACATTTGCTGAGCGCATAATTTCGCGTAATTGACGTGTGAACTGACCTCCACGATCCTGTGATCTCACACCTTTAGATTACTTTCTTTGGGGGTATGTGAAGTCAGTAGTCTATGCCGATAAGCCAGAGACGTTGAACGATTTGGAAGTCAACATTCGCCGTGTTATTGCTGCTAGAAGGCCCCAGGTACTCGATAACGACTTCGACTTCACGATTGCGATTTATTCAAGCTAACCGCGGAACGCATATGCCTGATATCATATTTAATGGCATGACATTATCTATAAAATAAATAATCATAGACATTAACATTAGATTTAACTTCTTTATTTCATATTGAATTTGTATACCTTTAAAAAAAACATCCTTTACTTTCAGCTCTTTATACTCGTACTGATTGATTCATCACATCGTGCATGCATCCTGATGTTATAACATTTCACAGTATCTCCTTGTTGTTGAGTTATTTTAGATATGCACATATACGAGTAATGTTCGAATGTAATGGAGACTTTGGTGGACATACGGAATACTGGAAGAATGTCCTCCGAAATGTAGTCAAATTAGCTGTTCCATTGCGAATATTAAGTTGAATCCACCCTATGCGTTTCATGCCTCCATACGACCAACTGGGCTAATTCTCCATTCATATCTTAGAGGTACCATAGACATTTTTGTAGCAATGCCGTCGACAGGGCGAATGAAGTGCACATTGGCAAACTTTGGCTTGATGTTGCTTGTCATCTCACATGTCAAAGTTTTCAGACATCCCGTTCATCCACTTCGATTGATTCCTCGGACGCTGCTTTCAGTAATTCGTTCAGTTCTAGCAACCTCACAAACTTGATCTTTGAAACAGAAGTTCATCGTCTCAAAATTTGGGCTGGGAATCGAAAACATTTTCGACTGAAGTTTTATTGTCCTCTATTTGAGCAAGCGAAAGTGGTAGGCGAGTTTCAATTTTTTGGACAATTTTACACAGCTCAACAAGCTGAACAACAGCCCATTACGACAAAATCTTAGAGTCCTAAAGAGTTACACTTACGTTCCTTGCGTTGCGTGTTTTCTAGCTTTGAACGACGAAGTTGAGTCAATCCCGGGATGGCGAATTTTTGCATCGCCTTGTAGAACTTAATAAGGATAAATGCTGTCATAGTCATAATTCGACATCGAGATAGTCAGGCTTGATTTAAAATTCGTCGGTCTTTCCTTTAAGTGTAATGATTTGGTTTATAGGGGACCCGATGATATTGTACATTAGCATGTATTAGCATGTATCTCTCGAAGGGTAATCTTCATCCAGAAACTTTTAAGAAGCATAAGGAAATGAGTTGTGACGCTGTTGCCAGTTTAAGGCATATTCTATAAAATTTTCAAGCGCTTGCACACCTTCATTCAAATATTTATAACTTGCTTAATCCAAATAGTTAGTACTTACTTATTTATTAGGTCCTCTGATCCTTCGTGAGGCATAGGACATCAACAACGCCAGCGTGCCATGTTTAGAGTTCTGCAACGTGCTTGGATCCCTCATCGACTTTTCATCTCCATGTCTGCCTAGGACGGCCGACTGGTCTTCACGATTCTGTAGGTGGATGCTATGATATGGTGTATTTTGCAATGGAACTGTCTTCACGTCGATTAGTATATGGTTTGGCCCGAATATCTTAAAGATGTTGCAAAGACACGTATTTATGAAGGTTAGCAGCTTCCTTCTGACGATGTTGGTTAGTTTCCACATGCTATACCGTATAAAGTAGATCTGTCTCCACGCTTCATTGGAACAGTATCAGCTTGGTTTTTGTGCGTATAGAACGCAGCTTTTACTTTTCGAATTCTGTAGTCCACTCTAGTTCGGTACCGCTATCTTCTGAGAGCATACTTTCTAGATATAGAAAGTTGCTCGCTTTCTCGACTTGTTGGCCGGCAATATTGAGTTGAGCTTCTCTAGTGCTGTGCTAAGAAAGGCAAGTGCTTAGAGCTTACTTTGTTCGGTTGACTTCAAGTCAATACCCTGTTTGAGAGCAGAGAAATATCAGTAGCATACTTAAGATGATCAAGATAATAGTCATAGTCATAGTCTAGCCCATCTCAGCCCTATGTTTCCTTCGGCCAGTGCTTACCGTATCACTGGAAGGAATAGTGGTGGCGAATGAAACCTTGTTCTCAAATTGTTCTTTAACTCGGTCCGGAATTATTTCAATTATTTTAGCAGATACGAGTACCATGTTCCATCAGATTTTCTTTCCCGTGCAGCTTTATAATTGTTCCTCTCTTGCATTCTTCGATAAAGGCATCAGTTTCCCATACTACCCGAATTATTGAAACGTTGAACGTCGCTTGGAAAAGTTCCACCGACCTTGGGTCACGGAGTTTGGCTCGAAATTCCTATTGTTAAGCACTACTGCAAAATATCCCTGCCATCTGGCAAGTTGTTCTTCATCTAAGGTCAGCAGACTTAGATCTAGTGCTTTGTCTAGATGGAGTTTAGAACTTTGACCACCAGAAAGTTTTGTCGCACGTATTCGATGTTTTTCGGCCTTTGTAGCAAGTACAATCGGTCCTAAATTGATGCATATTTGTGCTTATTTTACGGCATTTTGAATTGTTGCTCGCAAAACATACCACCTTGATCAAAAAGTTCCCGGGGACACCACCGTGTGGCGCTCCCATTCTTCCGATTTGAGTTCTATTTCTTTTGTTAAGTTGGTAAATCTGTTGTTGACATTCCCTCTAAATCTTAGAGTCATTTGCAAAAGTTACATAGCCAAGAGTACATCTATCATTGTATGTTGGCGATTTTTTACAATTTTAGAAATGGATTTAAATTTGCAGCAACGAACTTGTATTAAATTTTACGTAAAAAACGGATTTAATGGTGCGCGAACGTTGGAAATGTTGGAAAATTGTTTCGGCAACGAAAACGGTCGTTTACCAGAGGCACGAGTGGTTCAAAAGTGGTCGTGAGTCGATCGAAGATGATGAACGCAGTGGCAGACCATCGACATCGAAAACCGTCGAAAACATTGATGAAGTACTCGTTTTTTTTTTTTTTTTTTTTTATAATTTACGCGCGCCTAAGGGGTTATGAATACCCTTATACTGTTGCCAGGGCGCGGGCGGAAAGATAGAAGGAGGAGAAAGGAAAGCATTGTTTATGATGTAGTGGTTTGAAACTCAGGTGTGTTTTGGTTTCGATATTGACTCCAGGGGTGGGAGTCCGAATAGGACGGAGAGATTTTCTTCACTCGGAATGATTCAGGTTGTGAATTTTAACGGTTGTTTTGTGCTTGAAAACCCTACAAAAAGTCAAATCTACATGTCAGTGTTATGCCTTCACACGCAGATTTTTCTGACTGAGTTCCAAATTACACAAATGAAAACTTGCTGTGGCTAGGATTCGAACCTTGACCCTCCGAGTGAGAAGCGATTGCTAGTACCACTACACCACGGCCACCCCCTAATGTTGGTAAAAGAAATGTTGGTCAATAACCGCAACTTAACCATCAGAGCGATAGCGGAGGACTTGAACATTGCCTATGGATCCGTCCAAGACATTTTGGTTAATGATTTGGGTTTCCGTCGTGTAGCAGCAAAGTTGGTGCCAAAAAACCTCAATTTCATGCAAAAAGAGACCGTGTTGACGTCGCAAAAGAGATGATTTGCGAGGCTTTATCCGATCCCACATTCATCAAAAGGATCATTACTGGAGACGAGACGTGGGTTTATGAGTACGACATGCAATCCAGACATCAGGCAAGTGAATGGCGTTCACCAAATGAGCCGATACGAAAAACACCACGTCATTTTCAGTCAAAAAAGAAGGCAATGGCTATGTTCACGGTTTTCATGGATTACAACGGTGTAGTGCATCATAAATTTTTGCCCAAAGGCCAGACAGTAAACAAAGAGTATTATTTGGGCATTATGAGACGTTTGCGTGAAGCAATTCGCCGAAAGAGACCAGAATTGTGGGCAGAGAACTCGTGGATTTTGCACCATGATAACGCACCGTTGCACAGTGCCATCATTATTCGTAATTTTTTGACGAAAAATGCAACAAATACCATCCAACAGCCACCGAATTCATCTGATTTGGCTCCCTGTGACTTCTTTCTGTTCAATCGAATTAAAAAACCACTACCACTACTGGGAAAGCGTTTCAGCAGCCGAGAGGAAGTAATGGAAAAATCACAGGAAGCACTGATGGACATACCGAAAACCGAATATAAAAAATGTTTCGAGGATTGGATCAAGCGCTGGCATAAGTGTGTTTCAGTCGATGGGGATTACTTTGAAGGAGACAATATAGATTTAGATGAATAAACTTGTATTTCCAATTTTCTGAATACATTCCGGGAACTTTTTGATGTAGTACTCGTATGTTTTGCGCTATTTGTGCCCGTATATACTATATAGTAAGCTCACAAATGTCCGCTTATTTATTCCGATTACTTCAATGCCATTTACATGTGAGGAGCTGTAGTATAGCTGCAAATTGATGATTTCTTCTTCAATGTTGGCTTTCAAGACTTGCAAAGTTTGCGGTTTGTTGTGGTACGGTTTGCACTTTGTAAGGGAAAATCTTCATGTCTTTCACCCAAATTTGACGCAACGAACTTCTGCTGATGGCAAACGGTGTGCATCGTTGTCTCGTCGATGTTTGTTGACTTTCTTGGACGTCCTCGGTCACAGCAGTGATATTCTCGGTCGAATGAGCAATAAGGGGCCGGCCACTTTTTGCGAAACTCCTAGTAGACCCAGTTTGCAGGAGAAGCTCGCGCACACGGTTCAGGACGACGAGCAAAACGACGCCGAAATTAGCGCTGCTTTAAAACAACAGACCGAAAATTGGTCAAATAAGCAGTAACAATAATTCGGTGCTCTGCAGGTATATATACACCTTGCCAAGAGGTTCTAGCAACAGTGGTGAAAAATTACGATGGGCAATTTAGTCCTTCAAGCCGTAAGAATCTCCCGGTCCGGATGGTATTCTACCGATTATGCAACAAAAAGCACCGGAGGTAGCAATCCAAAAAATTATGGAAATTCTTGGACACAGTCTAAAAATAGGGTACATTGCAATAGCTGGGGGGAAGTTAAAGTGGTTTTTAAACCTAAAGCTGGCAAACAGGGGCATATAACAACAAAAGGTTTCGGAAATCAAGTCTGTGATCATTTATACTTATAACCCTAGAGCGATTATTGGAAATTCACATTAGGAAAAGCTGAAGTAATGGCTTTTTGACTGAGTCACAGCATGCATATACGAGTATGTATGAACGGAAAATCTGTAGAAACCGCCCTACATGAGATGGTGGGGAAACAGAGAAGAGTCTACACTTCGGTGAGTGTGCGATGGCGGCTTTCCTCGATATTGGAGGAGCATTCAATAACTTTTAGTTCACCGCCATTAAAAATTGCCTAGTAGACGCTAATACTGAACAGGGCATTACCAGTTGCTTTTGCAACATGCTTGCGAGTAGGAAAATCAACTGTTCCATTGGGCAAAGCTCGGTTAGAATATCTGTAAATAAGGGAACCCCTCAAGGGGGAGTCCTATCGCCAATCCTGTGGGTGCTGGTTATCAATAACATCCTCAAAAAGTACAACGGGTATAAGTGCCACGGTATACGCAGATGATGTGGTCATAATAGTGCAGGGAAAATATTTTAAGCGACATTATGGAGGTTGCCCTGAAGATGATCAGCACTTGGGCAAAAAGCTGTGCTCTCAGTGCCAACCCTGATTCTTTTCACCAGAAATTAATGCCCTTTTTTATCTGCTTGGGACTTAAAACCTGCTATGGTGTACAGGCTGTATACGGTGGTGGTAAGACCCATACTTACATACGCCGCACTAGTATGGTGGAAAGCCACAAACAAGAAAATGATTTACGGAAACTTAGCGGCGGCGGTTCAAAAACGGCTTCCATAGCCATTGCAGATGCGCTCCGTACCACCCCTACGGCAGCATTGGACATACTTCTACACCTAACACTGCTTGATTTACAGATCAAAAAAACATGCTGGCAACAGTGCGATACGACTCACTAATGTGGGTTACTTTAGGAACAGTATCTAGTTTCGGACATGAGACGGTACTGCCAGGCAATTCAATTCTAACGGATGAAATTCCTTTATTGGTCGACTTCGACATCCCTTATGATATAATGTATCCGGGGAGGGAGGACTGGGGAAAAAATGCAATAATCAGGTCAAATGAAATTGCAATTTTCATAGATGGCACAGAAACAGAAGATGGAAAAGGTTCTAGTATTCTTCTCACAAGACCCAGAACTAAGAGTGTCTAGAAGGCTATCGGACGCAAGCAGTGTCTGCAAATCAGAGGTTCTGGCTGTCCTCAGGGCGGCTGAGCTAATACAGATGAGATCTGTATCCGAAAGAGATACCGCTACCTACATCGATAGCTAGGCCACACTCCATGCTCAAGGCATCATTCAGTCCGAGCCGGGTAAGACTGTGCTGGATGTCTGGGCACTGCGATTTTAAAGGAAATGAAAAAGCGGCTGAGCTTGCAAGAAAAAGAGGGCTACTCGACAATAGTGAGGTTTCCAGCCCTTTGCATAGTGAGATCAAAGGGATAAGCTTTAAATTAAACAGGGATAAGCTTAGGACAGTAATAGGAATCCTGACAGGACACTGTCTTCTGCGGAAACACGCAAAGAGACTAAAACTATCAGATACTGATATTTGCAAATTCTGCAGCGATCTGCAAGCTGTTGAGGACATAACACACGTACTGTGTGAATGCGAGGCAATATCGCGTAGTCGTACTTTTTCGAAAACCTAGAGGAAATACATGGCACGAACTTCAAAAGCCTTCTTGGATTTTGCGAAAATTGAGTGTTTCACCAGGGAAATTGTTTAGGTTTTTGGTATTTGAAGACAAATTCAACTGGTTGCACCGTTTTAGTGCTTGGTGTCTGTGTGAAGGCATATCCATCACATCCCTGCTTAATCTAACCTAACCTTCACTTACTACCCCAGACGCTATCTGCAGCGAATCGGCTGAATCAAGGTGATCCCTTATCTTAGGAATCCCGGGGCTATCGATATCATACCTTAGTATACTAGGCAAGTAAAGTCGATTGCTGTTAACAAATGCAATATGAAGACATTTAGTAGATACCATTAGATCGTTGTCTCTCCCTATTCCGATGTTAGCTCCACGCTTGTTACAGACGTCTTAGATAAAATTTCAAATGCGCGGACTAGTGATGAAGATCGATATGTGACCTAGCTAATCTTGGGGGAATCGTTTGATCAAATTATATGCCTCTAATGACCAGACGGTTAATGTTGCAAAAGTCAAAAAACCCTTAGCCGTTGATATTTCATGTGTCAATCCTAGTAATTGATTTCTGAAATTGCTTCTTGACGTTCGACATAACCGAATTCGAAGGATTTTTCCTGAAATTCCTCGCAGACCATGAATGCCTGAAACACCAAGAAAAAACACCATTTCGGCCATGTGAGCCGATCTAATGATAAATTTCACGCCAAACGATGATTCATGCGAATTTCATTTCTGCATCTGTTTTCAGTTTCGATTTCAACACCATGCCGTGCGTGCAAACATCTCACTGCCACGTCATCCCGAATTGCTGTAACCCTTTCGACAGTGTGCGTCAAGTGCGTATGTCTGCCATATGCATGTCGCAGTCAATATTTGTTACTATAAACACATTTTACTTAATTTTAGAACTTCATAGTTCTAATTTCGAATATTTACTCGAAAACATATTTTTGGACACACATGCGCTCGGTCGTAAACTGCAGTCGTGCTTGCCGATTGCACTGCGCCCACGGCATCCAAGTTACAATTTCCGTACCCCGTGTGAGATGCATATTTTCAATGCACTCTACTCGAATACCCTGAAGAAGGTGTACAGCGGTGACGCTGGCAACGAGCGAGGAATGCAAGTGCTAACATCACTTACTCGTACATCTGCAAAATGGAACACTTTGGCGTCTTGTTATTATTTTTTCTCCAATTTCTTAGCAAAACCGACGACGCAGTCCTTCCAGAAATATCCACACATCCAACCGAGGCAATCTAAAACTGTTTCTGATGGTCTTTCGAAAACGATGTTCTAGGCCTATGGAACTTTTGCAAGGCCTATGACGTCAATTGTGGGTTTATTTTATTAATCTGTCCCAAATTGGCCAAGACATACAAATACAAATCCCAAAGTGACGTCATGTTGGTGGCACTTCCTCCGCCGAAGTGCTTATTCTTTCCACCTATTTTGAGAGACAACAACGATTGGAAATTTATTCACTTATGCGTTTTCGACACGTAATTACCGTGATGGTGTGTTTTGATAAAAATTTCAAGCTTAAGTACTGTTCAAGTGGCGTATGGAGATGGCGAAATGCCTCCGATGGAAATATATTTCAAAATATTTTCTTACCAATAATATCGGACACTTGCAAGCTGTGAAAAGTCATTTTTCCTTCGATTTCGAATTGGCTTTGCTTATTTGTAATAATCGATGTGGTTTTTTGAATTTTTGAAATCGTGCGTTGGATTCTGGGATCGTAAAACTGTTTGAGGTGCTCGTACATCCAACTACTGAAATGTTATTCTTGTTCTTATTACTGTATTTCGAATTTACGAGTATGTATGATTTCTGATACAACCGGAACCATGGAACCTTAATTAACAAAAGTACTCGCCAACATGACATGATTCTGACTTAATTAAGTCTTGAAAGTGACAGCAGTAAAGAATTCGTGAGTACAATGCAAGTATACTTCGAGGTGTAGCCATTACTCCTCCATGCCACCAACATCAATTTAGATCAAGAAGTTGTTGCATTTCTCCAACATCTGTCCAAGACTTTTCAATTGAGCGGTAGGGTTTGAAAAACTGTTGCCCAGGCCTCTAGGTTTTGAGTCAATTGATAAAGGTCAATGATTCATTGTGAGAATCATTGGCCTTGCAAATGATACCGTACTTGCAACACCAAGGCCAATGATTCTCACAATGAATCATTGGCCTTGGTGTTGCAAGTACGGTATCATTTGCACTTACACTTCGCTTTATCTTTGCAACTGCTTATCGATAGGAGTAAGTATTCTATCTTGCAACACTTCGGCCTTCCCATATAGGCTTTGAAGTCCGTCACCTTTTACTATTGCATCGCGCAAGGCACTATGGGCTTACGACCAAAGACCAACCCATATTTCATAAGATTAAGCATTTCTTAAAGCTTGACCATAACCTATATGTTCCTCATTCATCCTCATGAAAGCGTAGAATTTTTGAATCACTTTTTACAAGTAGACACAGCGAATCCGTCGATGTGCTTGACACGACTTTAAGTACTCGCACTATATCATTACTGTTAAGTTCGATCCATTTTAAAAAAAATTATAACTTCAAAAACTTGTTTTCAAAATTGGTAAACGACGTAATGTTATCTTGCACTCTTGTCTGACAAAGATGGTTATGCGGGTAATACCCATTAAACCTCACGGACCAACCGAAGGTCAGTTCAGGCTACTTTCGTAATATCCAAATGCAAGTAAAACCACATAGTCTTTATTCACTGACTCTTCCAAGTTATTTAGCGTAGTAGCAGCATTTAACAGAGCTTCGAGAGTGTAAGTAGGGTTAAAAAGTTCCCTATATACGGACTACGGAGGTTGAATGCTGTTCAATAGAGTATGCACCAACTGATGACACATCAATTGTGCAAATGAAAACTCCTCGTTATGGTCGCCGGGTACCGAAGACGACCATCCGAGAAAACCGGAAACATGTTTTCGAACAGAGCGCTCATACAAAAAACTAGTCCATTGTACTCCTTGTAAGTAAGGGCTTCAGTGATAAAATGCCTACAGTACCAGAACCCACCATGTCAACGCCGAGTACCTGCAGCCTGGTACGAACGCAAGGCGGACATTCATAGAGGTAGTACTGACGTGTATTGCTTGTCCCCAGCGTACTCGTATTTAAGTGATTAGCAAAAGATTAGTGCTCAGTCACGACGCCAGTAAGCAGGAAGGCCGTAGAGCTCTTAGAGACGTCAGGACGCATTTGTTTGGTCTGCCGGCTACTTGAAGCGTCAAGTCATCTGCAGTTGTGCTCATATGAAACCCAACTGTCAGTGGAAGTCCTAACTGAGGACGCAGGCAGACCTTAAGTTCGAAGACCTGAAAAACTCTCCTCTGAGCCATGCCTAACAGGTTCATCGGAGCGGCGATTTCATTTCCCGTAGTCCCATTGTGACCTGCAACCCAGACAAGACAAGATTTAGCCTTCCAACTGCACTTAGTGAAGTCTTGAAAGACTGTAAGCGCAGCTTGCCAATAGCTAGAGATGCAAATGTTCCGCCGCCACCACCGGTTCTTCACAACATAGTTCGTTTCCATCAGGGTTGCGTATATCTCCGCTTGGAAAATAGACGCAAGTTTCCCTAACGAGGAAAGAAATCTAACATTGTAATACTCCAAAAAGACATCAGCGCCGCATCCTAATATCGGTTTTGGTGCCATCAGTGAAGACCAGACAGCAATCCTTTCCTGGGACAGGTTCTAGCCGAAACTAGTCTTGGGCACAAGGTATATTGATTTCGTATTTTTTCTGTAGCAGGAATTCTAGTGTCATCAAAGCTCCACTGCATGTTGTACCAAAGACCACTTCTTTTTAAATGGAAGATGGCTTTGAAAGTACAGCCCATGATATGAATATCAAGGGGTATAGGATATAATTGGCCTAATCATAGCCATGCAGATCCAAATAACACTTCTCGGACACAGGTCTCATGCCTTCCCGACAGTTCCTTGTACTGCCAGAAGGCGAAAGTGCCTTAGAAGCTTTCGATACATGTTTTTAGAAGTTTGTTATCCAGGATGACACCCTTCTTCTTTGAGGAATTGGATGGTGATGCCTTTAAGCACCAAATGAATTAGACCAAGCAGCTTAGTCCTTCTCGTAAACCTCAACCTTAGTTTTGAGAGGATTGACTGAAAGCCCATTTCTAGTGTAAATCAAATGTAGAGCTACATTATCCACGTTTGCTTGTGCATAGACATCAGAACTATTGAGCGTGTTGAGCAGTGAACCGACCAACATCCACCATAGCAGTGGAGAAAGAACGCGGTCATAAAATCACTGGCATTGATTTTATCCACAAAACTAGTGATTCGTCTACGGCGTGTTGCCTCGACTAGTCAGACGTGCCGTTGTTGTTGTCGAAAATACCCGCAATGTCGGTTAAAATGCCCAGGGCGTATTCCTTCTTGTCGAGTGTGGCTTCAATTAACACTACCAGATTCTGAAGTGCATTCTCGCAAGATCTTAGGCATTAGTAGGCGTGTTTCATCGCAGACATAGGATGCAAGGCTGTTTTGCGCACATGGATCTCGACCTTTCTCTCCATGAAGCAAGTTAGACTTATAGGTCTGAAGCTCTTTCCGAGCTTGGTATAAAGGCAACTCTCACTGTTCGCCAAGGTTCCGGTATTTATGTGATCTATACCTTTTTGCAACATAACTGGGTATATGCCAACAGTGCCAGGCGACTTGAAGCCATCAAAGGAAGCAACAGCATGTTTAATGCCCTCATCCGTCACCACAACCGATTAGATATACCAGCTACGGCGTGTTGTCTTATTCAGCATACTACATAGCGTCTTCATTAATAGGAGCTGGTTGTGAGCCGGATCTGATTACATTGGACTTGGTGTAGGTGCTATCAGATTTTTTGAGTGATTCCAGCCTGGTTGATCTACACCGTTTGAGGACTTTAACCAGCCTACTAGTTTCGCCGACCGTTTCTATCTTTTCGAAAAAGTCTTTGTAAGAGGAAATCTTCGAAATCCGAGTAAGCTTCTTATATTCTTTTTGCGTCGACCTCAAAAAGCTCCAGTCTTCCTACAAATTAGTCTTAAGTGACCTGTTTAGAAGTTTTCTGGTTTCTTTACGAACTCGCTGCAGATCAGCGTTCCACCAATGAACGGGCGATCTGTAGGATTACTGATGGACATGCCAGTTCAAAACACTTGGTGAGGGTACCGTTGAGGCTCTGAGCTGAGTTTAGTTGGTTGCAATTCGGCACATAAAGACAAGTTCTCGGTCTTTCCCATCGCTAGTCATACAGTGGTATGAAATCCAACATCCGAAACCACAAATGCTGTAATTCCACAACCATGGTTCCTGTATGGATACTATATGAGGATTTGTATTCAACCGGAAAGCCTCTTACATAGAGATGCAGTAGCAGACTTGAAGTGCTGAAGGTTGATCTGAGTACACAAAATAGGTGAGTAGTGGCGTGGCGTCTCTTATCTGCATTCATTTCAGAGGGAATTAAACCTTCTAAGGTGTAGATAGGGATGTGAGTCATATCTAGAGGGCACATTTTCAGATCCAAGATGTTGATCGGCTTCAGTGGTTGTTACTTCCGCCGACTTTTTTCCCATCGCCGCTGAGGTAGTGAGACTTTTAGCACTCGCACCTTCCACAGCACTTGCTGTCTGCTTGCGCTGTGCGTTTATCGCACATTATCGCTTTTTATTCACCACCCCCTTAGACGAAAGCCTTTTAGAGTTGTACCTCTTCTGGAGCCCATTTCACTTTTTTGGTTTCCCAAGATAAGCCGTCAAAACAGCACTCTGACCAGCCACTAGTGTATTCTGATGGCATTTAAACGTAACACACAGAGCTGATCCAGCAGCTCCTATGTCGGGGTGCTTTTGAGTATGTTGGATGGGGCCTTCAGATTTCGGGCCCCGGCCGCAGTCGAAAAGACCACGGGTGAATTATCGCTATCGCGAGTACCACTTGGAGTATTATGCTTCTGGGTCGCCTCCATATTTTTAAACGTTTTACGTCTAGTTTGGATGTCTTTGGCGACGTCTCGCCTTAGCAAAACCTTAGGATCATTGACTCTTAAGCCTTCCTGCCACGGCAAGGCAGCCAAAGAAGACGCTAGAGCTACTAGAAGTCTTAAGCAGAGAGTTAAGGAACACGTATCCTAGTGGAAATAAGACGCTGCCATACCGGAAAGCAGAGTCAGCATTATTGACTTGATTTGCTTAACTTTTAAATCCAAGTGTTGAGCAAGAAAAAAAATAGCAATAATTATTGAACCTCAGACGAGGATGTCAATAGCACGAGAGGTACCGCTCGTACACCCGAAATGTACCCGTTGGTAGCTGGAAAAAGGAAATAACAGTCGTTTTTGAGGTGTGATTTGACGGCCGGGCATAAAGAGGATAAATATACAAAAGCAATTGCTTCCATTGGATTACATGTGGATTTGTTATGAGTGAGTTCCTAATGACAACTCGTATCAAAGCCAAATTAGCCAACGTCAGTATAATGTCCACAGAAAAGATAGAAACAGAGCTCCTACAAAATCCCAGACAAAACGTAGGAGTAGCGGCTTAAATAAGTCGTGTAAAGTTTGTCTTGCGATTTTGGAGTGTACTGCGAGAAACCACCACCAATAACAGATTCAAGCTAATTGACTGCTGTCGGGCGCAGCATTGTCGTGGATAGTACATTATCATTATCATCGTCATCATCAGCATCACAATATTTTGAAGTAGAGAAGGAAAGTTTCCTATCAATCAATCGCGCCAAACTAATTGATCACACTTCGTTTTGCGCAAATCCTTCCTCTAGTTGATGGATGTCCGACCGTTCCGAGGGGCGAACATTTACTTGAACCACAACCTTGGTATATCCAGGGCAGAGTTACCTTTTCAAATCGCGTTTCTTCGATCTATCGAAAGGCACTATGCCGTCGGCGTCTCTCGGTTACGACAATGACAAGCCGCTGGTTCGAGGAATTTTCCTGTCAGTTATATACAGACACATAAAAAGTGTGCTAAGCGATCCTGCATAGAAGGACCAGATCTGCTGGAGGGCTGTATGAACGGTCGAAACGGGATGAACACTGGCTTTTCACAGGAGTCAAGGAAAAAGAAAGATGCTATCGAAGAAATGCGATTCAAAAATGCTACCAATTTGTAAAAAGAACATGTTTAGGTTATAAATCCTGAACACAAGCCTTTAAAGGCGAGGTGATGATTTAGAGAAAAATAAAATTCTCAAACGCTCAATCTGGACGTGATAAAAAACAATTCCGTTCACCTGACGACGTAATGATCCAACAAGCCCATCAACGGAAGATGTCTTGGCTAGGAGCATACATCTTTATTTATAAAATAGAGCCTCACTGATGTTTGTCTCAGGAAAGAGACTCATATGCCTTCAAACTGCGCTAATATATAATAATACCAAAAATGTATGTAAAAATCTCCACAATATTTGATGTACTGTGTGAGTGCCCTAAGCCTTTTCTCAACAACCCAATCGGAATGGAATGCATACTGACCCATCAAAATCGGAAAGTATCTCACCGAGGCCTTCAATAGAATATGGTGTAAGATCAAAACATAAGCACGTCGATTAGTTTCCGAAATTTGTGTAAAGGAGAACATGGATCGTTAATACAAGGACTATAATGATGGGTCTTCAATTTAACCGAGGAATTTGCTACAGAGCTAAGTGAAGGAGTAAGATGGTCAACAATGAAAGTGAAGTATTACAGTTTTCAATACCGGCGGACCGAATGTTGAGGTCGGCGCTACATCCACCATGTATTGTGGAACACTACTAGTCAATCGTTTCCCTAGACCTAGTTTTGACTGAGGAATTTTCCACTCACAGATTGAACCCATCATTCACATTGCTAAGGTCATTCAAGGCCACAGAATCCGTAGTAATAAATTCAATGCTAAGAAGTGAATGTAATATGCTGCGCATTAGATCATATGGATTTTCCAGGCAATAAAAAAGTGGACGAACGCAAAAAAAACGAATCAAATCCTGCAAAATATAAAACCGCCATACGGCTAATGTCAAGAACCCTATGGTTGATCTGTAACAAGACAAAATCGATCTCATTTATAAAGCTCTATAGTCTGTACCTACATATGTAGCAAGGATGGATGTTTTCTATCTGACAGTATTACTGGACACAGTGCCGTTGCTATTTATGCGGGACGACTAATGACTAAGCATAACAGCTGCTTCAGAAGTTGCAGAAACGAATAGGAAATTAAATTTATTTGTGTCCTGGCGTGCCAGGGAATGAGAATTTTTCATAACGAGCTGGAGCACTTAAGCATATATGATATGACCAGCAATCTCTCTAAAGGCTTTAGGTTAAAACCTTAAGTGGACAAAATTGACGTATGAGCATATTCCGGTGACCAGTAACTAATAGTCACAGGGCTATCTACCCTACCCACCTAACATAGCCTAGAAGTGCCACTTGGTACTGATTAAACTTCGAGTCAAGATGTCTTTTCACAGCCTAAAAATCTTTGAATACCAATTCTTCCAATGAAGTCAACGCAGCCAAAAAGTGAGAACGAGACCTCTTACCCGCATAGCATATGCTTGAAACATAGAAAAAACTTATGACGGCTCGCTTAAGCAATAGTTACAAGCAAGTCAGACCAGTAAGCTTCCTACTTCTCAGTTTCACGAGGACTTATTTGAGAAATCATTTCTAGTGCATCTATTGTTAATCACGTTTAAAGCTGCTTGCATTTTAGAACAGACATTTGCCGGTCGTGATTCGAAAGACCATATAAAGCTTGATACCCCTGAGAGCGTCAAGCAGAGAAATGCTCGATTTTTTCTAAAAATATGTGACACACTAGATGGAGTGAAAAGTGACCTCCTTGGGAATTAAAAATTTTTTTTTTTAAATGTTTTTTTATATTGTACTCGTATTATTCAATATAGTCCCCTTTTAGTTTGATGCACTTATTCCAGCGAATTTCCAACTCCTTGATCCCGTCCGAAAAGTAATTTTCCGGAAGGTCTGCAAAATACTCCTCCGTGGCGTCGATGATTTCCTCGCGTGAGCTGACTTTTTTATTGATGAACCATATTTTGAGGTTTGGGAAGAGATAATAGTGCGAGGGATCCAAATCCAGTTACCAATCGACGCCAAAAGTCCGCCCGACTCCGCATCAGCAAGTCCAAACACTCTTTCGAAGTGCTCTCGCCTTCGTGTTTTTGGTCATTCGCGGCATCCAGCGGCAGGATAACTTTTTCATATGCAGAATATTGCCCAAAATATGGCGTGTGCGCTCAGTACTAATCTTTGAGGTATCTGCTGGCTCGCGCACCTTCACTTTCCAGTCGCCAACACCATTTCATGTATTTTTTTGACATTGTCCTCTGTAACCGCATCGAGGGGCCTGCCGCTGCGGACTTGATCGGTAGTGGAGTTGCGGCCACCACGAAACTCTCGAAACCAATATTTGACGGTGTAATTTGACGGAGCATTAGCCCCATAATATTTATCCAACTTTTCTTTTGTTTCCTTCGCCGTATTGCCTCTCAAAAAATAATGTTTTATGAGAGAACGAAAATCGTTTTTTGTCCATACTCAACATGATGCTAAACACGTCAACAACAATCAGCTGTCAGAACAAAACTAAAGACAGTATCGCACTTACATTTGGCATGTCTGCCTAAATATGAACGGACTTCAAGGCACTATAACTTTTTTTGCAGTAGCAGCGCATTCTGGCGGTCAAGGATGTCTAGTATGTAGAAGAAGCATCTTTTTATAGTCGTACTTTCTTTTCCACTTATCCCTCTATGTTCTATGTCCCCACATTCTACCATGAAACAGGCGACCTGCAGGAGTCTGCCTTTAGACTTATGGATGCATCATCTAAAGTGAAAATGGAACTGCCATACAATGACCATCAAGTACGCATTGGTTTTTCGCATAATGCACATTATTGTCTGAATTATTGCATCTGTAGGGACTTTGAAGCTCTAAATATTTCTGTACCTTACTAAAGGAGCGATACACTGCCGGATCGATCTGGGCCTCAACTAACAGCTCTGTCGAATTAACGCGATCATAACATAAGCTAATCGTCTTGAATTGTGCACACCAAGCTGACTGAAGGCGCTTTTCGCTTTACCGGATTATCCTTCCCGATTGGATTCGAAGACGCTGCGGGCCGGAACTTCTCTCTTGAAACAACCAAGAGAATTTTCATCAACTTTTGGTGGATGCTTCCGTGCCATACAATAGGAGTGCGTCTTATACAGTGCATTCGTTAGAGGGATTTATTTTTAAATTTTTGCTCCAGGCCTTCATAGTAAGGTCTTTTTACATTTTTTACTTCCAGACACCCTTTATACAGAAATACGAGTACCTCTTCATGGCTTGATCCAACGTTCCCTCGTCTTTCTTTGCATCGGCACCGCCTTATAAGCCTCTTGTTTCGTTGCACTCGTTTGCTGAAAGTCCACGTCAAACCAGCATTTTCGATTTGGTGATCTAATGAAACCTAACGCATCAGACGAGGTTTTCGGCGCCTGATGCTGGCATTATACGACTTTTTAAGAGGTTTTTGAGAGACTCGATCATATAAGGCTCTAGTAGTCTCCTACGATTGTAGCCGTTCGACGTCACATTTATTCGTCATACTCGTACTTATTCAGTTTTCAATTGTCCGGGATATTCCAAATCGCACCGCATCTTGACTACGAGTACAATAAAATTGTGGCCTGAGTGGTCTGTTAGGTCTTCGAAACTTTCGGAGATCCAGAACACTAGAGCAGTGTCTTGTGACGGTTTTTTGATCGGGCAACTGACAGGCAGGGCCCTTTGAGAGTGTTTACATATTCTAGCTACTAGTAGTAGCTATGATAACATTTTGTCCAGTCGATGTTGATTAGTCCATTTTTGCAGCTACTGTCGTGTAGGCTATGCTTTCCAACTATGGTGTTAATATCACCTAGAACGACGTGATTGTGGACTCGTAGAAGCAATCCTCTGCACACACGTGAGCGCATATCATGTCGGCAAATTTGATGGATAGACGTTCGCTTAGATGTCTGAAACTCAAGACTCACTGCATAAATCTTCCTGTAATGAGAAGTTCACATCAAAGTAGGCGTCGCTTCTACTCTCTATAACAATGACTGAAGTTCACCCCGCTTTGCTTGTGCAGATCTGAGTATTGATAGTGGTTATCATCAGCGACTAACCTCCCTTTTTATCAATTCGGATCCGACTCTGCCGAAATTATATTCATATAACTTAGAGTAGAATACATGCTGTTGAGCTGCTAGATCTAGGTATTGTCTAGTCTAAAGGGCTATTGGCCTTGTTTGTCCTGGGTGTCTGCCTTGAATTGATTGCTGCAGTATTGTTTAAACGTCGAGCAATACAAAAAAAAACTTTGAAAATATGCTCTTTAGCATTATTCCCTAGAACACTTCATTCCTAGACCACATTCCTACCAACCACTAGCAGACTTCTCCGGCAATAATCTTCACACAGAAAAAGACGCATAAAAACAATGGCATCTATCATATGCAAGACCTCCTACAGTATTCCGTTTAAAAAATCACAATCTTCTTTGCGGTTGTGGTGGCGGCGGCATTATTACTTGCGCCCAGACTCTTAAACGTCTATCACGTACAAATAAAAGAAATCCTTTTCAACTTCAAACCTCTAGAAACAAAACTTCACCGGTTTAACTGTGCCATTCGCCACGGCTTAACAACAATACAAACTATAATATTTACTCCATCAGTTCGAGAGATGAAATGAAGAAGTAGCAATAGCGGTGGCGGCAATGGCAGCGATGGTATAATCGAATTTTACGGCGTGAACAGTAGCCAATCCCCATGTCGGCGTCAAGATATATTATTCGCCAAACCGAAAAAGAACACTGCTCCGCTGTAGCTGCCAACTGTAAGGTACAAGCCGCCAACTACCGACAACCGCCGCTACCGCAGGATGCAAAAGCAAGATGCGCACGTTCGCTAATTGACCGCGAAAATAATAACGATAATGTGCTTAAGCCTCGAAATGAGTTTCGCAATCTTATGGTTTCTGCTACTGCGACTGCGACTGCGACTGCGACTGCTACTGGAATCTAAATTCCACAATTCCTATCCAAAGCACCAGCCGGCGATGCCCAGACCATCGAGTGGTACACGTATCTTTTTGAAGTTTTAAGATGCTGCTACTGTAGTTGAACATTAATCTCAAATCCTTTCGAGTGGAATTTGTATGCAGATACATGTGTAGACAGACACACAGATCCGTACTCACTCTTTAAGTTGCATCAACACGAAAATAACTATTCATATCCGTGGAGGTGGTTTTGTTACTTTGGGACAACAAATCTTCTTATGCTCAGTCTTTCTGTGGCATGTGGCTACACGCGCACTTGGAGCGGCTTAAGCCTGAATTACAACTGCGCGCACAGCATAACACATAAGGAATTAACCGAGCCAGACAGAAGCAGAAATAAAATTATCAAATTAAGCCGGTCCGGACCGATGGTCGATTGAGAGTTGTTTGCCTGATCATACTACTCCACCATTACGAAAACCATTCCAAAAGGGCTAAGCTGGGCAACGAAAATTTTTGAATCTTTTTTCTTTTCTTTTTTTTTTTTTTCTTTTTTCTCTCATCCCACCTGGATTGAGGATTTTCGAATTGTGGGAGGGAAGAAGAAGAGGAAGATCTTTCTCGTAAAGACGATTCCAATGGACACATAATCATAATTTATCATATTTAGACAGATACAAGATATTTCTTCGGCTTAGACTTGAGTACTTTGGGCTACCGTTTTTAATTTTCAGGCCTTTTCTTTGGTTGAAAGTTTTTGTTTTTCGATTTTGGGGTTTCTTTTTATTTGGAAATTGCTTTAAGTTCGATTAGTTGCAGATGAAGATTGAACCGGAGATTGTGGTTAAACTTAATGGAGATTTGGGTGGAGGTCTTCATGTTGAAATAAAATAAGACGAAACATTGGATTCGGCTATAATGATGACATTCAATTTATTTGAAATGTAATTTACATGGAAATTTGGACAGATTTTTTCAATAAAAGATACTTTTAGAGGCTATAAAGCCTTGACAAAATTGTTTACCTCAACCGGGATACTCAACGGAAAATAACCAATAGTCTTTTAAAATGATAAGGTCTCATCAATTTAATTGATAATTGATAAAAAGTGGTGGGTAGTAGACACATCCTTATGGAACCTCATTCAAAATTTCAACTTGGGATACAGAATGAACCGAACTTACCAAAATTCAGAGCATAGATGCATCTCGTGGCAGTTGAAATTCGAACATTCGTACTAAGTGTACACTTTCAAAGTCATTTGGATTATCCAAGCTTTGGCTACAACAAAGTGATGTGCTAAAATATTGTAGTTCGGAATAGTTTTGTGATGTCTGTTAACCAGAACTACAAACTGAACTAAGTATGTACAATATATAGATAGAGTTCTAAGTTTTAACATCGTATTCCTGTAATGTACTCATTTTATGCCAAAGTTATGAAAGCACAGTTGTAAAAGCCTACTTCCTTAGGGAAAAGTTTTTAATCCTGTCGTCGGAATAGAAAACTCAGCCAAAGAACACTGGAATTCCTCAGTCTTTTGTAGAAAGACAAGTAAATGCTTCAATGATAACGTGCCCACAGAACTAAGCACATTTAAGTGCTTAGCAAAAACGTCGCAATGCCAGTAAACAGCATACTAAATGACGGCAGGCTGACCTCTTAAAGACGTCGGGAAGCATTCGTGTAGCATGTTGGCATCTATGTTAAAAGTATTATACTCATACGAAACCGAGCAGTCAATGGAAGCCGAAGACCCAGGCATTCGGAACGCAGGTTCTGGTTCTTGGAAATTCCCTTTTGAACCTTGCCCAGCAAGTTAATCCGCGGTCTCATTTTCCGCAATCCCATTGTGACTTTCCTACTGCATTTTAAAATTATCAGCCTTTCAGCTAAATCAAGGCCTTAAATCCAGCTTGGCCTTCATTACAAACTCATAAACTTCGCAAACTTTACCAATTCATTACACTATAATTCACTCCCCTCAGAGTTCGGTATGTCTCCGTTTAGAAAACTGATGCAGCCCCTAACGAGGAGTGAGATCTATTGTTGCAAAGACTGTAGCACCACATCCAAGACCATTTTTCGAACCACCTGCCACAGACTCTGGCCGAAGAGCATTCCTGTCCACAATAAAAGTTGATTTCGAACTTTTGCAACAACAGTAATTCCAGCGTCATTGCATCAGGTATGCCGGCGCGCAGATTCATTAAAATTCCAGAGCGTTTTGTACCAAAAATCACGGTGATATCAAGGGGAATAAGATTCATCAGTGCATTTTGAGGAGAGCCAATTCTACTAAGGAAAGCCCTCATACAGCAGAGGCAGACCATTCTTTGGAGTCTGGTAAAGGCAGCGGTAACGCATTTTCATGAAAGCTTATACCAGATGACCGATGCATGTGCCTCATCAGAGCCAAAGGGTCCTGCTCAGTAACAAGCCACACCTATTGCAGAAAAAACCTTTACGCTGCACAAAGCTGACTTACCAACCTCAGTTCGGCGAGGATTGCCTGAAAGCCCTTTCCTTCTACACCAATTGTCGGTCACGTCTAGAGCTACGAGTACATCTGCCAAAAAAACAAACCATCACTGGCGTGATCCAACCGACAGTATAGATTCATCATCTGTATATGCCTAATCATAGAACTTAGAATATTTGAGAGCGTTAAATAATGAGTCGATCAACATTCAGCATAGCAGTGCCACTCGCTGGCAACCTGTATTTAGCACGCCATTATATTGGCCGCAATCCCAATGCGTCAGAAGCGTTCTGCTCTTCAGCAACGCTTCAATCTGCAGACTAGCGATTCGTCAATACCGTGTTATCATGTGGAGCCGATAAAAATGCCCAACGCACGCTCCTTCTTGTTGAGTCTTCACTTCTGCTTTCCAAATTTTGAAGCCTTCCGCATTGGTAGCAGTATTGCATCTTAACCAGAGGATGCATTCGTGAAGTAGATTTGTGCATAACTATACTTTTCACAGAAGAAGAAGCAACAATTGGTCTGAAGCGCTTAGCGAGTGTGAAGCCATATAATCCGATTGTCGATATCAATGGTACTCTTACTGTTCGCCCGGGGTTCGGTGTGGAGACAAGGAATGAAGATTACCTTTAGAGCTCATTTTGTAGCATAACTGGATATATGGCATCACTTTCAGGGGACACGAGGCCATCAAAGGAGGCAATTGACAAAGGCGTAATTATGTCCCCACAACCGATGACAGATACGGCGTATTGTGCTGCTCAGTTCACTTGCAGCTTCTGTGATAGGAGCTGGGTGTGAGCTGGTTCTGATAACGTCGCCTGGAAGTGCCTAGAAAGAGAGTCTCTGCTTTCGACTCATTGTGGATGCTATCAGATCTTCTGAGTGTTTTCAACCTCCTGAGTTTGTGCGGAAAATTGACGGACTGGGCGAGCCGTTGTTTAAAGCTTGTTCAGTTGGTTTTTCCCAGATTTCTTCTATTCAATAAGATCGAGACCATGCATTCGATCCTTAATTCGATGTACCTATTCTCTCGGAGACCAACGATAACCTTACCCGCTTTCGCTAAAGTCCATTGCGCTATAAAGCTATTTGCGACTCTAACTCTTCTTATGATCTCTAAGAGAGTGTAATGGCCCGGCTTTATACTAGAGCGGGCTTTCTTTCCGAATCGTTGAGCGTGGCTTCTTGTTGACATACTGGGTTTTCTTCAATATTTCTAAATGCTCTAGTGGTAGGTCGTTGGGTTCTGTCAATGATATCATTGTGATAATGGTGCTGATGATAATGCATGAAAGGATCATAGTTGCACAAACTTTTGAAAAGTTATCCTTCTAGCGTTGGCGTAGAAGTTTCGCATAATTTTCACAAGTTTGATGGGAGCGTATCACTTTGTCTAAGCCCCTTCTTGATATCAAGGGTCCGAGTGAGATTGCTCAAACGTGATATGTTTTGCATAAATGCCTAACTAGACATGACTTCATATATCTCGTTTCTATAGATACTGTTATACCATACACAGCTTTGAAATCAATCCAGGCTTTTTGGATTTTTTCTAGGACCTGGCGTACATTTGGTCAATTGAGGGCTCGCCCGACCTAAAATCTTACTGATAGGGGCCAATCGCTGCTCAGGTTCTGAGCAATTTGGCGGACAAGATCTTGTGGGCGATGTTAAAGCAACCGTTGCATCTATTGTTGCTACAGTTTAGAAGCAATTCTCCCTTGTGGATCTGACAAACGATGTTGCACCTCCTCATTTCTTCGGTCGGGTGCTTCTCATGCTTTTTTTTTCCTCTGGAGAAGCCTTCAGTTTTGGTCGTATAATACATGTGTCGCTCCAATATATCTATGCTCCGCCACCGCCACATAAGCAAGTCAGTTGTGCGGCTTAAGAAAGAAAGAAAGAATATTTCAGCGTACGTCCAAAGGTGGGCTTGAGAGTGTTCTGATAAGCATTGATAGCAAGACGGGTATTAGGGTTAAAAGTTTGAAGGGGCGGACTGCTACTAGCAGTTTCGATGGAGCACTGGTGGTGAAAATACCGATATAACAAGGTGAGACATAAGACATTACGTCGGTGTTCGAGAGTATTCGAATGACTTTATAATATTGGGATCACCTATGAGTGTTATCGCACGGGCTTGGAACCCATCTAGCAAGTGCGATGAGATCTTCGGAGTATTTGACCACATATGGGCATTGTACTAAAATTTTGGGCGGATGGATGCCTTATATATAGAGGCCAGGTAAGAGGCGATGAAATATTTCTTACATCACTTGAGGAAGCGTCAATATTTTGCAGCATTTTTGGCGACATCGAATATGTGGTCATTCCAAGGTAAGTTGCCATTGACACACATACCGAGAATGGAAAGTTTATCGGTTCGACGATGCAAGTGCCATTCATGGATAATGGCTGGGTATTTGAATTTCGCTTTAATGACAGCAGACAGCATTGAGTTTTGGAAGCATTAAATTCCACTCTGTTGATAGTTCCCCAATTGGTTATGCTACTAATATCGGAATTTAATGTGCTAACATATGCTCTCGTTGACGTTCTACAGTTAAAGAACAGGTACCTGGGTCGGGGAACGAATATGAGAAGCAGAGAGTGCTGTCGTCACCAAATTAATATATTGGATTAGATGTGGCAGACACGAGATCATTAATGAAAATTAAAAGGAGTGTCAGAGACAGAATGGAGTCCCGGGGCACACCAGCATTTATTTTGTGAATATTAGGCTTGAAACCATCCAAGAATTTGAACGTTCCGAAAGGTAGTTTCTAATCCAAGAAGAGAGTCGTTGAGAAATGCACGCATTTTCGACAAAACTGCCAAATGGCTTAGAAATATCAAGTGGTGTAGGCTTTAGTTGCACTTTTCCGTGAGATATCCCATCAAATCACTAGTGGATCTGCTCCTACGAAGGTCGTACTGCCGGTAATTGAGAAGTTTTCATATCTTGAGATGAGCTGACGGTTTATCAGCGTTTCCATGACCTTGGAAAGAAGGGGGGTAAGTGCAATGGGTATGTAGACGACGAGACAAGAGGATTTGCCTCTTTTAGGGACGGGCTGGACAAATGCTGTTTTCCATCTGCTCGGAAAAAATCCTAAAGAGTAGGATTGATGAAAAAGCTTACGCAGTGGTTTTGTCAGCGTGGAAGAACACCTCTTCAGAAGAAGGGGAGATATACCATCTGGATCAGCGAATTTGTGAATGCTAAGATCTTTAAATACTCTTGCTACTACATGAGTGCGAAAGTGGATTAGTCCTTTTAAAGGTTCAACGCATTCAAGTGTAGGTGGAGACAAAGCAATTTGGAAGTGTTAAACTGGCCGCAAAGTATACAGCTGACAGCTGGAATGTCATTGTAAATGAGCATTGGGATGGAGAATGAGGCAGAATTTCTAATATTTTTGACGAGCCACCAACAACTTTTACTACCTTTGAGACATTACAGTATACCATATTTTGGCTCAGTTTTTGGTCATATTGGAATTGTACACACTGTAGAAAGACGTTGCACTCATTCCTGGGCCGTTTGAACTTATTTCGGTTTTCCACTATCCGGTTCGTCTTGTATGACCGAGAAAACAATTCTCTAATCCTGACAGTCTCTTCACAGCTCGAGTCGTACCATGTCTTTTCTCTATCTGTGTGGCCAGTATACCAGAAATTAGCTGATATGACACAATAGTCCTATGAGCCTAGAGGTGAGAGCACATCTACGGAGTATTTATCAGGGTGAGAAGTTAAAAACAAGCTCAGGGTGTTGTTGGTATGACTATCAATGAGCGTGGGCTCATTTACAAGCTGGGTCAAGTTGTTTTCCGTAGCTAAGATCTCAACATAGCGCA
Source organism: Volucella zonaria (assembly GCA_963966105.1). Classification (NCBI taxonomy): domain Eukaryota; kingdom Metazoa; phylum Arthropoda; class Insecta; order Diptera; family Syrphidae; genus Volucella; species Volucella zonaria. The sequence goes on along the minus strand of OZ014534.1, from coordinate 73,770,347 downwards.
CTTCGGATGTTGTTTGTCCAGAATGTCGAAGGCACTCAGAATTGTGTATATTAAAATCGCCCGTAATATCGATTTCAGTATGAGGATACAATTCTTTGAATGGAGTCAGACAGGACATCGAACTCATTAAAGGTCGAATTGCTGTCCAGTATGGGGCAGTTGTGGATAATTTGCTCACGGAATATAAGCCGGAAATATTGTGCGGATAGTCTGTGGAAACTTAGCACAATAATTGCAGCATTTATAGCGGCTTCTGTAGGGATATTGACGTGGGTTTGCAAGATATGCGGTCGGGAAAGATTCTGATGGATTGGTGCGACGGCAATCATTCCACATTAGATCTCCTAACAATATTTATCCCTTGTTGTGGTATCTGAGATATCTGTAGACATAGGTGCAATTACGCAGTGGACCGGGTCCACATTGGTCGCTTGGAATATTCGAATTTCTATAATACTGGAGGATTGCCTTGATTCGATTGAATCATGATCAATTTAGCTGACTGTTTTATGATTTTATCACCGCCATGTTGAGTACTTAGGTAAGGGAATCGTGCGTTAACCATAGTGATATTCCGTTTCGTAGTAAAGTTACATAGTCTTGGTCCATTTTCAGATGTGGTTTCTTATAAACTATGCCTTCTGACTGTGCTACCGAAGATGTTTTCTTTTCCTATTTTGGTATTAGAATCATCCGAAAGGATTTAAACATCAAACTTAGGGTACTGCACTTGGCCAGTAATTTGTTTCAGGGCTATGAGAATTTCCGTTAACTCGTAAAGGTTCCATTCACCATCATCTTAATCGCAGCACCTTAACTAATCTTGTAAAACCTTTTTGATGTCTAAGTCAAATGCTTTGAAGTAGCTCGTAACAGGAGTCTTTGGTGGGTTGATCTGCTGAATGCTGTCGTCACTGTTGATTCAGTCATGCGAACTCATCCCACAGGGCATTATACTCGGATATATGGTCTTGGTTAGTTCTTCTTCTTCTGTCGTAGTTATAGCACTGGGCATCGCCATGTTGACGGAAGCTCAGTGGCTACCCTATTCGCATAACAACTAGCCACCTCCAAATTCTAATTCACCAAATATTATTTTCGCTTTCCTGAAATCTAGACCACTAAGACTAGAATTGGACCAAGAGAAGCCAGATTTCTGAAGAACTGGGTAAATGAATCTTAGAAGTCCTCTTACACTTTAAATCAGGACTGGCTTAGTTTAAGCCGAGAAGGATATCGTCACATTTCTGAGACCACTGATACTACTGTTTTCTCTGGGACGCTTACCTAACTTAATGTTAGGTAAAGGGTGTCCCAAAATTTACGTCAGAAGCAATTTTGATAGAAAACACAGGTTTTTAATTAAAAATTGAAGATTTTTTTATAGGTTCATAAAATATAGGGTTCTGTATAAAATAGCATATCAAGTAAATGGCCTCCACGGTTTGGTGGCACATACGCACTCTTTCTTCCAAATTTTTCATGACATTTTTGCATTAAAGTGACTGAATTTCATGGCTTGTTGGCTTGTTTTCATAAACCTTAAACTTCAGTAATGCCCCAAACAGCGTTAAATCGCATGATTTGGCGGGAAAATTCTGATCACAAAAAGCGGAAAGTACTCATGCAGTAATTGAATTATTTCTTGGACTGTATGGTACATAGCACCGTCTTGTTGAAACTACATGTCGTCCACACCCATATCTTACAATTTAGGCACAAAAAACTAGATTATCATGTCACCATAGCTACCCAGCCCAAAATCCGCATCAAATAATGACACGTTGCAGATGCATTTGTTTCTCAATCTCAACAATCACTCGCGAATTTTCTGAACCCCAAATTCGACGATTTTGACGATTAAAAAAGATATCAAGATGAAAATGAGCCTCATTCATCATTCATTCCTTGTCATGATAGAGCAAAATAAACTTGAACAACCAACAGCCCTTCCTCGTTACTCTACAAAGTCATCTATCAAAGTTGTGTTAGCAGTTCTATGTTTGCCTTTAAGGAGAAATTTGGTTGATCATACGGAACTCATTATCAAAATGGTATTAGCAAACATTAACTTCTGCTGTACATATAATATCAATGACAGGACTGAAGGTATTCCACAAGGCGCCATACTTGCCGCGCTTCTGTAAGCTTTTGTATAAAAGGTGAGGTGTTTGACACTATAGAATTGTCTTTGGCATTACAGATTAACTTTTGTGACTGGAGGAGTAAACGTGTGTGGCTGAGACGTAATAGTCCTCATCGCAGCAAAATAGTAACATCAATTAGCAAGACAGCTTGAGCACAAAGTTGAATCTGTAGGGGTGGCCAAAACGATGTTAAACATTAGTACAATGAATGCCTTTCCGCCAATATGAATGGCACGAACGAGCACTGTCTGTGATTAATTTGCACATTTAAAAGGAAATATGTATTGTATTAAAGGTCCTAGGCACACGATGCACTCCAACAAATAATTCAAGAGTCGAAACTACCCATTAACCACAAAAGCAAGGCTGCCATCTATGTAATGTTTTAGTAAATTAACTTGCCGAAACTGTGTCAGGAACACACATCGTCCAGCATTCACTGAAACCACCAAATGTGAGTAACACAACTTGTCTCTATTTCCGGGGGAAATAAATCAGCGCGCTGTTTAGAATTCGAAATCAGTTACCAGAGTTTCTCAAGCACCATATGGCTGCAAACAGAATTCGAAAAAAAAAAACTTTGAATGCATCTCGTCCACTTTGTTTTGGACTTCATTTTGTATCTTTTACTAAAAACAAAATCTCAGAAAACAATTCCATCTCATCTGCTAAACTCAATTAAGGCCTTCATCTCTGGCTGATGTTGCATAATTCCGACATTGACTAATGGACTAATGGAGAAGCAAATCCGCTTAAAATGTCTTTTTTTGTTTATAATTCAAGAAGTCGTCTCATTTAATTGCTTCCAGTCCTCATTCAATCTTTCTGCTTCTCAATAAAAACCACAAAATGCAACAGAGTTCACCGTAAAATTAAATCCCACCCGAAACAATCTCTGAAAGAAGAAACAAAATACACAAACAAAAATTCCCAAAGGAATAACGACTGAAACGGCTCCAAAAAGTCGTCATCCTATAATATGGGTCCACTCCACAGACATTAGGCAGAGCGGAAATAGCTTCAACTACATCCGCGCGACTCCTCACCGTCGAATGTCCGCATGTGTCCAATTGGAATGATGAGACCTAAAACGAAGTCAAGATCATTTCGCTGGTCAAGGTTAGACGAGGTGAATCTTCAGGTCTTAATGGCTTTGCCTCACCTTTCAGTTTCCAACCGATCCGAGGAGCAGATAATATAAGGGAATTTGAAAATCTTCAAGATACCTATGACAGTGTACTCGTACATACATACGAGTATATGCACCTTTCAGACCTATGCAAACTATGGACACATGGCATTGTATCGTACGGGTAGATAGTCGTAGAAAAGGACCGAAAAGATACTCAAACGAAGATGAATAAAGCAAACACATAGACCAATAACGATGAGGACGTGCAAGTGACCGTAGTCGTGGATGTAGACGAAGTACGAGAACAATGTGCTGGTAGTGACCATCAGTCGCCATCACTTTGGGTAAAACCAGTAGCTGCGGATCACTATACGGTCCGTTGGGAATCGACTCTTTCCCTCATGTTGACTTGCCAGTGCTAGAGAAGGTTCTTCTTTTCTTTTGTAGGTTTTTGTGGTTCCATTATTCACTTGGTCGTGGGCAGATTAATGTGGAAAGGGGTTCGGAGTTTCTTTTTTTTTTTTTGTCCTGTTTACGGACCTACTTGATCAAATATTTGATCAAGTGGATCTAATCCGTTGTAGTTGGGAATGAAAATAACAGAAGAAGCGGGTTATATCTGAGGTTTATGGTGATCCTCATGGGTAGGAGTATACAGTTTCGGTAATATGACTATGTGAAGAGTTGTTTATTGGATCTATCCTTTTCTAAATGGATTAATTGCCAGCTTTGGAAAAGTTGGTGCAGGGTTATATACGCTGTTAGGACAACTGTAAAAGCAAACATAAAAGATCACACAAAGATCTGACAGTTTGTTTGAATGAAAAAAAAAAATCTTAATGGCGGAAGGGATTTGCTTTATATTTCTCGAACGTCCCATTCAGCTAAAGCAAATATAAAGCTTGCTGAGCACTCTCATCATATGTTGCTCCTTCGAAGTTTAAATCACTGTTTTCGGCAGCAATGTGTGAATCAATTGATTGCAAGGACCAGTTCAGTAAGTGATCAATCTCAATCTATTCTACGCATGCACTTGGTGATGCAATAGCGGATGGCAACTGAGATGGAAGATTCCTAGAAAACCTAAAAAAAGAAACAAAACATGGAAGACCTGAATGGTGAAGAGATTAAATCACTTAATGTAACCAGCAGGTTGGGAAAAGTCGTCAAAGCTCCGCAAAACCTTGCTTTGATGTCTTTAAGTCATCTACAATCTTTGGAATATGTCCAGATACTATTACTCTGTAAAAAGTGCCAAACTGAATCTAGGTATTTCAACTAGGTATAGAACGCAAATCCTGGGACACTGCACTCTAAAACCTTACCGGAAAGATTGTCTGCACCTTATATGAAAAAGGAAGGTCAGAGCATGAAAGTACAATATTGAGGATGCTTTCGAAAGTAGAATTTTGACAGTATTTCCAACCATACCAAACATTGAAGACAGATAATATATTGATCTTACGGATAAAAATAATATCCATGCATCGAAACATACAAACTATGGGGGTTGTGGTTAATATGTCATAGCTAGCTTGTCTACATTACATAGTACATTGTGGTCAGCTTTTGGGTTACTATCTATTCTTTCATCAAGGCCCAGACTTATGCTGACGTTGCTGCCAAATTTCTGTGTGCTCACAAATTCAGTCTGTTTGCTTCAAGGCCCAGCAGCCTTGTCAGTTCATCCCCTCGAATTCGAAGTTGTTCTTGTTCACGATTGAAAAAGAAGCTGGCGGGATTTACCCACATAGTGCTAAAAGATGTACTGCACAATTTAATTCTCAAAGGAAGCCTTATAGATGATCTTGGCTGACAAGCCCATTAACATCCTGCACATCTCAGCGCAAAACCCTTAACAAGTGTAAATTTTCGAACATACTGTGGACAGCAACTACAACTCTTATTAAATTACAAGAGACTGCTGCAAACACCTAAAGTAGAAGTTCTCCTGCAGCATAGGAGAGCAAATGTTATCGCACCTGGTACCCGACTCTCACAACTCTATAATATTCAGAAAAGGACCTGGCGATTCTGCATTCTTCTGAATGTCTAAGCATTTTGAATAGCCAACATTGAGTGGGCCTTCTACCTTTGTACCTAGGATGCCTACATCCTGAGCGCGAGCAACATTAGCTTCTCTAAAAGAAAAAGAAAGATGTAAAGTCATGCTCCAACATGGTCATGGAGGGATTCAATAAATCGATAAAGATGTGGGGTATATCGATATAGACGTCTTTTCTTTTTTCCAAGATCCGCCGTAATGTGAATATTTAGTCGGTTGTCGGGCCTAAAACCATAGTGATAGGGGCCAATCAGATCGCTGATAAAATGCTTCAGACGTTCACTCAAGCCGACAGATAAGATCTCATATGTGATGTTTAGGAGACTGATGCCTCCATAAATGGAGCAGTTAAGAGGGTCTCCTTTCGTATGGATTGGGTAAACCGGTCTAATTTTCCATTCTTCAGACATGTTTCTGTCTATCAAATTTTGGAAATCAGCGGATGCGTGATCTTTACAAACTCATCTGCCGCTAAGCTCCACAAGTTGGCCGACCCGTCCAGGAGCCTTCTTGTACTTAAGCTTGGATATTGCTATCCTCATTTTGTATTGGTCGGGTGGACAGATCTCTTGACTTTCACTCTTGTAAAGCTTTGGTATCCATGCCAAACACGTCAGATTGTGCTGAATGACGATGAAGAACGCTTGCTGCTCAAAAAAAAAAATTTCTCCGAGAACTTTGATGTCAAAAAAGGATTCAGGCAAGCTGATGCTCTGTCATGTAACTTTTTCACCGTCATAATTAGAACAAATGCGCAAAACTCAGAGGCCAACAACTGAGATACAATTTTCTAAAAGTCTGCACAACCGCTTGCATACTCTGATGACATTGGCAGCATTGGCAGAACTCAGCGAGCTGTCACTGATGCGTTCGCAAGCATTAGGGCAGAAGTGGCAAAAGTGGGTTAAGTCGTGAATGAGGGAAAAATTCAGTTGGACACACAAAATCGACGAATGGGACAGAACGTTAAAATAACCAGCTATAATAAGAAGTCAAGTAGTATTCTAATGACACAAAGCCTGTCAAGAACAAAAGCAATCAAAAACACTATCAGCGTTCTTTTGAGGGTTTCGAATTACTGATGATGCCCTCTCGTCTTTTATTACAAAAATAAAATTTCAACTCATGTATTCATCTTTAGCCACAGCCAACCTAGTTCGAGAATGCAAGGCGTCTCCAAACGTAGTCAAAAGGCTGAATTAATTAAGCTTTGTTTCAGCCGTAATTCACAATGGGATCGCGGGGAATAAGATCGCAATGTATATGCAAGGCCAGACTCAGAGGAAAGTTCCTTAAAACGTGAACCGGCGTTTAAACTACAGTCCTTCTCATTTTAGGGCTTCCATTGACAGTTGGGTTTCGTGTGAGAATAATTGCAGATGGCAGGATTCCGCCAAACCAAACAAATGCCTACTGACGTCTCTAGGATGTCAGCAACTTATCTGATGTCTCAGTAGAAAATACTTTAAAATCCTTACCAGCTTTGTAAAGGGATAATTCGCTTATGCTTAGCACTTAATTGTGCCAGATATAAGCGATACAACATCCTCCGACGTTTGGTAAGAGAGTAATGGCGTCTCCGGGGTAAACCTCTGCTCTGAGAGTTCGGCCTACGTTCGTATCAGGCTGCAGGTACTTCCCGCTGGTGTGATGGACGCCGATACAGTAGCCACTTTATCACTGAAGTAGTATACTCATCCTTCTACGAAAGACTGAGCCCTGAAAAGAACCACACAAGGAGTACAAAGTACAAGTACAAGTTATTTGACTTAGTCCTCTTTTTCGAAAGAGGAAAAAACTCATTCTTTGATATTCGTGCTATTCCAAATCGTACGATGCGCATTCGCCGGATAAGCTTGCGCAATTAGCTTTCTGTCCAGTGATGTATCAGTTCATCTCGATGGACAGGCCCCGATATGTCGCAAAACAGGCGAATTTATGGCGAATGAATGGAAGGACCTAGGCCGTGATTCAAATGAAATCTACGTTGCTGAAATTCCTCAGTTCTTCGTGAGGAAAAAGGATCTTGGTTAACATTTATTTCTCACAAAGATGGTGCTGTAATACTCAGTTTAGAGTCCGTGAGCCTGCTCGTTCACTATTCAGGGTTTAAGGAGAACAATATATTCCACTGATTTAGAGAAGCACATTAGTAGGATAAAAGAAACAGTGATGGAGATATACTTGCACTATGTACAGCATCATTGCTATGATCAGGATATTTAGCCTCGGGATCTGCCTGCAAAATGTAGTTTTCCATTAGAGAAATACCAAATAAATAGTCAGACGAATTCGAGTTTGATGAATTTCCTGGTAAAGAGGATAACATAAAGAACTCGTATGCGCTATCAGCGAAAGAGGCCCACTGAAATCGGCACATCGGGAAGTATCTCTCCATAAAAAGTTATACGTTCGAGGTTTCAGAAAAATGAACTGAATTACAAATGTTCTACATTAAGATCAATACAAAACCCTAACATCCTGCTTCTGATATGCAATGTAGAAACGTGGATATAATCCAATCAAAAGAAAAATGATTGGAGGAGCAGTTTCAACGAGGAATGGCTAGGAAAATTCGTATCCATCGCCTTTAATTTACGGAATATGTGAATTGCGCTGACACCAATGGAACCATGAATTCGCTTGACTCAATCTTAGGTACCGTAAGATAATATAGCTAAAGAGGGACACAGCCTACTAAGTCTGCGAATCTGAGGATTACTCAATATGAGCCAAGCTTGATATTTAGGGCCATGTTCCATCTCATCCTATGGTACTACCAAATACAAAAATTAGTAAGCGAAGACATTTTTCTTTAGGGTGCTTTTAGTTGTTTTCTTTTCCCCTCCAAACAGTTTTAATCCCTATGATGAACAAATCTCTCATAAAAAGAGAACTCTTTTGTGAAGCGTATAGTGTAGTGCGTAGTAACTTTTATACATTTATTTACAATCCTGTGTCCTTTCGCGGATCCTAGAGCTTCGAACACAAATACACGCCATCGCGTAACTCTCCGCTGCGTTTTTCTAGTCGATGTGCTTCGTCTTCAACTACCCATCCTGGGTAGGAGAATTATATTGTATAGCATGGTGAGCAATGGATGTGTCGCCATTTTAAAAATATGTTTAATCTAGAGCCACCTACGTCTGTTAAGGATAACGTCTAAAGGACTCTGACCCGTTCTCTCATGGAACTCCGTGTTGGAAATGCGATTAAACCAAAAAATATTTAAGTCTCTTACCTGACCTGATCAAAATCGTTTCCAGCTTCAAGGTGACACTGATAGACATTGACCAAAAGAACCCAGCTTTACTTTTAAGCTGGCAATACTGAACAGCATACCGAAAGCAGATTTTGTCTTGCTTATGGATAGCAACGTCGAAGGTTTTGCATCGAATCTTTCAATTCGCATATCGCATATCACCAGTTAAAAACACATTCCTGTCATACGTCTCTTTATATTTCAAATTCATCCGAAAACTTCCCTTCATCCATAATATGGCATTTGCGCAAAGCAAAACACTACATTACCTGTTAATGCTATCGAATGCCTTTTGGAAATCGATAAATATCAGGTGCAATAGAGTTCAATACTCAGCGCACGGTTCGATGAAAATTCTCAAGACGTGAATGTAGTCGACACAGGACAATTTGCTTGGGATTGAGTTTTACCTCAATGTGGTGCACGAAAATTGTTCTCCAACGATGCATACAATAACACTAGTCTCTTCGGAAACTTCAATTCCTCTGTTCGATTGTGGGGAAAAAGATTCGGTTTCCCAAGTTCTCTCCACCAGTATATACAAGAGCTCTGCGCTGTCATTATAAGCTGCTCTGAAGTCCTACAGCCTTGTTTTTCTTCAGTGCTTTTGTGAAGGAAATGACCTCATCCTTACTTGCAGCCGAGGTGTTAATAAGGGCAACAACTATTTCGGGCAATTAACGTGGCCTAATTGCATGTCGCTGACGAATTCCCGGTTATGAACTTAGACGAAATATTCATCGGAGACGGGCAAACAACCGTTCAAGGCTTTCACTGGATGTTTTCTAGAGCTGTAACAACAAGTTTTAATTCTGTAAACGAGTTTTCTCTCACATCTATTCTATTGTTCTTCTGCTTCCTCAGTAGTTGCGTTTATTAGGTATGACGCTTCGCTGTGTTTCTCTCGTCTTAAATCGGAATAATGATCGCAGCTCTTTCCTCCCTGTTACTGGGTTGCTGTAAAATGAGCCTTTGAATTTACTGTTTTCCGACCAGTCTCCAGGTATCCTCAGAAAGCCAAGCACTCCTGCTATGGCATCGGCTTAGCATACTTTTGGCCCTTACACCAATTCAGAATCAAGGTTTTTTCTTAGAAAATTATGAAGTGTAGTTACTTCTCCAATAGATGTACCCGTATTCCCAATAATACTGCATTTATTCAAAAGCAATTCGCTCACTCTCAGTGCATCCTGGATTCAGAGAGTTCAACAACCCACCGTTACCGAATGACAAATTGCACTTTCGATGCAATGTCACTGAACTGCAAAATTGAATTGCAACCCGCATAACCACTGATCACTAAAAGGAGAAGAAAAGAAAAAACACAGCACTTGAAGCAACATCGAGAAAACTGAAAGGAAAAGTTCAAAGATGTATTCAAATTGAACATATCGTCTTTATCATTATACGATAGCCTCTACTACCACAATTCCAGTATCAAGGTATATTCTCGCATATGTTTATGGTTGCCCTGAGCGGCGTCGCATTACCAAGTCATGATTGGAATAAATAAATCGCAAGCTTCTTAAATCCATTCCCAGCACCTCACTACCTTCTTAACCGACGGATTCTTAGATAATTAATTCAAATTCACGCTCCACTCGCAGTTCGTCCATCTGTCGTTTGTCGTGTCCGTTTCTTCGCCATTGTCCGTCGACCGCCAATCCCGCACTCTCATTCGTTTGCTTGCATTTTCTAAAGAAATTGCTCTGAGGATCCCTTGTGCATATGAATTTTTATCCGCACGTCTAAACTGACTCCAGCTACGTCGTAGATTTATAGATACACGTACGCTTCGTGGATCGCCTGATCAGAGGTTCGTTCTCTGTCTTTCCTTTAGATCATTGGTCTGATGCGAACATGGAACATTAGCGTGCTCAGGTAAGAAGGTAGTTCTAATGTGATGCAAAGTGTTAAGTCGCCGGATATCCGTTTTGAGAACCAGAAACGCCGTCGTTTTCGCGAAAACGAGCAAAGAAAACGTAACGACAAACGTGCAACTCATCATGTAGAAAGTCAGAATGGTAAGCATTGGTATTGCTTCGCGTCAATGACATGAGGATTTGTCTTTGACTTGAAAATTTTGTGGTTCCTTGACGTATGAATGGCAAGAGGTGCAATGTTTTATTCATTTATCGAACGACAATCGACCAAGACCATACTGGAGATGGATAGGGTTTAATGAAATTTGAATCGAATTTTTGGCAGTCCGCCCGATTGTAAGCCTTTCATAATGAATCAGTGAAGACACATGCCGGTCATGGTCATGGTCATCAATTATTAGTCTGTACAGTCTTAATTTCATAAGAAATCTTAGACTATCTTGACATCTACTCGGCGCACGATAAACGAATTAAATTTATCAATCCTTGAAATACGTTAGCCAAACATTTGCTGTCGAATTTGCTGGATATTAGAAAACTGAACACTCATCCCAGTGATTACAGTCACCAACTGGCTCGATTACCACAATGTCTAACTGCCTATGTCAACAATCAAATATTTGCACACACCAAAATAACAAGCAAAAAGTGCTCTCCAAGGTACATAGCAACAGAAATCAAATTCAATGAAATTGCAGATACACTCGTATCTCGTACTTCTCGCACATACTGTGCCGGACAGAAAGCTACAGCTGGAATTATGTACTCAACTTAACTCGCACATTAACCACTAAAAGATACGACAAATCCATGTCATACCGGAAGGGGAGCCCATAGTGCTAGGGCTTATTACGAGTCTCTGGCCGCTTTATATATGCACGACCACTTACCGCGCCGAATTAAAATACCGCATTTCTATTAACAGCTTATGAGTAACTTGACAAAAATGATGATTGTGACGGTAATACTATCGACCACCATCACTATGTGAGTATTGTGGTGCTTTCGTAGTCACACTTTATGGACAGCTGGTCGTGTGGTGTGTGCCCACAAACTGTCAACAATGTTATCTAACTTCCTTCTCAGTCGACATGATCGTTGGTGCTGCTGGCGGCGGCAATCATTACACCAGTCTCAAAGTCTCCTCGTAAACTCTATGTGGAAGTGCTGGAAGTGCACTTTGATTAACCAACTGCTGCTGCCTCATCATGACCATATACCGCAAAGTTACATATCGTAGGCCCACAAGATCCGATTGTTAAGAGAAAGAAAGGCGTACTACGACTACTCGTAGACTTACTGATACATCTCTTGAGCACTGTTGAGTTACGCCAACAGTTTTCCGGTGAAAAGTCAATAAAAAGATTTTCGATAGTTCGACGAAGTTTGATACCATAGTGTCGAGTGTCGAGTGTCGAGTGGTGATATTGTTATTTTCTTTTGCCCTGGAACGCGTGGGGCACGTTCGAACTATGAGTGTTTGAAGTAGTGGTGGTAAATAATGAGATCTGCTACGGAAACCTCTTAACCGGTGATTGTGGCAAGTTAATCGGTGTAGGTAGTTGTAGGAGAACAGGTGAACTGCTGCACAGCAATGTTGCATCTGTCATTAGTTAGAGTTACAATCGAGGTCGACCACGTCAAACGCCGCGTTCCGTTGATTTTTAGTATTCAGTAGGAGTGAGTGGCCCACTTCCGCTGTAAAGATGAGCGATTTATGGTCGCGTTGGTTTTGAATGTTCTAGAATTATGACTCTCGAACAAAGAGTGTGGAAAAGAATTCGAAAGATGTATTGTTGCACTTAAAAATGAGTCAGGGTATTTAAGAGTAAGTTTCCAAATGGACTTAGGATAAACTGACAAGAAATCATAGTGGAACGGGTGTTTTATGTATATAGATACAATTTTAAATATTTTACTGTTAAAAACCTCTGTTTGCTAAATTGTCGCCACGTAGCCTTCTTCAATGCAGCAAGTATCAATTGCAATTACCATCGTCATTTACGTTTAGAACCCGGATGATGAGATTCGAAGACACTCTTATTTAGTTGAAGCTATATGACTTCAAACGTATCTTGGTAGAATCCATTTATTCTTTATTCCTCTTATCTCGCATAATGCAGCTAGTATGTAACAAAGCATCTGTTTTGGATATGTTTACTCAGAATCCAGAATCAATCATCAATGGGTACCTCCGAAATGGAATGAAATATAAAACTCAAAGATGTTTTCTAGAATTCGTAAGGAATTAGTCTAAAGTCAGTCTGCCAGACATAAAGCAACGCTGGTGTGAAAAGGGCACGGTTGCTAGGCTTTAACTTAGTTCACTGGATATGGAGCTAAGAAAGACAGTTGAGAGCCATAAAATAGGCAAACTGCAGGTGTGGTATAGGGCATCAATATTCTACCCATTCATCCGCCTATGTACGACTGATGATTGGATTCTAACTTTCCACTAAATCATCCTCTTTAGTATCTAAATAATTTTAGGTGGAGAACGTTCGACTCGCTGGTACTGTTGTTTTTTAGCTATTTAATTGCTGTTCCAAACTCGTGTCATTTAGGAAGAGCTAAGTATTTATTTTTGACCAGTGTAAGGTCCTACTTTTACTCGTTCTCTCCTAACCTCGTTAAAGTTTGATTCCATTTGGATCTCTAATAATATATCCGTCAAAATCGGAACCTGTGTTCAAGGTCCATATTGGCTACATACTGCTAGGGTAGGCGCTGAGTTCTATCAACCTGGCGTCTAGACTGTTAGACTGCACCAGACAAAAGGAAAATGATAAACTATGACATACACTATGGCGACTGCTACAGAAAATAGAAAAAGAAGTTACTTGTCAAGACTAACACAGGAAATCTTGAACTTTGGCAGGCAGAGGAGCTTTGTAGCAACCCGCATCGAAGTTCAATTTACAACCATCAGCTTGGTGTGAGCTCTAGATCCTACGGAAAAAAATAGACGACGAGAAATAGACAACCTTCTTTAAGTCCTGAATACCAGCGGCATCGATGTCAAGAAGACTGCAGATTGGTAAACTCCGGAGATAACTCAAACTCCGCCGTGAGGTGCAAAATGAATAAGTCGAAACATTTGCCCACCCCGACCGAAATGAAATAAAGATAGCGATATCAAAACTTATGTATAACAAGCTTGTCAAATTGCTCTGTGAAGGTCAAAAGCAATTTTATCGACGCCTTTGATATGAAATAAGGTTATAACTACAATAGAACGAACTACAATTTTTCAAAAGTCAGTTCAACTACTTGTAGACTCTCACGACATAAACGCCAGAATCACTGGATTGTCACTAATGCGTTTGCAACAAAAATAAAATCGGCAAAGATGGGTTTAGCGGTCAAGGAGGCAAAACTAAATATATGCTGTCAACAAAAAAGGACATTCAAAACAGACATCTTGGACAGAAAATTACTCTAGTCAGATATAAGTTTAAGATAGTTAGGAGCTTCCCTACTTACTACCTACACTCGCTTATTAATTTTGACAAGGATACGAGTATTAGCGCTGAGAGAGGGCCTGCATGGCGACTAATATTCCTATAACTTGGATTGAGCCAGCAGTACAGTACAGTAGTTTGCCTTACTTCCCAGTGGTGGTCCCCTGTAGGTTAAATGGCAAGGGCACACCAGGCCAGTAGCACTATACTGGCCTACTTCGTCATAGGGCCCACAACCATTTACGAAAGAGATGAAAATATATGACGAACAAAATGGACTCACTATTGACGACCTTTGCAAACGTTTAAAGGACAACGACTTTGGATCTGCGTGTGGAATGTTCGAACACTTAGCAGGCCACGTGCAGGCGAACAATCATCAGAGGCTCTTGACTGCTATAACGCAGATGTCACCGTCATCCAGGTAGTGTGATGGGATGGATCGAAAATAAGACGGATAAAAAACTGTCTATTATAGTGATTGCTATAGGGAAAAGGAACCGCGCTTATTCGGATGCGGATTCGCCATATGCGGCAGACATATGCAAGATGTTTTGAGCTTCCGACACACAGAGAGAGCGTCTTATCACTATCCGTACCAAAGCTACATTCACTAACATAAGCCTCCACGGAAGACAAGGACGACGCCACCAAAAAATGTTTCTACGAGTTGCTCGACAAAAAATATGAGCAATGTCCGAAACAGGACGTTAAAATCGTACTAAGGGATTTGAACGCCAGAATAGGAAGGGAAGACATCTTTGGTTGGACATTTTGTAAGCATGGCCTACACGACACCACGTCTGGCAGCGGATTTAGGCTTATTGACTATTTTGCGATAGACGTAAGGCATGCCTCCAGTATTCTGTAAATTCAAACATGCCGGGCAGCCAACTTTGACTCGGATCACCACCTTGTTGCTACCAAGGTGCGAATGCGGATTTCCCAAGCGCCTCAAAAAAAAAAGAACAACTGTGAGAACGTATAACGTAGAAAAGCTGCAATCACAAGAGACCGCAAGAATACAACACGTATCCCGAAATGTCTCAACAACTCTTATGCCGCTAGCATCAAGTACCGAAGACCAGTAGCAACGCTGGCAACATGGCGGGTTTCACCCGACCACCACCAAGAAATCCCTGGTTCGATGAAGAATACCGACAAGCACATGCAGCTAAACAAGAAGCCTGCAAGGCGTCGCTGGAACGAAGGACGAGAGCTGCTCATGAGCTCTGTAAGCAGAAAAGAGCGAAAAAATATGGGCTTCCCCAGAAAAAGAAAAAAGAGCACGGAAAGCGCGCGATTAAAGTTATTAAGAGTTAGTACTCCAGTAATAACGTACGGAAGTTTTACCAACAAGTAAAAACAACGTGTCAAGGCAAAAACACCGCTACAGAAGCCTGTAGAGATAAAGAAGGTAACCTTGTAGCAAAGTCACAGTCAGTGCTGGGAATGTGGAAAAACAATTTCTGCGGACTGTATAACGGCGAAGAAGTCTAACACGCCGCCATCGGGCAAAATAGACCATTCAAGTTAGACAATTATAGCCAAAACTTCCATACACCGGACCAAAACGAAGTAAGGATAACAATTTCTAAGCTAAGATCCAAAAAGAAACTGAATCTGACGTCTTACCGGCCGATGTATTCAAAGCAACTGAAAATGGCTTTGTGCAGAGCATGCGCCATCTCATTTCTCAGACCTTGTCAGACGAGTGTAAGCCTGATGAACGTCTGAAACCCTTCGACAAAACGGTGCGTTTTCAGACCAGAAAAATCCACAGTCGACCAAATCTTCACACTTCGGCAGATCCTGGAAAAAACTCAAGAAGTCCAAATCGATACCCACCACCTTTTTATTGACTTTAAAGGGCATTTTAGAGCATTTACAGAGACGAGCTATATAGAGCTACATATATCTAGTTTTGGCATCCCATCAAGGTCGGTAAAGAACTCACCGATACCTTTGATGTCAAAAAAGTTTTAGGCAAGGTGACCCGCTGTCATGTGATTTCTTCAACATCATAATTGAAAGAATTGTGCGGAACTTGCAAGCGAGCGCTGGAGGGACAGTCTTTCAAAATTCTGTGTAACTTCTAACGTACGCCGATATAATTGGGAGATGTCAGCGAACGGTCACCGGTTCGTTCGCCAGTATTGAAATGGAATCTGCCAAAATGGGTTTAGCGGTAAAAGCAAGTATTATATATGGTGTGAACAGGAACGGAGACACAGCATCGAGGAATTGAACAGAATGTCAGTGAGGAACTCTGTCTACCCTGGGTCTGCTACGAATTCTGTCAACAACACCCCAGCAGAAATAAAATGAAGAATCACAGTGTGCCAATCGCTGTTTCTTTGGGCTATGAAGGTACTATCCTTCTAAGGAGACTCTATATAAGACATTTATCGCATATGCATGGACCCTATCAGAAGCGGATGAAGTTATCCTCAGTCGCCTCGAGAGAAAAGCCCTTTGAAAAATATTCGGTCCCGTTTGCATTGATGGGCTTTGTAGTAGAAGATACGAGCTGTACAGCGACATCGAGCTCGTCAGAAAACTGCTCATCTGTCGCCTGAGACAGTTAGGACATGTAGAGCAAATAGACACCTATGCTCCGGCCCGGCATAGTCTTCGAAATCAACCCGAAGGGATAACACAGTAGAGAAAGGCGGCGGCGGTGCGCACATGTAGAAGACGACCTTAACCAACTTGGAATATGCAACTGGAGGCAGTTACCCAAAGACCGGTCTAAATGGAGAAGTCAACTTATTTTATTTCGTGACAAAATTCTTCAGGTAATTTTCAGTCCAGTCTGCAGAGATGAAGAAGTAAGGAAAAGATACAACGACGACCGGCACGGGCTGTAGAGAGCGACATACACATGTAAAACGAATGAACATCACCCTTCCGCCCAAGATAATTTGGAATCCACGAAGGGGGACAGCGCAATGGTGGAAGACCTTAACCAACTCAATGTACATAAACGGAGACAAATATAATTAATAATCATGCTGCAAGCGTGAAGCTCGAACTATAGCCTTATCTGCAGTAAAAGTGCTTTTAGCTTACAGCTCACGAGCTTTGATTCACGAGCTTAAAGTTAAAACTAACGATCTCTTTATATCATTCTTTGGGTCCCAGAATATTATGTTGAAGTCCTGGAAATGAGATATCAGATGAACTTGCTAAACAAAGTCCAGAAATGGTTTTTGGATTATGTACAGTAAAGACCTCTTTCGAAGATTGTGCCTTTCGGAGACTCAATCGTTGAACGGAGGACGTCTTGAGAAGCTAAATCATAATCCTGGATATCTCCAGAATATCTGAGGTTTCCACTCACTAACATTTCAACAGAATTAGCAGCCAAATGGAAGACCTGCCTAGAGACTACTTTATTTTTGCGAAGTATGTTTAACCTGTAGTAGGTTGAGGAACGAACATTTTTCCTACTACTATCCAACTTGTCAGTAGAGACCAAAGTTCCTCTTTAGCAATGGCTTTCCACAAAAAGGCGTTCTGTTGTTTTTATGTTATTGTGTGGTGAATGTTGTATACAAGAAACTTTCCACAACCTTCTCTGTCTTTCTGCCTAAAGACTGCATGTGTTCACAAGCGTCTTAATGAGCAACTATGCTTTTGTTATGTACGAGCACCTCTACGTTTTGAGTATAAGAAACAAAGATTTCTGCGCGATTGTTTCGTGTTGTTGGATACGGCAAAGTCACAAAATATAAGCTTTACCTGCTTCTTTATGCCATTTCTTCCATAATTGGCTCTGCTATACCTAAACTTTTTAGAGAATATCCTTATTCCAAGCCGAGGAATCAGTAACTTTCATACAATGCCTCTACGTATGTCGAATTGTTGATATCATCTGCCTGTTTTTGTAGCTGAGCTGATGTAATTAACATAGTCCCGTCCCAAGAAATGATCTTTCTCTTCGTCATATTTTCTTGAGTTTTGACAGGCTCCCGTATTGGCATTGGGTGGAACTATATTAACAGCATGGCGTTGCCCATAACAGATTATAAATACCCGAGCCAAGGCGAAACGACTTCCGGACCGAATGTGAGTCTACTATGCTTTTCATAACTATCCTAAAGGCTCAATGTGTATTGTTGTTTTACTAGGCCGATGAGGTTGTGTAGCTCGTACTTCAGTCCACTCAGCTGAGCTCGTTAGCGTCAGAATAAAATATCTTCCGGAAAATCGTTTCCCTGGAGTGTCCGAGGATATCCCACTTCACTTCCGAAAAAATGTATACTTGAAAGCGCAGAGCAGGATTGAGATGATTGAGTTTATAATAAGGCCGTCGCAGATTATTCCAGTGTGAATATGTACATGGTTTTGTTTTGTTGACGTTGGGACCCTTACCGGCCGTTTCTGCTTCTGACTGGTAATTTATATTCATCACTATTATACTCTCCAGAAATACAATACAATATGGTCATCAGTTTTACTCATAGAACTTCCCAATAGATTTTGTTCTTTTGCTGCGCCGGCCATCTTATATACATCTTACAAAGTCGGCATTCTTCATCACACCAATAGTTTCATGATCCTGATCGGTTTAAATTCTATTGTGGCATTTCTCATAAACTCATAGCTTCTGTGCCATTCATTTTCTGCGCTTTTTCTAGTTGCAAAAGTTACGTTTTTGTAATCTCTTCTAAGCCCCGAACATTGAAATTATTAGAGACACGCCACCACATCGGATGTCACCAAATAGTTTGCTTCCCAGAGCTACATTTTATGATCAACAAAGTTGATTAACGTAAGTCTATTTCCTTTCGTTGATTCATGATTTTCAACTGCTACAGCAGAGATATTCTATTTTGATGTTAAAAATCTCTCGTAGGTCGTAGATACTAGTAGAAACCTTCTCTGATGCTGTCTTCAGACATACGAGTATGCTTGTTTGTGGACGGATATAGATGGCTGTGGATTGCTGTAGATTTTTATGGGTTGCTGCGAGGAGGGGTACTAAATCTATACAGACTTCTGTTGTGAAAACGTTTAAGAGTATTGGCCAAATATTGTAGTTCGCTTTATTTGAAACTGTGAGTCTTACCCATGTTTCTATAAATTTCTATGCTGCAAGTTTGCTGGGAGACTGACTTACTGCCAGCAAACCCATTCCCAATGCAAGGTTTTTAGTTAGAGCTTACTAAAATCAACCGGTAACTGGTCAATTCAGTTGACTACGGAAATCTGTACTGCAACAGCAACTGACTTAACCATCACATACAGTAACCATGAGTGTGGAAAAAGCGAATCTGTGATTTCTCATGTTGAAAAGGTTTCACACCACTCAGATCGAAAGAAAAATGCTTGTCTTTTGGGCTGAATTCACTCCTAACATCTAAACCTGGCCAATTCGGCCACTCTGATTTAGTTCCTCCAGACAAAAATTACGAAGCGAGCGGAGAAAGCTAATGCTATATGGATATATATGCTAATGCTTAGAATACCTTTTGAGGCGGTAGCAAATGGAACCTGAAAGGCAGTCATCTTCTGGGGTTCATAATATCAGATCTGGTCGTCAAAAATTGGCTTTCAGTCAGCAACGAAAATAGTGCACCAAGTAATCGGCTTACGATTACCAACTGGAAAGAACTTCGTGACGCTTCCATGTCAGACCATAAGTACATCGAACTCGGGATCGTATGAGCAACAATTTGTCAAAGCTCCTAGAGGAGCTCGGAAAGTTCATCAAAAAGTCGTTAGAAGTAGAGGAAGCTGGCAATTTAAATGTTGCCCTCATCAAACATTCTGAGCTAAAGCATCCAGCAAGGAAAAACATCTGCATCTACATTGTTCCATGCTAGAATGCTGATTTACAACGAGTTAGTAGCATATCCAGTTATGCTACAAAAATCTATAAGCCAGCTGCTAGCAATTTTGAATGGAATCTTCAGTGCTAGCCTGGCACATGGTAAATATCGAACCCCGGATTTATCAATACACCGAAAATTTGAAATATGGTATGGTCCACCCTCATTTGCGAAAAACTGCTTTTCGAATGAATCGCTAGAAACGCTTCACAATTTGGTAGGCAGAATTGAAGGCGCACTGGACAAGGAGTACGCGCATTTTTATCATCATTGCTTTGGACATCTCAATCTTTGACAGCATGTGTAACTCATACAGATAGCATAACGCAGATGAATTACTAGTTTTACGGATAAGAGGTTTTGGAACAGGCCGGCATACTGTTTCTACTGCTATGGTGCATGTTGGTCGACTCACCATTTAACATGCACAATAGTTAAAACGCTTATACATATAGATGATATAGCTAAACTATCGGTTGGGTCATGCTTAACGACTAGAGAAATAGGCTTTCATCCAATTCCTAAAAGTGAGGTTGTACTCTGTATGAGAAAGAGGAAGCTGACTGGTGTAAATCAGTGTAAATCAACGAAGCTCAACAAATTTCTTTGAACTAAACATGTCACGTCGAAAACCTCGAAAGCGCCGTCGACTTTGTGGAAGGCGCACTTGAGTGCGTCGAACCTTCAATAGGACGAATCCACTTTCGCACTCATGTAGTAGCAAGAGTACTTAAAGATCTTAATATATATAAATCCGCTTGTCCAGATGGCATATCTCCTTTCTTCTGAAGAAGTGTCCTTGGCAAAACCACTGCGCAAGCTTATTCATCAATCCTACTCTTTAGGGCTTTCGTAGGAACAGATTCACTGGTAATTTTATGGCATATCTCACAGAAAAGTGGAACCAAAGCGTACATCAATCTGGTGAAAGCAAGATAGTTGCACTTGATATTTCCAAGGCATTTGACAGAGTTTGGCATCAGCCTCTTTTGTCGAAAATGCGTGCTTTTGGGATCGATGACTCTCTTCTTCAATAGATTAGAAATTACCTTTCGGAACGACTTGGATGGTTTAAAGTCTGATATTTACAAAATAAATGCTGGTATGCCCCAGGGCTCTGTGCTGTCTCTGACACTCTCTTTAATTTTCATCAACGATCTCTTGTCTGCTACTTCTAATCCAATATATTCCGTTGCTGATGACAGTACTCTCTGGTTTTCATATTCGTTCCCAGTCTCACGTCCCTGCTCTTCGGCTGTAAGCAATTGCGGAACTGTCAACAGATTGGAATTTAATGCTTCCAAAACGCAATGCTGTCTGCTCTCATTAAAGCGAAATTTAAATAGTCAGCCATTATCCATGAATGGCACTTGCATCATCGAAACCGATAAACTTTCAATTCTCGTTATGTGTGTCAGTGAGAACTTACTTTGGAATGACAGTATATTGGATGTCGGCCTAAATATTGTACAAGGCATTCATCCGCCCAATATTGAAGTACAATGCCCACATCCGGTCAGGTGCTCCTAAAACATATCTGCACCTGCTAGATAGGATTCGAAACCGTGCGATAAAGCTCATAGGTGATATTAGTATCAGTCAGTCAACACCGGCCTAATGTCTCCAGTCTCATTCCGCTCCTTCAAACCATCAACCGTAACATCCGTCTCGCTATTAATGCTCATCAATATACACTCAAGCCTATTTTCGGACGTACTCTAAAATATCGTGATTCATTCCTAAGCCGTACAACTCGCTTATGGAATATCCTGCCGAGCTCTCTATCTCCTGGTCGTTATAACTTGCAAACATTTAAAAACAATGTACATCGCTCGTGCTGTGTACAAACATTTTAAGGATATACAAATCCCTTGAGCGCGCGCTCATATAAACTAAAATGTAAAAAGGAGGCTTTCAGCATGGCATCGAGTTTTTCACAGAGGAGGGTCACTTGGATGTACATCGTTGTTAGAAACTCAATTATATCCTATGCGTTGGATGTCCGATGGAACCATCTTTCACACACCTCAAGCACGTCACTGCTGCTTTTACCAGACTCCAAAGAACGGTCTGCATCGACGACCTGTATCTGCATCGGCGATGCTTCGCTTAAGACCTTGCTGGAGGTTTTCAATATTTCTAAGCTACCTTGATAAGGCAAGGTTCCTGTGAACGAAGTCAGAAGGCTGAATTCAGTCTCATTTGGGTCCCAGGTCGCAATGGGATCACAGAAAATGGGATTGCCATGGAGTTTCTAAGCTAGACTTAGTTCTTGGCTTAGTTCTTGGCTTAGGCCTCCAGTTACAAATTGCTTTCATATAAGAATAACTGCATATGGCATGCCTCCCCAAGTCCCAATAGCACTAAAAGGTCAGCGACTTTCCTGCTGTCCTCTAGCAAGAAAAACTGTGTGGAATGCTTATTGGTTTTGTAATGGGACACTACGCTTTTCATAAGCGCCTAAGTGTACTAGGCAAAGTGGCATAACATCTTGCGAGGCTTGCTGTGAAAGTCATCTCGAAGCAATATCTCTGTCATCTTGCATCAGGCTGCAGGTATTCCGCGCTGGTATGATGGGTGCTGGAACTCTGGTTTTTATCCTTTTTTCTCTCTGGCCGACAAATTGCCATTTAAGGAACATATGAGTGCAATAATACTAGTTTTGCCTCTGAGTGCTCTGTTCCAATAGAAAAAAAAATTTTGCCGTAGCATAATTCTTAACTTGGTTTCTGAATTCGCATTTGCTTCGTATGTACACATGCTCGTATGCAACTAAATGTATTTCAACTAGATGATGAAGTTAATTCTATTTATAAGATTTGAACGACTAGGTCGCAATGACCTGTCAGGATTCCCGTCTATATTACTCGTATATTGTTTAAACGCATATATCTGTGTAATAGTACAGATACTGCTGCCGTATTTGACCGTTCAGCCCATGGAATGTGTAGATACTATTCTTCTCTTTCTTAAAGCTTAGTTGCAAAGTATTTCAAAATTCCAAAAGGAACTAATCTTAGGAAAAAAAAATTATCTTCAACCTGAGTACAGAGTTTAGGTGCAAAATTCACACGTTTCATTTGATTTGCACTCAATCCTACATGTGTTCCATAGAGATTCCAACTCCCACTCGAATAGACCCACTGTTGCGTATATTTTTGTATTTCTTGCAATTTTTTCTCTCTAATGACGCCTTTAGCCTACACAAATTATGGAACGCCCTCCCCAGGAATCATTACCAGTACCAGCATTTTGAAGCTCGTTTTATCTGTCACCAAAACTGCTTGCAACAACAACTATCACTAGATAACTGATTGAAAGGTGATTGCCACCAACACAAAAATGTATCTCTCATTTCATTGCACTGCACTGAATGAAACTTCAAAAACACACTGCCAAAGTGGTGTTTGGATTTCAAATGCAACAAGATTCAACACAGCATCCATAGAGCAGTCTGTAAGCCTGGTGAACGTGGGAATCACTGGATTCAATTGCGAATGCGAGTATCTCTGTGTGTTGGAGATTTCCAGGTGACAATCCTACATATGAATACTGCATCAGCCACTTCAACTGTGTGGCACACAGCTACGACCAAAAGCGAGGGCGTTTCAACATACCTAATAGTTAACTCAAACCATAACCCACCACATGTTCATACTTGTGCTAGCAATTGAACTCACTCGTAGAGGTGTTTCAGTTTTTTTTTGTTTTTTTTTTTTTTTTTTAGAAAGCTCTTCGTCAGAGATTATGATTTGTTTGCCTCTTGCAACTGTGTCCAAAGATACAGATTTATCTATAGATACAATGTATGAAAATGTAATCACACCCAACAGTGTGGGTACATAATTCGAAGCAATTTTGATCAAATTGAATTGTATTGAACGAAATTGAATTGATATAAATCCATCTAACAACTATAGATACATAGATGTACCTCTATACCAGAGATTCGTCGAGAATATCATGCCCGAATGTGTACGCATTTAAATGAAATTGAAACCCGTTAACTGATATTGAATTAAGTTGAATGAAATTGAATCGAATAAAAATCACCCAAACAGAATGAAATTCAAAACGAGATTAGATTTGTTCTACGGTAAGCGGAAATTCATTCATAAAAATGGTACATTAAAGTAGGTAACGCTTAACAATAACGCGAACAGGCAGAGAGATAAGACGATACGATTGTGATAATCAGGGAACTAAGAGAAAACAAAGGAAAAAACGAACAACAAAAAGATGAAAGGAAACGAAAGAAATACGAGTACGAGTATGAGCTGTGGAATGCGTATAGAAATCAAATCGCAATCAGGCAAAGTTCACGTGGGCCACTCGGGCGAATACGTAACACAATTGTTGTTGCTTTTCTTATTTTTTTTTTATGTATGTATTGTATTCTTATTTTACTTCTTTTCCATTGTCCGCTTCGATAATTGTTGTTGAAGGAGGGTGTAAATTGTAGCAGGAAATTGATACAGTGCACTGTGTTGGAGTAAATTGGAGCAACGTTCTGAAGAACTATTTCTGTATGAGGTAAGCATATCGCAGTACGAGTATGGTATATCGCACATAAAAGGAAGCACCAAGGTGATTGGGGTGGTTTTCTTAGAAATCGTATCTTACTAGGTATTTATCAGTTGAAAGGAAATTACAGATTATTCGTCAACACAATGAGAAATAAAAAAATAAAAAAAAACACACATACTCGTACCATAATCAGTAGGAAGATTTCGAACCGTTATTTTTTTTCTTATGACAATACTTTGCATTGAATCCAAGTTTAGAATGGAATACTGACAATATGTGAGGATAGTTTTACCGTCTTTTCAAATCCAGATGCTCTACATCTTCATATGAACATGAGGAATTGACCAAGGGCGCATTTCTTTCTCCTTGCTTGCTTCTAAAATTAAATCTATTAAACAAATCGCACTGGATTAAGGTGTGGCAATGTTGATACATCCACTCACCTATGGGTGTCTATATGGTGACGTGGATCGAAAACGTTTACGATGAAATTTAGTTGGGATAGCCTGGTTAATTAATTTTCCCACATAGGCAAGGCTAAGAAAGCGAAGCCCGACGATAGCAAGTGAATACTCTCAAACCATTGGAGTCAAACGAGCTCCAGATTCAACAGCTACTAGCCTTCCGCTAATGATCCTAAAAACCATTAAAGGGACAGAATTAAAAAAGCAAATTTGTTGGCAGTCCTTCAATTATCCATTGCCTCTTCGCTAATACAAAATTCTTCGAATTTCCTGAAGAGAATTTTATTTATAAATTTGACAAAGTTGGTATCTCTTGAACAGAGCAGGACTGTGAATCTTTCACATAGACAAAGAATCTTTATGTTAGGAGTTGCATTTTGAGTGCTAGGTTGCTTAATTCAGGAATTCACAATTGCAGACAGATTCGGTGATACCATGGAGAGCGAGAGTTGGCGAACAGCCCAATCTTATCTCTTGCGCAGAGTTGTCTGCCCTGAGTCTGGAGACTTTTTGTGCAACTCTCCAAAATCAAGTCGATACTTACTTTCTTTTAAGATGGCTCTACAGTCTGGAGTCCACGTAGCCCCCAAACAACAATCATTTCCATCCAATTAAATTTTTAGCTCGATGCCCCCAGTTGAACAGACCCATCATCTTAGTAAAGTTCTTCTTCTAATCCGATGGTGAATTTAAAGATTTTCTGGGTCGAAGCGCTGGTGTTCATTGGCTCTGCATGCCCCACCCATAGTAATCATTGCATTTCAATTCTTCTGCAGCACCTACAGTTCCTCAATGTACCTTCTCTCTGCTAGAGCAGATGGTAAACATGCAACAAGTTCATTGTCCGTCTCTATTTCGCTTCAAATTGGAAGGAGGCGTGTGTGGTTATGCTACTGGGGTCTCCCGATAAGGCTAGCTTTGACCCCAGATCTTACCGGGGCATTAGCCTACTTCCTGCACTTGGAAAAGTAATATAAAGGGTTATGGCTGAAAAGCTTTCGTGACTGAACCAATGTTTCCTTCCAATTTGACTTCAAGAAGGAGTGTCGAGGACCTACGGTCTTTTGTTAAAAACTGCGTCCAGAATAGCAGTGCCAATCTTGTTTTAGGCGTCTTTATGGATTTTAAAGGTACCTTTGGCAATTTAAATTGGCAGAGTATTCTGTCCAGGTTGCGCGAACCGGACTGCCGGGAAATTGGCTTATGGGAAAGCTTTTGTAGAATCTCCTTATGATAGGGTTACTTTAGATGTAGAGGGGAGTTGCCCCCAAGAGTCCATTTGTGGTTCATCTACATTGAACCTCATGACGCATCCCCTTCTGAGGCAATTATCAGACCGCTATAGATATTACATTTACAAGAACGATCTGCTTTCCATTCTGGAAGGTCAGTCTCGTGCTGAACATGAAAGAATAGGAGCGAGAGTGCTGCCAATTGTTGCTGGATGGGGCGTAAGCGTTTATGTCAGCGTATCTCGGGAAAAGACTTCGACAATGTTGCTTCATGGCTGCCTCAACTTGACTTGGAGGTGATATGTCAAGGTATCGCCCACAAGATTAGGAAGGGACTCCCGCAGATAAGCTCCTGCTTTTCGAACGTGTCCGATCTAGATGGCAATCTATGTAGATGGGACATGAGCGATAAGGGCAGGGTTACTTATAACTTCCTTCAGCAGGTGCTGACCAGGTGTGGGCTACCAGAGCTGAAACTCAACCTCAAACCGGGTTTTCTGCTAACTACGCATGGCTCCATAAATGCGTTTTTGCATTAGAGAGGCCTTAGCGAGGTGTCACGTTGCTCATGCGGACCTCCCCTTGAGGATTGCATGTGTCCAATCTACTCTGATGTTAGGGGCGTTATCTATGATGGTATAGCCTGCGATGTCAGCGGTGTTCTCGTTCACAGAACGAAATTTGAAAAAATTCGTAGCTTTGCAAATGAGATTTTCCATCGTAGACAGCATAGGTAGCCAGCTGGTGGCAATTATAGACTAGTTCAAGGTCAGACTAAAGGCCGCCAGTCTGTGAAGTGCCTAACTGGTAGTGGCCGCAGGGCTACGAAGCTCGACGGGAAGGTATATTCTGGTACCACGGGAAATCAGGAGCCTCTGTAGGAGTTTCGTAGTGGTTGTAGTTTATACCCAAAATCGTGAGGAGGGTAGACCGACTGAAGCTGGACATCCCATGGTTCAGCATATGTTGCAGCGTGCTACGGCTTGCGTTCAATGATTTGATCGCTGTGGAGCTGATCGGTTTGCTCGATGTGAATTTGCACTACAACCGGGTGCAGTTCATCAAAGAGGAAATTCGTGCCTTACACACAACTTCGAATCCAGTACTGGTGTTGGTACTTGTACTACCCGAAGACGCTGATTTTGCATTGTTTTGATATCTCGTATGAGGATGAAACATAGGATTAAGCCTTCACGGCAAGTACCTACGTAAAATACTGGTGACCTCTGTATCTTCTCTTTCATTCACCAAGGAAACACCGATTAACAAGAATTATTCCTGAGCTGGTGTCTTTCTCAGAATCTATTTGGGAGTCTGTCCTGTTCAATGTCCTTTTTTGTAGTTAAATACTTTGAAAACCATCTTTCCAAGTAAAGACATCCACGAATACAGTAAATGTCAGCAGAGTCTTCACGTGCATAAGTACACTATGGGGGATTTACCAAAAAAATAAAATCTACTGTTCTATCAAATCTGGGGAAAAATTTTCTGCGGCATGAAAAGGCACATTTCAGCTGGATTTCAAGGACAAGAACCAGAACTGAGCGGATTGCAAAAGAAAAGTTTTAATATAAGAAATCAATTGAGAGGTTCACATTCTAAAATTTGGTATACGAAGGCTTTTAAAAGAAATTGTCTTGAAAGAAGTAGGTCAGCAGACCTGCTAACAAAGTGTTTAAACTGACCACACCCTATCCGCTCAGAGGAAAGCAGCAGAAATTAAAACTAAGGCTGTAGCATGCATGGAGATGAAGTAGGTAATCCCTATAGTTACCAGATCCTTAGCAGAGCACAGAAATTGGCATGGTTTACGCCCATGTGAACTTGTTGAGTAATTTAAACGGCTTTGAAACCCTTTTGGACCTCTCCAGATTATGGACATCGGAAAACTGTTCGCCTTTAAGACAATTCTTAAAAAAGTGTCACTTCGTGTAATCCGTTACTATGCTTCAGGGCATATCTCATCTGCTTTTACTATTTTACACTAATATTTTGTTTTTAAATTTACATTCTAATGTACCTACAGCACATCTTTGAAATGGCCGGCTCGGCTTCGCTGGCAGTGGTTCAAGCGGTCGGTCCAATTTTTGATGACTTGGTCCAATATGTGCGGCTTTTTTCCGGCAATAGCGTGACGAATGTTGGCCTCGAGCTCGTCCAAAGTGGTTGGGTTGTTTGTGTATACTAAGTATGGACTTGACGTAGCCCCAGAGAAAATAATCGAGCGATGTCAAATCGCATGTTCGCGAGGGACAATTGAATATCGCTCGGCCGTGACATGACTCAGTCGCCAAATTTCTAATTTACTACTTCGAGCGTTGCGTCGCTGGAATGGCATGTAGCGCCGTCTGGTTGGAGCTCAGATATATCGATGTTGTCGTGTTATGACCGCACAAAGTCGGTTAACATCGCTCTATACCTGAGACCATTGACGGTAATTGTGTCTCCTTAGTTCCGATGGTGCCGCCATGCCATAAACCACACCAAACAGTCAATCTTTGTGGATGCATTGATGCTTGGCCGATCACTTGTGGATTGTGTTCCCTCCAATAATGGCAATTTTGCTTGTTGACGTAGCCGCTGAGACAAGAATGTGCCCCATCCGAGAAGATGATTTTTTGGCCAAAATCTGGATCTTCGGCCAACATTTCCAGCGCCCAATTAGCGAACTCACGGCGTTGTCTACGGTCGTACGGCTTCAATTCTTGCATCAGCACAATCTTATACGGACGTAGACCCAAATCCAACCCCAAAATAAGCCAGGTTGACTATATGGCGATGCTCAATTTAGCTGATCGGCGCCGAATCGACATTTCTGATGTTTGTTGCATGCTGAACGATTTTGTTAATATTGTGCTAGATTTTTGTGGATGCTATCTACACTAGAACTGGATGTTGGACACTGGATTTCTTTTGCTTGCTTGTGAGCGTCTTCTGCTGCGCGATATATTTCCTTGGATTTTTCTATGTAGATTCAAATCTGATGCAATAATGAGTAACTTCTCCTGTAGCCTCTTATCGCGTATGTCTAAAACAATTCTATCACGCACTAGAGATTCCTCCAAAGACGAAAATGCGCAGTTTTTTTCTAGCACCTTACAATCTGTCACGAAACTGTCGATTGGTTCCATATTTGACTAGTCTTTCTGGGCAAGCAATATTCGTCGAAAGCCTTCATCACAGGGGCGATCTTCTTTTTGTCGTCGTCAGGCAAATTGAACAAATTAAAGAGGTCAAGTGCATCTTCACTAATCGCATTTAAAAACTTGTTGACTCTTACAACCTCAGCTTTTTCCTGGATACCAGCAGCAATTTAGAAAATTGTATGGTTTTATCGAAATCTTGCATGAGCGTTCTTCCAAGGCCGACTGCGCCATGTAGCATCCAATGGTTTTACCAAGGCAGATAGA
The DNA here is from genome assembly GCA_963966105.1 of Volucella zonaria. Taxonomy (NCBI): domain Eukaryota; kingdom Metazoa; phylum Arthropoda; class Insecta; order Diptera; family Syrphidae; genus Volucella; species Volucella zonaria. The sequence goes on along the minus strand of OZ014534.1, from coordinate 73,740,927 downwards.
AACAATAACAACATTGCAACATGAATTGAAGATTGATTGCAACGAAGGACTGAAGATGTGAGATACAGTGTTAGGAAATAAAACCTGGTAGTTGAACTGGAAATAAGTTGCTGACTTAACAGGATATCTCTGAGGTAAAGAATTAAAATAAAAAATCTGCACCTCTAAAATATTTAAATTGTAAATACAGTTTTCGCCGACGAAGAGGACTGTAGTTTTTGAGGAGCGAAGGTTAATTAGCGATAAGAAGTCAGAATGACATCCAACCAAATCTTAAGACAGCCTCACATTGGTAAATTTTCTCAAAAACAAGGCCAAAATTATTTTTTGTGCTTTTTCAATTCATTATTGCACGATTATACCAAAATAAGACAGTTTTACTAAAATGCACTAGTCAATTTGCATGAAAATTCTTTAAAAAAAATGGAAAAAGTGTTTTTTTTTTTATTTTAACGCCATAGATTTTCTTTTGTTTGACATTTAATAATACGATACATACTCGTATATACGAGTATTTAGAATATTGAAAAAAAAAACAATTGAGTTGTCGTTATTATAAATAAATAAATAAATAAGTAGGTACAGGCAATATAATTTACATAAATAAAGAAAAACCAACAAATGTGTCTATGAACATCAATCAATGATTTGTGAAACTGGAACCAAGTCTGCTTCCTCAATTTCTGGTTCTATTAGAAATTGAAGTATTTTAGATGGAAACGCATTTTTCGTCTTAGGGTTTAATTTCTCAAACTACTTGTAAATGGGTCAGAAGAAACTAAAAGGTTGTGAAACACATCTTCCATATTTTGCTGCCTCGAAATTTTTGTTGAGAAACTTTCTCGAAAGCGCTTTATGTCTTTGTTCCGTGATTCTTGGGCTTCTTCACTAAGCTGTCAAATCGGAAGAATAGCTTCAAATATAATTTCAGGTCTATGTATTAAAATTGTATGTACAGTTGTCGGCATATTATACCATGGGTACAATTACACAAACATATTTGCAGTATCGATACAATACTCATTAAATCGAGCGATTTGTATTGGATATCCACTGGATATTGTTAACAAAACAACCCTAAATCGACATATGATGTTTTCATTTATGTTGGTTATATCTGAAGAAGTAGCAGAGTCGGCGGACAGTGTTGCCATCGTTCGTACCACCAAAACCTGGTCCCATTCGGCTAGTAAATGCTTCTTGAAGTCTTTTCTTGTTTTCTTCGATCACGAGCTTGCCATTGTCCTATAGGCAATTTGTAGGCGACATTACATTCATTAAACATTCAAAAAACCTTATCCAAGCATGCAATGCAGATAACCCAAGCCTCAGCTTTGACTTGTCGTGAACTTGCTTGTTCAGCACCAAACGTTTTTTGTTGAAATCTTTTGATGTTAGACCACAAAGATAACATCTTTGAGTTGACGAAGTTTCAATTAGGACATTACAGACCTTACCATCTATCTTTGTAAGAAGCATTTTACTGAAATACTTCCGTTAATATGATCCATTAAAATTTCATTTAAAGAAGATATTTGGTTTTCAATGTAATCGAATTCTTTTTCAGTTACATCTGTTGTTTCGTGGATGAATTGAACTCGTATTGGTCTACAGATTCTGGATCCCCTGACACTAATTGAATAGGAACAAAAGATGTTAAGAAAATATTAGCATCTGAAATACTTGGATCTGAAAATCATTGTTTATATTCACTCATGCCAGAGCTTCCATCACAACCCCATTTGGGAATAAGATTCATGTTAGACATTTCATTAATATGCAATCTTTCTATAACATCTCCTATTCCTTCGAATAAACGTCGAACTGTGTGATCTAATAAACTTTGAAGGGGTGATTCTGCAAATGATTCAGTTATGACCAAGTTTTCAGGATAACTTTCTAAAGCAGCTTCTAAAACAGCTGCATAGTTTGCATACATATGGTTATTATGTTTTATTGCGGAATCTCTAATAACATTGTATAGGAACTTTGTTAGTTTACATTCAACATCTACTGAAAGAGCTTCCCTGGTCCATTTTTTTCAAAGGTTTTTGATACTTATCAGCACGTGAAGGGGTTGAAAAGATGATGTTTTTCATCACATTTGAGGAGTTAAGTTTTCCTTGTTCTCGTAGTTGCATCTGCGCAGCATATTCCTCGGTAGTGTAATTAGAACGCAAATCTTCTGTTTTACGTTTCTTTGATCGTTCGCTTAGGTACGAAAAATCCTTTTGAGGCCGTCCAACAAAACCATGGGCTCGGCATGGAATCGAAATTTCACATTGAAACCAGTTTATATTTTGTTTTAAGAAGTTGTTGGTATTTCTTGAGGCGCTCAGCTATCTTCTTCTATGTTCATGACCAAAATCAGTTAATTTTTTCTTTGTTTGCTCTGAAATTTGAATATTGGTTTCGTTTTTAACCTTTTCTACCAAAAAATTTATTTTTTCTGTAATATCACGAGACGTACAGCTTTTAAAAAATTCAGAAAGCTGATTTCTTGAAAGAAAAATGAAATTTGATTGCGATCCTGTGTCAAGACAAAAAAACATCTAATTAAAAAAAGAAAAAAAATCAACTTCCTTAACACCTTTTAAAGCCAATATTTTAAAAGGTCGCAAAAAGTCGCAATGTTTTATGATTGTTTCTTATAAAGGAAATATCTACCTAACTTTTAAGACTATTTGCAATCAAAAGCAATGCCCATCAACTTAATTTTTACATTATTAAAGAAAAAAAAATATATTTTTTTTACTGCTCAAACACATTATCTTGAAAAGCTTGAAAATTAACTTTAGACTTAAAATATTGCAAAAAAGTTTCATTATCCTCTTTTTACATATCGCTAGCAACAGAATCCAAGTTAAATTATTTTACAAATCGCAAAAAAAATAAATAAATAAAAAACAAAGCAAAACTACTCGTACTTATTATCACGAACCAAACTTGCTATTGCGCTCGTTAATTTAAAGTTTACACTTTAAAAGCAAATACTGATTAAACAGCTACAATTTGCATCGCATGATCAATCAAGTTTAAAGCTCATTTTATTTGTAAACAACTTGGCATTAAAAAAAAAAACAACAAATCGTAATTTTTTTTTTTTTAGTTTTGGCCATGAATTTGGGGAAATTTACCTGTGTGAGCCTGTTGCTCAATGCGAGGAAGAAAAAAGAAAAAGAAGATGAAGGAGCATTCTGCGCCCTGTTTGAACCTTGTATTGAAAACCTTCCTGTCGGAGTAATTTGCAACTCAAAATGCCATGAGATTAGGATAAATCATTTAAATGATACTGCTAACGACGTAATCATCGCTCAACGCAATACCAAGGTGTTCGATAAATTCATAATGGACACTCACCAAATGCGAAAGAAACATATGCCTCAAGATTATCGTCTTCATCCAAGGTGCAACTGAATTCAGCTGCCCATCAGATATCTGTATGTAACTTGGATTTAAAGAAAGCGAACGAAGTTAGCGGCAAACACAGTCTCCAAACCGCGATCAAAAAAGGTTGGCTAGGAATATTTCCATTCAATTTACACCGACCAATCTCTTTAGCAAAACGCTTCTTTCTCATTTACTGTTGCTTCTACCAGAATTTAAGACTAAGAAGGCATCTAACACTATTTTTGGTATACATATAGTATGTGCAACAGGTTGCTTGCTGCAGTTCCTGTAAATAGAAAATTGCATATCATCAATCCAGATGAACCTTCAAACCTCTAAGACTGCTTTCGGCTTTTTCTATATCGGGCTTTCTGTTTTAAATATTCAAGACCATAAAATATTCGTCCAGGAAGAATGGGAACGGGAAACGGGTAAGTACTTGTATGCTGTTATCTGTTTTCGGGTTTTTATACCATAACTTGCCGTATTGGAAGTAAAATAATCTCATCGCCTAAACTTAGATAATGTTCACGTCAAGGTCTGATAACTCTAGATAAGCTAAAAAACAGACGTAAAATATCAAGAGCTTATCGTTGCGGAAGTTTTTTTCTCATTGACTCGAGGACGTGAATTGTGAATTACTGATTAAAATCTGCATTAAGCCAATACGCCTCCAGATAACTGCTCGCGCAAAACCCATATTTAAGTAGACTAAAAATGCAGGTTCTTGCTTCATCAAACTTTCCACCTAAAATGACAGAAAGCGTCTTCGGGCAGATATATTCTTAACATAAGGAATAAACTATGCTGCATTTTCTTGATGGCATCCAATGAGTCTCCCAAAGCCTTACCAAAAAAAAAAATATTCTGCAAAATAGCAAAAAGAACGAAAGCACCACAAACTTAGAAACAGATTCGTCTTAAGAGGCAGACTTCAACAAAGAGTCTTGCCCTTGCCACATTGTAAGCGAACGCTGTCATCAGGCCAACACAAGTTGATGAGGATGACGCTAACAAGAACGAAAATTCTTTGAGAAGTTAACACCACTAATATTAAATATAGAAGTTCAGACGAACCATGATTTGTTTATGAATGTTCGCAAATACATACGTAGGTACAACAAAGCGGGAAAAATGTAAATCCAATTTATAGGCAATAAATACCATAACAGAAAAAAAGGAGATGAACGCTGTCTCAGATATTAAAAAGTGCTACCGCAGAAGTGTACAGATGGTCGGAGTTCAAAGCCTGCGCTGCTATAGTTAAAGAAGCCTTCAAAAAGACTCACATCAGACTTCAGAAACATTTCTGCAGACTGCTATATGCTGCATGCAAATCAAACTTCCGGTGCCAGGTAGAATAGTCAACTCAATAAAAAGAATGACAGACAGCAAACCAGCTATACCCATAGTTAGAAACAACAAAACTTCTAGAGCTGTCACTCTACCGCTGAGATACTCAAACAGCCAAGTTAGAGTTTGATACTGTGTCCGCACCAACCATTCTGCAAAATTTAGTCCGATTATTGGGATGATTAGGTCTGGGCTCCTGAATTCTTCGTATTAGATTTCCTCCTGAATGGCTAAAGCCTTTTTTCAGCAAATTATTCGGTCCTAATCTTTGTGGTTTCTGGTCGGGAAAATCCCCCATTGCCCTAATCATTTTACCCACCAACACATTATGATAGTTCTTGAAAAAAGTCCAAAGATTCGAGACCGATAACCATCACTTCGGTACCAATTTAAAGATCATCTATGCCGGGCTTGATAGAGATTAGAATCCAAACAGAACATATCCGCACACGTTGCTCGGTCAAGAATGCCAGAAACTGGTTGTCAGAAAAGGATTAATACAAAGCTATGCGCTCACATGCGGACTTTTCACATTATTCTCGAAAAGATTGTAAGAAACTGGCAAGTTAACAGCAGCGGCATGCTCTTCCGCAAATCGGTACAGCTGCTTACATACGTTTACTAATTATATTGACATCATGCGAAGAGTACAGCGAACTATCAATGGGGCATTTACAGTCTTAAAGACTACAGACCACCATCCGGCTGGTGCCAACCAAGCTGGCTTTATATAAAATTCTTATTATCCCTGTAAAGCAGTTGCTTTATAGATAGATGAGCTTTTAATCGGTCGAAAAGTCTTTAAATCCAACCAGAATGCACAATTGGAAGGGGAACTCAGCAAGCGAAACCGTATTAAGGTAGGGCTAAAGATTAAGGTCGCTGAAGATGTTAGTTGGTTGAGACCCTATACACCCCTGACTTTAGCACCATTAAGAGTAAAAAAAGTTTGCTGTGTAATCCCCATTATGAAAACACTGCCTTTGGTTGGAGTTCATTGATTATTGCGATTTCAGGAAAATAAGACTTATGAGGCTATGACAAATTCAGAATGAGAGAAAACCATGAGAGAAAACCATAGACTCCGTACAACTATCTAACTCAGCTATCAATAAAGTCATGGTCCTATGGATGACCACTTAGCATTTGAGGAGGAATCAGCAAAACACGCTTTAAAGAGGAGCAAGACAAATCGGTCATGCCGAAAACCGAAATTGTAGTGACTTCGTGACTTCGAAATGAAGCCGGATAATTTCTTCACAGGTCACTCAATTCTCGTTTGAAGGAAAACTTTAACTCTCAGTCTTATGGTTCGAATCTTGTTTTCCAGGTGATGACAGCAGGTTCACATGCAGCGATTGTACTATCACTAGAATATTTGCAGCTGAGATATCCAAACACCTAGCTCTAGTTGGTATCTACCGTAGATTATAGTGATGGCCGAGGCCCATTTAGAAAACTAGGAGGCGTCCTGTGAATGATTCAAGTCTTCTTGCACCGATGCCTTGTACTCAATTGGGATCCAAAAGTTTTTTCTATAATAGCTAAGCTTAAAACTGGTGTACATATCAAACTCCTGAAAACAAAAAGCAAGGAGTATTATACATGTTTGAGCTCCATATATTCATACACAACACTATTTTATTAAATGAATCCTCCATCGATGCTTACCACCATTGAAACGCTGGTATAATTCTGCGCTTAGGCATAGACATAATCGAGGATTGGTACAATAGGTGCGTGTCCACTTCATGAAGAAAAGCAAGCTGGCTGGTCTAACTTATTTAATGTTGAGAGTCATAATCATCCCTAAACATAATAGCAAACTTATTAGAAATCTCTCAAGGTGGATTGGTTTTTAGGAGTGTCTTCGGCAAGTGATGGGACCTATCACCGAAAAGAGTCCTATGGTGATAGGATAGCAAGGGCCGAGACGTTACTTCGATGTTCGATGATGTCAACTGACAGTCCGTTTCTGGAATCACCTAGAGTCTTATAACGTGGTTTAAATACTGTTTTGAAATGCTGAGGGGTCTTAGGAGCACCAGTGAGCATTTTACTCCCATTTCGGGTGGATAAACGACTCAAATCAGGCATTGCCTCAGTCAGTGAGAGGGCTCTGTTAGTCAATTGCGTCCCGATCCCAAAGAAATAGCGATGGGCATGAGTAATTCTGCGTTTGATTTCTGCGCTGATGTCATTACTGATTATTACTGCGGAGCCAAGCTGGATAAAGTCATTTACTACCTCAAAGGTATAATTGCCAATAGTGATGAATCACATCAAAGTCATCTGCATCTTTGGTTGGCCCGTAAGTTTTGCACGATTCTTTCTAGAGCAACGTTAAATAAGTCAGATTACAGCGGGTCGCCTGGCTAAAAGCTTTCTGGAGATTGATGGTCTCGGTTATATTATTACCGACTTTGGTGGAGTAGCAAGAATTTTCCATTATCATCCTGCACAGGCTAATGAGTTTGGAGGGATGGCGAAACTACATATTGCATTGTATGGGTCATCCCTATGCAGTTGGCATATGCGGCATTTAAGTCGACAAATAAATGGTGAGTGTTGATCTGAAATTCCTGGCACTGGCACCATGCCTGGCCTAGGGGATGCTTAAAACTTACTTAACATAGATGACTTTCAATTACAACTCTGAAGTACTTGAGAAATGGTTGAGAAAAAATTTCATATCCTCTAACTCTAATCGTTATCGTTTCACGAATGCTCCTACTCACTCACATAACAGACACTGCTTCAGTTTAACATATGATCGGCGAATCGGAAACCGTTGTTAGTTAACCAACGACATACAGTTGCAATTGTTTCGTTGCTGTAGAGCTGGAATTCTTTTAGGTATTTTCCTAAAACCACCACGGTCATGTCATCTGCAAATCCGATAATCATCGCTTATCTTGAAATCTGTAGGCGTAAGATTTCATTATACATAGTGTTCTATAGACGGGGTCCTAAGGCCAAGCCTTGTGGCACACCGCCAGTATCTTCGTATGCTTTAACTCCATCGTCAGAGTCACACAGAAGGATTCTATTCGAGAAATGGCTCCTTGTCATTTTACGGAGATATTTCGGTATTTCCATTCGATCTTTCCAGCGCCTGCCCTTAATTGCGTTTCGAGCTCTATTTATAATCGCACTGGTGACCGTGACTTTCGAAAACCGTATTAATGTTCCGATAAAATTCCTGCTGTTTCAATTGTAGGCAAGAGTCTATCGTAAATGATTCTCTCAAGGATTTCTCCGACCGTGTCAAGCACGCAAATAAACGAGGGATCATTTGGGTTTCTTCCTCCTTTGGTAAAAGCAATAGTCGCTGAAGACATACGTTAAAAATGTCGGTAAATAAGCCCGATTGTTATTTTATAGCGATGTTTAAGGCCATATTTCGAACAGCATACGTGAATTTTTGTCGCTCACCTTTTTACACGCTTTGAGCAACTCTTCGCGTGTAATCATAGGTTTGGGCGCACTTTCGTAATGAATTTGACCAATCAGTATCCTACTTTGTTTGCGAGGGAATAGTAAGAGTACAAAATATTCCTCAGGTTACTCTGAGTATTCCTGAATGGAAGCGTTTCTGCAAACCCAAATCGCTGACTTATTTGGTGAGCCAGTTATTTGCAGCTAAATTTCTGTATTGCTTGCGAATTGTTTGCTCTGGAAGGTCTTGAGCCGCTTCGCATTGATTTAGATTTACTCGTAGCTGCAGGATATTCATATTTTTCGAGAGCGTTCTGAACATCTCGTGCTTATATGTTCAGATTTGATGCTGTTGGCCCTGCACAACAAACAATTTTTTCTACCTGTGCGTTCTTTTAATTTACGAGTATGGCCGTTTTTCCCGTTTTGCAAGTTTTTGCAAAGCTTCCGAGCTCGAAGCATCTCGTAATCCACAATAAACCCAGCCGATCCGCTTTTTCCTGATTTGTAAGAACTTGCTTGCAAATCCGCCAACAGGCTTTTACGTTCCCCCGTAAGCTTTTCTCACGTTTTTGAATTCAAAATTCACTTGGTCCATTAAGGTGACGTAGATTCCCACCTTACACTTTACTTCATCGATATCTTTGCATCCCAGTAAGGCCTCTTGCGTAATGGACAATAGACCGCTATTGCTGGATTAGGCGGATTTGGCTCACATTCGTTATCACTTCTTGAAGTGTCGGACCTGCCTTAATTTTCCGTAGCATGTCAGCATATGACACTCGTAGATCGCCGGTCTTCTAAACTGTAACCACGTCCGGGTGCAGTGGCTTTTTAGAACCCGTTACCCGCTTTTTCCCTGTTCGCGCCGAGATTTCTTCTAGATTTTGTATCGGCTTTGGATTCGGTGCACTCTGCTTGGCTGCTTGTTTACCTCGATCCATGCTGTTATTTTTGCTTGCTTTTCTCGGTGAATTAATTCTCGTCTTTTTCGGAGCAGGTTGCTTAGATTTTGCGGCTATTCGCCGTTTGTGTTTTATTGCCGGGTTTTCTTAGAATTATGGCTGTAAATCAATATTTGTTCCCCGAGATCAGATATCTCGTTTCGCAAATCAGTCAAATCTGATTCTTTATGGACATACCCATTTTCTTAGTTTCTCCATGGACACTGTGCTTATTCCTTTAGAAGTAGAAATCAATTAGATCGTCGATTTTCGTTCCGAATTGTAGCATACTTGTATTTGTCGTCTCGTATTTGCAACAGCCGCGAGGATTGACAGCCGGTTTTATTGCATCGGTTGTTATACGAGTAGATGACGGAAATCGCCTTAGTTGGAGAACGCGCAAGCCGGGTGATCTTCCTAAATGGATCGGAAGCCGCATCTATGGCATTAGACTCTTGTCTTGTAGCATTACTGACTACATCATTCAAGTTTGCCAATGATGTAGTAGGTGCATTAAAACAATTATTCTCATTTCAACTGCAGTCATTGTATCTGGACGACCTTGGGCCTGTTTTCGCACTCTCCTCCACCGGTACTGTGGATCCGACTCCCTGCATCATAACTTCGCTCCTTTTCCAACTCTCCATGTTGGACTTTTTTAGAGTATCCACCTCTGTCAGTTTTTGGTCCACGGGTGGTATTTTAATGTAAGAACTGGGTAAATTCCCGGGTTTTTTCCAAGATCTTCTGTTGTGTGAACATTTGATCTGCGGTAGACTTTCCTAGCCTACCGAATGTTCATGAATGGTCTCAGAAGCTCATATAATTGGCACGGCAGAAAAGATTTTATAGACGAGGGTTAAGAGGCTTATTTCTCTACTGTAGTAGCAGTCAAATTACGGCTACGAAAGCACTGCCGGTCAGTGAGAAGTGCTCATGCTTCGGCATACAATATTTCATGGCCAGATATCTTATCAATATTTCCATGACCTTAGAAGGGGTGTAAGTTTAATTGATCTGTAGGACGAGAGAGGAGAAGATGGATTTCTTTGGGGGGACGGGTTGGACTGGGGCCTAAGATCAGAATTTATGGAAAAGCTTATGCTGTGGTTTTGATAGTGTGAAGGAAAACCTCTTCAAAAGAAGGAGTTATATTCCACCTGGTTCAACGGATTTGTGCATATTGAAGTGGGACGGATTTTTGTCTTATTATTTTGTGTTTTCAGGTAAAATATTCACCAAACCTGTCAACATTTTCCAAGTGTTTACCTAAACGGTTACTCCCGAAATGACTTTCTTAGTTTTTTCTTGTCAAAATGTGCGCCTTTTTTGAGCAAGCTAGGCCCATAAATCAGCTACAAACCTCAGAATAAAAGGAAAAAGGTTGTAAATTTCTCTCCCATCCGCTGATTGTGTACTCGTATCTACGAGTACATGTGCATATACTCGATTGCCGTATCTTAAAATCGAAAATAATAAGAATCACTGGCAACATCACATCACAAAACCAAATATGAAACTCAAATATTTTATTGCTGCAAATTTCATAGGCAAATATCAATAAAAAAAGTATAAAATTCATAAAAAAAATTCCAAAGATGCTTGTACGTAAATATGTACAATTACATGCATACAAACAACTGCTGGGTAGATACGAATTCATGCAGTAGGTACTCGTATATGACCGTAATTGTCATATAGGGTATCCGTATCGGACGTACGATCGAATAATTCATTCAGTTGTTGGAGTTTTCTGTTTTCAGATTTCTCCCGCCCTCCTCCATATTTGATATCAATCCATCTGTCCTCTGGCCTAAAACCACCTATGTACTCGTATCTGTGTGTTCATAAAGATACGAACGATTGCGGTTATATCTACCAGCGCTGTTAGCCTACAATAGTATGTATTGTGGTATCGGTATATCGGTATCCATATCGATAACGACATCGATATCACCTTTGTAATATAACATACTTTGAGTTATTGCGCGTATTTTTGCACGATTTTCTCAATGAAGAGCCAACCAAATCGAAACCAAACCAAAAACCAAAACCAAAGCGATACATACTAGTGCATATGCTAGATAAATGAGATACAACCATAGCGGGTATGAGTATCTACAATATAAGGTTGGCAAGATCGTGTATGTATGTACATACGAAGTGTATGAGTATAATGTTAAGTATGTTAAGTAAATTGCTTCGTTAGATTCATTCATTCACAATCCGAATTGGAGGAGGCTTCGGATTTTCACTTTTTGGAGCTATTTTTTTTATTTTTTGGTCTTTGTGGTAGATATCGTGCAGTTTGTAATGAAACTATATTTTCTCTCATGTACTCGTATACGCATTTATACCAGCAAACAGCAAACGAACACACTCACAACTGAGAGTGTGAATTGGAATTGATTGAGTATCGCAAAGCGTAGGCAGAGCAATCACATTAAGCCTTCGGTGTTTGATTTTTTATTTTTTTTTTTTTTGTATCTCTACGTCTCGATAAGATTTCCTTTTTGGTCAACTTTCGCATTTCGAAAATGAGTACACGTTTCGTTGTAATTCAAAGTTATCCGCCTAAACTGTGAAGCAGACCTACAGAGATTGCCACTAAAGGTGTATTCCGTTGCTATATTTCCCAACAGCGAATGCATTTTTCAATAGGGGCAGAGCACAGAATTTTATTTTATTATTTAACTTTATATTCTATTGCATATTTTGTTAATAAGAATTGCAAAAATATATAATTTTTAAAAATACAACTTTTAATAAATAAGCTGTCATAGGAGCCAGGATGTGCATTTTAGTGCAGTCCTGTAGAAATCAGTGCAGAAGCTCAATAAGTTTTATAGGTGGCTAATTGAAAGGATTGGTTGGGTGTTTCACGATTAGCGGCGTTAACCCGGCGATACTGGTACTTTAACTGCGGCTACATACCAACTTTGCTTATTGTCCTGACCTGGGCCCCTGGGATTGGAGTTGTTCGTGGATTTACTACTAATAGCCCAAAGGTACAAAGGTAATCACGCTCGGATCTGCAAATAGAATATACAGACTTTGAGCAGCTTCTCTATAAAATTTACGAGATACTAAAATTGTTTTAAGTGATCGCAAAAATACGAACGGATGATGTCTCTGGTAGTTTAGGCGAATAGCACAGCTTACATAACACCGCAGCAGAAAACGGGCTTTGACTAATTTACTTCGATGCAAACCGGAAGATCAATATTTCTAGCACGCGGTTTCCGCAACGAAACAAGGCAGTCAACTGATCATAGAACCATATACTAAATTGATCAGTGGTCGACACAACGCACATCTGAGTATTTTAGGTTTTTAAATATTCCGAGAGACCAATATAGATCCGGGCGGTTACCTACTTACTGCTGAAGTCCATCTAAAACGGCTAAGTTGTGTTAGGAATTTTAATGTTGAACCGTAACGGTCGCAACAATTCTGAAGAACCATTGCCAATCACGTATCACTCAAACTATCATCAACGCTCTTACAATCAGCATTAGGTGCTGAAGATCTGTGGCATTGACGCCAAGAAACTGTCAGAAATGTCGTGCTGGAATTCGTCAGACTATCCACGCGAAACCTCTGGTGTAATGAAGATGAAAAGAGCTCGCCCATCGGAGCTGCATAGAAGGACTACAGCATGAGATAGACGAAGTGGCAAGATGCTATTCTAAAAACAACGTTCGAACGTTTCATGTAAAGGTAGCAAGGTTTTGTAGTAAGAGATGAGCAAGGAAATTTAGTAGATGAGTCACAGTCGGTGCTGGGAATATAGAAAATCTACTCCTGCAAACTTTGTATGCGGAGACGACTCAAATTACGTTGACAGCTAAAGCAAACTATGTAACCTGGATGATGTATGTTAAATCAAGACCTCTGTCAAAACCAAATTCTTTGGACTAAACATGTTGCATCGAAGACCTCGAAGGCGCTGCCGTCCTTGTGGCAGTGTTTGGTAGAAAGCTCGTCACTGAGGAGGGTTCTCCGGATCTACATGGCCATTGTAAAACCAATTGTAACATACGCGTTGATTGTCTGATGCAACAAGCCTTTAAAATTCGTCACGGCTGCTCTTACCACACTAAAAAGAAGGGTATGTCTCGGATTCATGGGGACCTTCTCTAGACTCACTGATGGATCATTCTCCCCTTGGTATTTATACCATCTCATCTCAAACCAATTTTCCGTTTGAAAATAAAGTGTTCTTTGTTACGACATGCACTAAAGTTATGATTACGACTTTCTTTTGACTGCTTAGAGGCTTGCCTCTTAAGACGTCCAAGCTAGTTCCAAAATGCATGACAACCTCGAACATCGACGAAATGTTACCTGTCTTACCTTGCTCTATCGACATTTTCACTACCAGGGCTCCATTGAAATTGCCAGTAGCATTCCGCTTCTTCAACACTCTTCTCCCTATGAATTCTCATCGTTCACCCTCGACCACTTTCGGACTCTAAGAGATCAGCGACTTTTCTCCGGTCCCTCAGTAGGAAAGCCTGTATTGGTATCATGACAGGGAATTACGCTTTTCCTAAGCGTACCTAAGTGTGATATGGATGAATAACACAACATTTTGCGATTGTTGCTATGAGAGTGGTGAATACACTGCAAAGGACTACCTCTACCCTCGTTCGGCGTGAATATGGTGGGTACTGGTGCTGTTGGCGCTTTATTATTGAAGTCTCATTACTCATCTTTCTATGAAACCCAATAGAGTGTGATCTTGTGCTGCCAAGCCATCTCGTTGAAAGATGTGCGGTGGTCTCGAACTACACCCGAAGTTAGCGATCCGATCTCTGCTTGACTGTGCATACATCTTGTAATATGACGCTGCTATTGGACTAAAGCTGAACCAAGCAGCGTGCTCAAAAATATTTGAGAATGACTTCGTGTTATCTCCATTCGCTTTTATCTGGAAACAGATGATTGCGTTGAAGTCAATTTCAGCTACTTGAAGGTCGGGTGATTGGAAGAGGCGATAATGCACACTACATTGACTGGTATTTCCTATGTTAAGTTCACCCAATTGTTTAGCGTTTCTCAGCCTAGCGGGAGAGCTAATTCAAATTTGCATGCCCATAGACTCTATAAGTAACAAGTGGAGCGATAGAGAGATTCATAACGCGGAAGTGTTGCTTACACAGGGATCTCATGGAATTTATCCAACAGGTTGCAGTGATTGATTGGTCAGTAAAATTTCGAACAGAGCTAGTGCATGACTTTCGGTTGTATACCCAATATTGGGCCTTCAGCTATCTTGAGGCAGTAGGTTCCAAATAGTGCTCTTTTGTCTATTTGCCCTTAATGCTTTATAGCTGAAGAGCGTGGACTTGGGTCCTGAAACGAATATATTTACATAGCTGAGAGTACTCTTACTTTGGCATCAGACGAATATACGGATATTTGTAAGTAGAAGGCAACAGACATCAAATTAAATATTGAAAATGAAAAAGAGGTTTAGCGATAGATCGGAGCCCTGTGGCACATCAGCATTTATTTTGTAAAATTCCCCTTCAAACTGTTTGAAATAGCTTGAACGTAATACTACAACAGGAGAGAAACATACTACAGAGGAATGCCTAACGAAATAGAACCGCTCCTCAAAATGACCTCATTTGGCCCTAGAAACAACGGTATTCGTTGCGTCTTTTCCAAATTTCAAACATCTTTGAAATTTCAAAAACGACAGCACTGCTGTGGAGGTGGGAAAATAAGGGAAAACGATTCAAAAAAATCACAAATCGACAACATGAAAATAAAACCTCGAATTCAGCTAAAATAAAAAAATACAAATCGAACCCAATAGATACGAGTGTTCGTACGTAGGCCTAGTGTAAACATAATTATGCTGCGCAAGCTATTTGGACTGTTTGACGGCTTTGACTGTTTGGCTGCGTGGAAAACACAACGAGGAGTTGGAAATTTATTGTATGCCAGCGAGTATGTGCATACGTATCCAATCCATCCGTATGCTTACGAAACGTTTTTCAGCGTTTTTCACATTGTGACCATATGGCGGTGTGGCTATAGTGCGAGCACCTACGAATGCTTCGAGTGCAGTTCCATTTCAAGGGTCATTCACACGAAACGAGAAGGCCTTTTGCTGGATAGTAGATAGTAGATACTATGGTACTCGATTTAGTGCGAGTGTTGGTACTATTGCCCGGCCTATTGCTTAGGCTGGTGTATGCTGGTGCTGCTATTTGGATGGGAAGTCGTGGTTACAGATAGTGAAGTCGCATGTGGGTAATTGGGTCTTGTGCGTCAACTTTGTCGCTTTTCGTGTTGTTTTTATTGTTATTTTTCTTGTTATTATTATTGATGGTGTTGGTTGAGTTGCATTTTGTCCGATAAAATGAATTATTTTATCGTACTTCAATTTGAACCCAAATGAAATAGATACGAAGAGCAAAGTTTCCTTCAAATTTATGGTTTGTGTTTGTTTTCCATCAGTTAGGGTAAGAGCGATTAGAGTTATTTTGGGGTCAACAAACAGTAAGGGGGGCGTTTTGATATTAGATACTGAGACGGAGGTGTTGCGGTAGAGACTGGACGTTTGGTTTAACAAAGAGCGATCTGAAGGTGTATGGAGTGTTGCAATAACTGTCAGTTGAACTTACGTATCTAATATCAGAACTAATTGATTAGATACACATTCCGAATTGCATTCCTGGGGTTCGTTATCGAAAATGAAAATAGATAGTTTGCAGATTAGACGGAGAAGTGATTTTGTTTTTTCTTTTGAATAGGGCGCTGATATTGATTCTTTTTTATTTAGACCATATCTACTAGTTCGATTGCTTTTCAATTGTGTGGGATATCTCGGGAATAGAGTAAAATATCAAGCAACGTATAGGCAGTATAAATCTTATTACAGGCGATTTCTGAAAAAAAGGAAATCTGCATATAATCTAGCAATGAAATGGCAACCTATGGACTAAAAGTGGGGCAGGTTGCTGGAGCTTAGATTGTTCTCCTTTTTTTTGAGAGTACGGGTTTTGTCCTTGAAAACTTCTTACTAAGTCTAGCTGCGAAGCTATATGGTCACACAATTGAAAGCGGTACCAGATTATCTGGGAACTGCATCCCAATAAAGTATTTATCGTATTCTTCGTGGCTACATGAACATTGAAAAATAATTTGAAGTATACATCTTTTCGGTTGGTTCAAGATGAGTGCTAGAGAGTTTTCAGAGTCACAGACCATTGCCCCCGGACAATATTCAGCGAAGTGCTGGCAATAGTGAGGCAAGAAAAGCATTTGAACTTAGTGAGATATTACAAGCCAAAATTCAGGTACGAATCTGCAAGCTCTAGCTAAGCAGCCCCAAAATCTCGGCTTTATCAAAATCAACATTTCAAGAGCAGTGCAAGTATGAGGTTCATCAGCAAAATTGTCTTTTTATAATCACTCTCTTCCGAATTCAACCCAAAGTGACGTAAGCACAACTAATGATTTATCTAGACAATGATCACGTTAAACGTATTCATTACGTCCTGAGGGTTTAAATAATTATCCAGGGCATATTCTGGTAAAGATCAACATATATATGCACCTATATGGACATTTATGATCCACCAGGTCCCAAGGTTTATGGTTGCAAAATGAAATGTCAGTGCTATAACAACCAGCCAATGCCATATATGGGTCTGGTAGGGTTGGTTGTTGTGCGTACTATTCGGCACATATACTATGACCACACATTAATTAATTAAGAATATCTTACCTCCACTAGATACTGGTCTCATCAAACTGAACATGGCATACTAAACTTATAAGCGTATGCAAATACCAAAGCTATTCTCGTAATATGCGCTGAGGTATGACTGAACCTTGAAAGGTGGACCAACGGCGGATGATTCCTTTAGGGATCAACTTAAGCTGTCATATCTCCGAATGGATGAGTAATTCCGAAAAAGTCAGCCCCTTTGATGCAAGAAATCCTTGCAACGGCCTATCCCTACAAGATTGGGGGTCGTGCATGGGGTTAAATTGGGTAACAACCAGACTTTTGGGAGGCCACAAAGAACCTCAGATAATGATGAATTTGCAGTTAATTACCCTTTAAAACCGACAATGATGTTAAGTTCTGTACATAAAATATTCGAACTTTGAACAGAGCACGTACAGACAAATAATAAACCGAAGTCCCACTATTAAAAAACGAGAAAATATGTAAGATGAGACCCTCAAAATTAACATATTGTATTCTGCAAACCCAGCATTGCTCGTATTCAAATATTATAAATAGCAAACACAAACTCAAGGTACGTTTACAGATATCTCAGTTGCCACAACATCTGTTAAATACCGTAAGAGGGGCACGTGTAATTGTAAAAAACCGCCGAAACTTTTGCCAGTCGTAGAACCCTTAACCTCTGATTGGTTTTATTCAGTGCTAGTGGCAGGGAAGCCGTCATTAATAGCTCGCATGCGAAAAAAATCTCTACAGGAGAATGAAGGCGAATTGCAACATCTATGAAATAGAGATGCTCCTCCCGGAACAATGTTTGAACAATATGTCGAGAGATCAAAAATGTGTCAAGGCAACAAAATACCCGAGCTTACACCCAGGAATACCTATAGAGGTGAAGAAGGAAGCTTAGTTATAAAGTAAAAGTCGATGCGGAAAATATGGAATATGAAAGCAGCCCATAGAACTATTCAACCTTCAACCTTGATGATGAAAGTCCAGGCTTTTCGTCAATTCGAATGAAAATTCAACTTGATTTAACCAATCTACAATGAAGGAGACTTAGTTGAAAAGAGGAAACCACTATTCAGAATGTAAGTCCATCAAGCTAATGGAAATTTGGGTTAATTATAGTGTCTCGCCGAAAATTCAAGGAATATATGTATTTCCGTCCAATGTCACAGTTATGTTTCCACACAGAAATTATGGCAATTAATAAGGCCATGTATTGGCTGGAACAAAGTAGGATCGCGTCTCCTTAATCGAATGTCGCTCGAAACTACCATGTCTCTCACGGATTTGATCGAGCAGTACAATATTCGCTTATGTCAGGTCACAGATATATTGTGATGATGAAACTACTACTCATACTACTCTTAAATTCTGTGGAAATAGCTGGCCCTAAGTATTAATATACTCGCTATGTACGAGGGTTGCCTGAAAAGTTTCCGACCGCAACGTAAAGATAGCGGCACTCGTCAATAAAGCTAGTGGATGCTAGTTGTGCATCTTTTGGCAAAATGGAAAAAACTGAGTATCGAGCTGTTATTAAATTTTTGTTTTTGAAAGGCAATACGCCTACGCAAATCAAAAATGAGTTGGACTCTATGTATGGGGATTCTGCAATTTAAACGTGGCCGTAAGAGCTAGGGAGATGATGAACGTTCGGGGCGTCCAAAAACTGCAACCACTGACGATAACATTGCTAAAGTTCACCAAATGGTGTTAGACGAGAGCCGAATTAAAGTGAGAGAGATAGTAGAGGTTATGAAAATGTCCAAAGAACGTGTTTGTTACATATTAAATCAAGATTTAGGAATGAGAAAGTTGTCCGCGCATTGGGTGCCGCGTTTGCTTACGGTAGACAAAAAACGTGTTCGAATGAACAATTCCAACGCTCTGTTGGCGCAGTTTAGGCGCAATAAATCCGAGTTTTGGCGTCGATTAATTACTGTAAATGAAACTTGGATACACCATTATACGCCCGAAACAAAAATTCAGTCAAAAAAGTGGACTGCAAAGGGCGAGCCGGCTTCAAAAAAAGCAAAAACTGTTTTTTCGGCTGGGAAAGTGATGGCGACTGTTTTTTGGGATAGTAAAGGAGTTATCTAAATCGATTATCTTCAAAAAGAGAAAACCATTACAGGAGCATACTACGGATCATTACTTGCCAAGCTGAAGGCAGAAATTGCGGAAAAACGGCCACATTTGCAGAAAAAGAAAATCACCAAGACAACGCACCGTCTCACAGCTCAGCGGTTGCCATGGCGAAAATCCATGACTTACAGTTTGAACTGCTTGACTATCTGCCTTATTCACCAGATCTAGCCCCATGCGACTTCTTCTTGTTCCCTCATCTAAAAACTGCGCTCGGAGGACAGAGATTTTCGTCAAATGAGGAGGCAATCACCTTCGTGAACAATTAAAACGCCAAGTACTATTTGGACGGGTTAGAAAGATGGGAGCATCGCTGGAAAAAGTGTGTAGAGTTACAAGGAGACTACGTAAAAAACTATGTAAAAAAAAAATTTGAGAAAAAATGTCTTGTATCATTGTTCGGTCGGAAACTTTTCAGCCAACTCTCGTATAAGCTTCTGTTTTAATTTGGATACTATTAAAATGACCAATCACTCATGGAGAAATGCCCTAAAGTGCAAATATTCGAAATATACGTGGTTATAATGCGTCTCAAATAAAGTGTGTGACGCAGCTTGGAAATTAGTCTCATTTTATAGTAAATTGTGCAGAAGCTGTTAGGGCGAGGATACAATAAAAGGGAAACGGAAATCATTTTTTACTTCTGTCGAAATTGAACACTTATACAAAACAAATAGTCCCTTGTACTACTTGAATGTTTCTTTTACTGGAATGCCTCAGTGTTTCGTAGAATGATGAGTAGAGTAAGTGCGGCAAATATGGCCTACCCTTAACATTTTTTGAAATAAACCCATAAAATTAAGTCGAATTAATTTATTTATTTTTAAACAGTCTTACAAATCATTAAGCTTTCAGTCTTTAGTAACTCGAATAATAAAAAAAAACACAACAAATAGATATAAATGAAAAATTAAAGGAACTTCATAATTTAGTTTGTAAAAAATTGCGGCTAATATGGCCTACCTGCTGTTAAATATGGCCTAGCGTGGACCATATTTAACAAAATAATTTTTGAGAAAAGTGGGCTTAGCTACAGCGAAATTCGCATATGAAATATTGTTGCTCGTTGCCAGTACAATCCTCATGAGCCCAGATTCTGCTTACAACACATTGTACCCAAACTTCACCTTGCTTATCGTCAGAGAACAGGCCAGTGCAATAGATGCATCTATCATCCGTCTGGTTACTTCTATCAGGACTTGGATCTAAACCATCGTCAGGAATGAAGTCCTCCTCACTTTCCGATGATGAGGCCTGTTGATTATTTTCGTTAAGCCTTAAATTTGTAGGAACCACCTGAAATTAAAAATAGAGCAAAAAGACGTTAACATTATTGAATTAAAGCCTACATATATAAGATATATGCATGTTTCTACCTTTTTTTTTTTTTGAAACCCCATGAAATCAGCTCCGATTTTCCTCGTTTCCTTCCATGAGTTGAAGGTTTTTTTACTCGAACAGGGATAGGAGAAATTTGATGTGGAGTTACCAAAGTTGTTGATTCCGAAATACATTTTATCCCAGTTTAGACTGCGTCATCTCTCCATTATTTTACGTCCATCAGCAGGAGCAGGATTTTCCATGTTAGATAAATGTATTTCATCTTCCTCTGCTGCTACAAAATCGTGGTCTTGGAACACATTCCTATCAAAAGGACATGTCCCTATGGACGAAAAGCATTTCAGAGCAATTTCTGCATTTGAACTTTTAAAAGGGCTCGACCGAATAGCTCAATTATATCATACTGTGTTAGAGCTTTTGTGTTGTTTATAGTCCAGCGTTTAATTTCTTCAGTCAAATATTTTTGAGAGATCCCATGAAAGTCTTATCTAAGGGTTGAATTTTATGACTTGAATGCGGAGGTATAGATAGAATATCAACATTATTTGTTCGAGCCAGGTCTATAAGTTCTATATTGAATGTCCATTCATTATAAGTAATACAGGTGAAGATGCCGTTGGTTTCATTGTTGTTAAAAAGTGTTTGAACCACTATGTGAATAAATTTGTCTGCACCCATCCTGATGGATGATTAGCATACCACCTTGATCAAAAATTCCGGAAATTATTCAGAAAATTCAAAATACAAGTTTATTCAACTAAATCTATATTGTTCCCTTCAAAGTAATCCCCATCGACTGCAACTCACTTATGCCAGCGCTTGATCCAATCCTCGAAACATTTTTTATGTACATATATTCGTTTTTCGGTATGTCCATCAGTGCTTCCTGCGATTTTTCCATTACTTCCTCTCGGCTGCTGAAACGCGTTCACCGTAGTAGTTTTTTACGAGTAACTCGATTGAACAGAAAGAAGTCACAGGGAGCCAAATCAGGTGAATTCGGTGGCTGTTGGATGGTATTTGTTGCATTTTTCGTCAAAAAATTACGAATAATGATGGCACTGTGCGACGGTGCGTTATCATAGTGCAAAATCCACGAGTTCTCTGCCCACAATTCTGGTCTCTTTCAGCGAATTGCTTCACGCAAACGTCTCATAACGCCCAAATAATACTCTTTGTTTACTGTCTGGCCTTGTGGCAAAAATTCTTGATGCACTACACCATTGTAATCCATGAAAACCGTGAGCGTTGCATGAAATTGAGGTCTTTTGGCACCAACTTTGCTGCTACACGACGGAAACCCAAATCATTAACCAAAATGTCTTGGACGGATCCATAGGCAATGTTCAAGTCCTTCGCTATCTCTCTGATGGTTAATTTGCGGTTATTGACCAACATTTCTTTTACTTCATCAATGTTTTCATCGGTTTTTGATGTCGATGGTTTGCCACTTCGTTCATCATCTTCGAATGACTCACGGCCACTTTTGTACCGCTCATGCCACTGGTAAACGGCCGTTTTCTTTAGAGAATCGTTGCCGAAACACTTTTCCAATATTTCCAACGTTCGCGCACTATTAAATCCATCTTTTACGCATAATTTAATACAAGTTCGTTGCTGCAAATTTAAATCTACATATTTCTAAAATTGTAAAAAATCGCCAACACACACAGAGACAGATGTACTCTTGGCTACGTAGCTTTTGCAAATGTCAAGCTATGACGCTAAGATTTAGAGGAAATGTCAACAACAGGTTTACCAACTTAACAAAAACAGAACTCAAATCGGAACAATGGGAGCGCCACACGGTGGTTACTTTTTGATCAAGGTGGTATATTGAACCCGGCGGTGCACCTTTCATGAGGTGTGGATTGTCTCCCTTTCGCGGAAAATGAACATAGGAGGCACAAGTTACCCTCCTGAACTCATGCACAAAATCGACGTAGATGTTAGTGCTCCCACCTTTTTTCGACTTTCCAAAGATAATACCTTTGGCATTTTGGCCGTAACTACGGAACTACCCGTCTCATCCACATTAAAAATAGTGTTGGGGGTAAAATGATACTTGGTCATGAGCATTTCTAAATTGTCAAAAAAAATTGGCACGTTTTGTTTTGAAAATCCAGAAGCACGGGCAAAAGACGTTCCAGTCGGCTGGCGGAAAGACAGCGATGTATGACGTTTTTGAAATAAAAGTAACCATTCCCTTCCCGTAACTTCCTTTATAACAGAAAATGGATTGGGGATTTGGTCCTTTATAGCTAGCTGGAATGCTAACGATCTTATATCATTCCTGGTTAGATCAAATACTTTCCCTTCCATTTGCAGGCAATAGTCTACTAGAGACTGCTCGAGTTCTGGAGAAAAATTGGTTTTCCTGCCTAGTTTGGCACTTACCACTTCCTCCAAAGGCTTATCCTTTTTTGCCACTAAACGCCGCAGTGTGGTTCTCGGGGCATTGAACATTTTTTCTTTAAAAAGCCCATCTCTTTGAGGTTTACGACAGTTATTGCTTTCAGCATACATCCATGGCCAACGTCTGTCGTTGTTTTGTGCACTTGCTAGATTTTGAAGCCATGTTTCATACAAAAGAAAATAAAAACAAAACGATAAATTTCAACGAAGGTCACGTGTTAAATATGGCCTACTAGGCCTACTAGGCCATATTTCAAACACATGGGGTTGCCATATTACACACACTGTATTTTTATTACTAATTTTCAATTAAAACACACTTCATAAACTTTTGTTAAAACTCCAAATCACTGAAAATTAGAAAATATTCAACACTATTCAATCTTAGAAAGACACTATCAAATTTACAAATGTTCACTGTGAGAACACTTAACAAAACTCACCAACATATTACTACAAAAACGTAAAATAACAGTTAAACTCAATATTTTGTACGTCCGTAGCACCAAGCCAACCACGATTGATTGAGTCAAAACCGGTTTGAATATGCTTGTAATGAATGAGCTTTTAACTGCGTGCGCTTGTGTATAGAGGAAATATTATGGTAGGCCGGATTACCCACGTAGGCCATATTTGCCGACCTTACTCTAAATATTTCATACAGTACCAGCACCTACGAACCTCATTAGCGCCGAGTACCTGCAGCCTGATGGCAGCGTAGACCTAGCACTCACAAAGATAGTGCACCGTAGTGTTATATGGCTTTTACCCCCCGTGATGTCGCCAGTAAGCGGCCTAGCAAACCTTTAGTAGAAAAAACTATAGCCGTTGACCGCGTAGGGACTTCGGGAAGCATTTGTGACATTATCTGACTAACACTACGGCAACACCGTTTTCTAAACTTCTGAGTTGCAAGCGGCACTATTGGCAATAACTACTAATCTAGCGGAGAAAAAGATGGCCAAGAGGTTTTTATTAAGCTGCTTTCAGTGCATATCGTGTAAAAACACAAGAACTCTTCACATCGGATCCGGAATTGTGGTTTTACTTACTGGAGTCCCAATTTTCTATTAACCGTATCACATCTGACAATACTTTGTGCTACACTGTAATAGCACAGCTAAACCAAACCAAGGCAGAAAAAGTGCTTACATTTTTCCGTCGGCCACCGGAGTCTAGTAAGTATCTGGCACTCAAACAGCGTCAAATCCAAGAGTTCACATCAAGTGAGCGACGCAGAATTAAAAAGCTTTTGCCTCAGATGAACTTGGGAGATAAAAAGCCTTCACAATTATTAGAAAAAATGCGTAACCTGGTTAAGCAACCAGTCGAAGAAAAATTCCTCGCAACTTTGTGGCTAGGTTGCTTGCCAGTTACACTTCAGCAAATTTTGCCGCCACCAAATCCTACCGCCACCAAATGCTACCGCCACCAAATCTTACCGATTAACCATCGGCCAAGATAGCTGATGGCATTATTGAAACCACACATCCAATGCCATCAATTGCTGCCACTTCTACCAGTCATCCAACTACATCAAGCGAACGCCAGCTCAAGAAATTTATGGAACAGATGGACGACTTGTCGAAATATTTCAAAAAACTGGAAAGCAAGTCTCGTCGCGATTACATACCCGCACGCGCCCACCAACGTGAGCCGTAGGCGAAACGTGGCCCGAATTAATTCAGCACAGTTGCAATGTGACGTAAAGTGCAGTCCTTACTGGTATCATTATAAGTTTCGTACCAACGCCAGTAAATATTGAGACCGGCCGCAACTTTCTTATTGACACAGGTGACGATGTCTCTATAATTCCACCAACGGTGGAATGTGATCAAAATCTACGCAGCAGCGATTGGTGCTTTGTCTCAGGCTGCGAAGGAGCTTCCTTTGCATTTCACGGTGGCAAACGTGCAGATTACAATTTTGGGGGGGCGGGATTTCCTTCGTTTTTAAAACCGATCAGTTAACTTGCACAAACGCGCATTTTTAGGCTACACATCAAAGATGTCAAATTTCGGAGAAATTGGCTCATCAAATTTGCCGCAAATAACTTTCATCAAAAATTCAGATTTTTGTTTTACTTAAAAACCTGCTCCATAATCAGCCGAAGAGCTGTTGTATAATCCCACCTGACATATTGCCAGTAAAAAGAGCTGGATTTCAGGAACTCATGAAATTTGCGATTGGTAGGCCATCGAAGAACAATTCGGCCATACCCTTATAACATATATGGTTCCAAAAACTTCAACGACTAGGCGATTTTGCAGGGACTATCGACTTCTGAAGGCTATCACCATTTCAGACAAGTGCCCTGTGCCGTATATTCAAGACTTCGCCCACTCGTCCATGGAAGAAAAGTATTCAGTACAATTGATTTGAAATGAGTATACCACCTGTGAAACCCTGCGATGTAGCAAAAAATGCCTTCATTATGCCATGAGTTCCTTTTGATGAATGGCCGCAAAAGATCTTCGACGGTTTCTCGCGATGATAAACTTTTATCGGCGTTTCATCCCAAATGCTACCGATACTTAGCGTCGACTTCAGTGCCATTATTGATTGGACTCCAGAGGCTGAAGATGCTTTTTGTCAGTATAAAGAAGGGCTGTCCAGTTCTATTTTGCTGGCACACCCTGCGAAAGATGCATTGATTTCGCTCCTGGTGGATGAATTCGATTATTCTATAGGAGCTCAAAAAAAAGTATTCAACCTATGATTAATAGATGATCGCCATCTACGAGACCATAAAAAGTTTCCGTCATTTCCTAGAGGGACGGGAGTTCGTCATTTATGTATGCGAACCACAAGCCTCTAATCTTCACCTTCCGGCAGAAGACCCACAAAACTTATCCAAGACAAACTAGGCAACTGGAATATGTAAGCCAATTTTCGACAGACATAAGCCATGTACTCGGCAAATATAACATCGCTCCAGAACTATTCTCGAGAATAGAAGAAATAACCCTGAACCAGAAAATAAATTTTCAGAAGTTGGCGGAAGACCAGAAGATAGATTCTGGGTTATAGTCGTTATTGAAAGATAAAAACACATCGCTCACTCTCAAGGGAGTCGGAAAACCTAGAATCTACCGCCGATTTAATTTGCGATGTATACGAGTGTAGTCGCAGAAGTACCCGACCTGACGTATAGATGGCGGTTGTTTTTTAAAACTATGGAAAGGTACCAACCTTATAAAGTTTAAGTTTGACGACGCTGTATTGTTTAGTATTTGTTCGGCAGCCATCAATACTGAACGCTCTCAATGAATTTTTAAATATCGAAAAAATTGGTCATCCTTACGTGATACAATACATTCATCTGAAAGGCCTCAATCCAACCAAGATCAAAACGGAACTGAATTTTACTCTGAAGGATGCTGCTCCTTCATTTACAGTATTAAAATATTGGGGGGCAAAGTTTAAGCGAAGCCGTACGAGTTGCCAAGACGAACATCGCAGTGGTCGGCCAAATGAGGTGAGTTCACCAGAAATGTTTAAAAAAATCCACAAAATGGTATTGGATGACCGTGCGTCGATTGAAAGTGCGTAAACTAGCAGATAAGGTCGGCATTTCAAAGTGGCCTGTACATCGCATGTTGACTGAAAAATTTGATATGAGAAAGCTGGAACAAAAACAGCGTCATGAGGATGTTTCAATCGAGTGCTTGGCGAAGTTTCGCAGCAATAAAGCCGAGTTTTTGCGCCGATTCATAACCATGGATGAAACATGGGTTCCTTCACACCCGAGACGAAGGAACAGTCAAAACAATGAACTCAAAGGGGAGAATCCATCTGCAGGCAAGGTCATGGCGTCAGTTTTTTTGGGACGCACGTGGAATAATTTTCATTGATTATCTTCAGAAAGGAAAAACAATCAACGGCGTGTATTATGCGTTTGGAAGATGAAATCAAGAAAAAACGGCAGCATTTGGCGAAGAAAAAAGTTTTGTTTCATCTAGACAATGCACCAGGTCACACATCCGTCATGGCGATGACCAAAATTAATGAATTAAAGTTCGAATTGCTTCCTAGTCGCCAGATATAGCCCCCTCGGACTATTTTTTATTTCCGAATTTGAAAAAATGCTTCGGTGGTAAAAGATTTGTAAAGGGGTGGAGTCTGTGGTTGATGGCTATTTTAAAGAGCTCGACTATTCTCACTATAAACAGGGTATCGAAGCTATTGAACTTCGCTGGGAAAAGTGTATTAAACTAAAAGGAGATTACGTCGAGAAATAAGCATATTTTTCCCCACGTTTTTAGTGTTTTCTTTGCCAGGTCGGGTACTTATGGGACTACCCTCGTATGTCTATCCGTTGCTAAACAATTTCGAAAACTTTTTCTAGAAAACATGCGAGTACATGGTTTGGCGCATCTTGGGGTGAGGGCCACTATGAAACTACTCTAACAAAAATTTATTTGGCCCGGTATGCAGAAGGAATGTAGGAGTGTTGTTAAACATTGTGTTTCCGAACGGTTTCAGCACACCCATGTAAATTTGGTTGGTCCGCTACCACCACCGAATAGATTTCTCTGTTGATCTATTGACGATCACCGATTGGGCAACACGATCGCCGAAAGCCGTAAACATCGCGGATATCACTGTCGAGACTGTGGCCAAGGTGCTTATAAAAGGATGGATCTCGCGGTACGGTGTACCTTTGCAAATAACAACAGACCGCGGATGACAATTCGAGTCGACTTTATTTAGAACATACTAAGTGTGCCGCACCTAAAGACAATATCGTATCACCCGCAGACAAACGGTATGGTCGAGAGGTGGCATCGCTCTCGTAAAGGAGCCCTTAAAGCGAAAATGTCATCAAGTTGATCAGAGGAACTCCATTTGGTAAAACCGGCCTTTAGATTGGAGGGGAAGTAGTGTAGTGACACTATCTGCACACGGAGGCTCCCGGAAATTACGCCAGTTTTTTATGAAATGGAATGGAAAATCGAATTTAAATAAATGAATTGCGCGAAGCGCTACACCTACTCCCTCTTGGATGGCGTTATTTCTTTTTGTAAAGCGAAATAAGGCCAAATAGGAAAGTTGCTGTTATTTCCAGATTTAAAACGAAATAAGGCCAAATTTTTCATTTTTGGCTTTATGTCATTGGGCCTTATTTCACGTCACCGCCAGAAATATAGTTTCTGTTATTTTTTCCAAACATGTTCTCTCTGGCGTTTTTTGGAAAAAAGACCTGAAATTTCATAAAGATAGCCAGAAAATTCTGGCTTTTCTTCCTAGGAAAAAAGGCCAGACTTGTATACAAAATTTTCTGGCGTTTTTTCCATTAAAAAAATCTGGCGTTATTTCCTCCGGGGTAAATTCTGGGAGCCGCAAACGGAACTATTGGCAATAATTACTAATCTAGCGAAGAAAAAGATGCCCAAGAGGTTTTTATTAAACTGCTTTTTATAGCGGGAATTTTTATCCAAGAAACAACAACAGGAACCAACGGAAGAATCCCAAAACTTTATTTCGAGATCCTAGACAACTCAATTGTCTTTTTTGTTGTAGTTCTCTTAGAGTTGTTCACCCCCTTTTTGGTATCCGAGTATTCTTGCTATTGATTTTCTAAGAAATAAAATTTATTTATGTTAGAAGGCGAACATTTCTTTTTGTATAGTAGATTTACCTACACATTCAATTGGCAACCCGGAGAGTTATGCCATCTGCAGTTATACTCGTATGAAACAAAACTGTCTTTGAAAACATTAACCGAGGACGCAAGCAATCTTAAAGCATGTTCGGGTCCTGTGAAACTCTCCTCTGAGCTTTGTGTAGTAAGTTCATCTGCAATTTTATTTCCTGTGATCCCATTGTATCCAAACAAACCTTCGAGCGTAGAAAGTCGTGAAAAGGTTCTCAGCATGGATTTAAGCGCAGTTTGGCTGTCGATACGGACGCAGATACTACCTCCTCTAAACTGAGCCCTTTCAATGTAGTTCAGTCATCAGAATTTCATATATCTACGCTTGGAAGACAGACACAAGTGTTTCTATGACCCGACCCGGTTCTGTTCACCAGCAGTTTTCTTATTTACAAATGTTGACAAGTCAGATCTCGGGCTTCCGATACTATATATTTCCTATTACATCTGCGGTAGCTATGTCAAGTACCGAATTGCTCCTCGTTAAAAGCAACTGTTTGTTCAGTAATCTGCCTTGTACTGGAAATCTCGATTAATCCAACAGATTGATCTATAGTCGCAATCTGGAGTCCAGAAAGAGACTTATGTTTGCCTAAGTAAAGCATACCTACTAGTATACTCTGACTTTTTTCAGCTTTTTTACTGACATTAACTTTGCAAATATTTATAGAATCACGTTCTGATCTTGAAAATCCTACTGATCGTTCTTGCAATCTCTTGGCGTACTAAAAGGCTTTGTGTCAAGAAGATCAAATATTTGTTGGCACCACCTGTATATCAGCATCATAACTGTGTAGTTTATGTAAATGTGAATCATTACATTTTGATTCTTTTCTACATCTGCCTTTGCGTAGTATCAAAAAATTGTATAGTATCTCACATAGACTTCAGACAGCTTAAGATTTTCCACCTCAATTTACAAGCTCCTAGGTCTTAGTCCACATACCAATCGTTCATTTTATACCGTGTGACGAAACAACTTAACCATTACGACTTTTATTGATCGGATTACACTGTGTGTTTTGATTTTGTTCCCCCTTTTTTAGGTTATCTCTGACACTGTCAGTTTAGAATTATTGATTTTTTTTTACTCGTATTTTCTATCTTCTCTTGAAAAAATGTGTTAATGCGTTCTTAGCACTTTATAGTTGTTGTACGAGTAGTTGGTGTTGAAGATAAATTGTTGTTGAGCTGTTACCCATTTCTGGATTGGAAATTGGGTCGCTGAAGACAATTTTAACACTCCTGATTTGTGATGAACATTATGAAGTTGTAAAGCAGTTGAACGCATGGTTTATTGGTGACTGAGTTCTATGCCACCATTTCGATGACTTTCTTAACTCTTTGTAGAACAAACTATGTGAGCAGATTGGTAACTTCATAAAATGTGTTTACAAAGCGTATATATCTTATTAAGAAAATTTACGAGAATTCTTTGCGGCCTTTCCACTTAAAGTGGTTTCGTAGATTCACCTTCTTTTATTGTATACAGTCGGAAGATATACGATCTGGAAAAGCGGAATTTTGTATGTTGAGATCTTGGATCTAAGATAGCGCTACCATTAAACCAATAAACCTCTTATATTGGCGTGCTTTTTTAGAAGAGGTCTTGCTTGATTGCGTTTTGCCTCCTTCAAAGCGCGTGAATTCAACTGGACCAAGAATCACTTAAAGATTCTTGCGTGTTCGAAGACAAAGTATGTCTTCACATCAGCTCTCGCTAATATCCCATAGTGCAGGACTAGGATGATGAGAGTCTTATATGGAGTTTCATTAGTACTTCTTGGCAAGGCTTTACGAGTTTTACTCTATTGTCTTCGTAGGTCAAAGCATTTGCAGCACGTTGCTATACTCCTGACGAACGCGGAATAATAGTCACGATGTTTTTGATGAACAATTAACGAGACTCATTTATGTGAACAAACGAAATTTGCGATTCCGGGGTACTGAAAATCCGGGAGCAATACACGAAGACCCATTTCATCCACTCAAAGTCGCTGCATTATGTGCTGCTTACGCTGGAGGAGTTTTTTTTTTGAGCGACGCGGGTTAAACGGTCACTGTGGTTGGTGGATGATTTAGCACTGGAGGGCATGTGGTTCCAGATGGATGGAGCAACGACCCATTCCGAAAGAGCCACAACCGACATTCTAAAGCAAGTGGTCTAAAGGGTCATGTACAATAGCCCACCGTGTATCTCTGTCCACTATGAAATTCTGTCCGATTTGTCGACCTTGGCAACATAGAACACATGGTTTAGCCCTCAGCGTCTGCCAATAGTAGCACAGATTTTTGGAAAATTGTGCCTCTGGTTTTGAATTTCGATTTTCGAAGAACTATCTCAAATATGATGTTAATGGGCTGGTAAACGAGTCTTTTTGCTACTGATGCCTGCCTGCATTCTATAACAAAAACCCGTGATTTCGTGGTATGCTCAGGTGGTGATGCCACCCATCTTCAATGGCGATGCAGGTTATAAAGTAGATTGAAAGATACAATTGGCAAAGGTTTTGGCAGTTTGGCCAATTGCGGCCTTACAGTATTTCTTCGTTGTTGTGGTGTTTGAGATATTTGTATACGCACCTTGCACACACCTAGGTAGTGGCTCGAGTCTACTCTAGCCGTTCTATTGAACATTTTCAATTTTGGAGGAGTAACTTGTGTAGATCGTCACATGGTTAATTGGGTTACTGTTTTTTAATCTAGTAACCGCATTAATCCTTTGTGAATATGGGCATGACGAAATAGAGTTTCATTTCTTATTTTGCCGTTAAATTCACCTAGGGGTAGGTAAGAGTGGCTGTTGGAAATACCAACCCACTTAGGCATATTGGCCCATTGTGATGCCACGTGGATCTATGATCCTCTTACTAATGGAACCAGTTTGAACTTATGATGAAGCGTAAGACACCAATAACGTCTATATTTTTTAGATCGCTTAGATCGTTGTAGAAGAAAGCTTCTAAGTGAAGTTTTCTCATCTGGGAGAGAGCTGGACATGTGCAGAGTAGGTGGAGGATTTTCTCCTCCTCTTCCTCGTCCATGCAGCTTCTGCAAAAATCGTTTGAAAAGGCTCCAAGCCTTCTGGTGTACTTGCCTATGAGGCAGTGATGACACCTATGATGGTGCTGAGATGTTTCTTATTTAGAAGGATCATACTCTTAGAGCGATTCAGATCCGGCTTTGGCCAGATCTGTTTGGTCGCTAGACATGTTGGTTCAAGAGTCCACCTAAGGTCTGTTCTTTTATTGGCATCCATCAATAAAAGATTGGTATACCTATGCTACCCTTTTCGTTGGTGGTTCCAATTTCGGCGAGTTCATCGGCTCTTCAGTTCCCTGGAACGTCTCTGTGGCCCGGCACCCAACAGATATGAAGGTTGAACTGCTTTGCCATCTCCATAAGAGATGATCGACATTCAAAGGCGGTTTTAGAATGTAGTGAGACTGAGTCCAGGGGTTTGATAGCGGACTGACTATTCGAAAGGATTCGGATATCCTTTGTAGATATCACGTTTTTCTTCAGCCAGGACAGAGCTTCTTTAATCGCCAAATTTCCGCCTGGAACACGCTACAGTGATTATGAAGACGCAAAAAGGGGCTTAGATTTAGCTTATCTGAGAAAACACCGCTACCAACTCCGCTATCGGTTGTGTGGATATGGATTGGCTTGTCCTGCATGAAAGCATCTTCCTTCCAGGAGGATCTAGAGGGGAAGCTTACATGGAAGTTTTTATCAAACCAAACTTCAGATATGGTGTAATCAATGTTCTCTGTGAGGATTCCCAATGCTAATCATATTAAGAATGCTGGCGTGGCCAAATGGATTATCTGTCCACTGTTTAGTCGCTTTAAGGCGAGGGGTGTCAAATGAAACAGAATGTCTAATGCCGCAGAGGTGGTAAGCCGCAATGCTCCACTTATGCATAGACATGCTGTTCTTTGGACTCTGCTTAGTTCAATGCAGTTTCTAAGGCCGTCCACCAGGCGACCACCCCGTAAGTGAGTATCGGTCTTATGACCGATTCACCTAAAACGCTCGTAATTTTTTTCTTACAGCTCGTAAAAAAATTCTTTATCAGGGTCGTCTATTTCCTCTGTTAGGACTTGATCATTCTAATACCGACGAATGCAGCTTTGATGCAAATTATTGAAGCGTTCGGTTCCTCAAGATTGATTGCCTTAGTCAGCCGTTTACAATAAATCTACCCTTAAATAGGTTCTGTTTCTGTATTGTTAGACGAGACCAGTGCCCGGTGGCTCCCACGAGGAGGTAAAATAAGCACAATTGATGCCAAGTCATAGTTACAGCAGTGGGCTTGCATCCTTATCCTATAATACCAATCAAGTTTTTGGCAGGCTCTAGTTTGCTGTAGAAATTATGTGGTGTTTGGTTGAGCGTAGCACTATGTTCTTTTATGCTCTTTTTTCCGCCCTCAAACCTAGTTGTCAGTATTCTGTCGGTACTTGAGAAAATGAATATGAGGCTAGAAGCTGTTTTCAGTTTTAGCACGGTAGCTGATGTCATTCCACCATAATCATATTACGGAACTTAATAGCTATTCTAGGCTGATAGTTAGCATCAGCAATATATCCATTCGTATCTGAGGCATTAGTTGTCGTATGGGATGACAGACCAACCAGTCGCTTCATTCAACTTCGCAGTTTCAAAAAGAAATTTCTCGAGGATAACCACTGAAGGCTTTTCAGCCGAGGGTTCCAATCGAACGGCCTAACTCATTTTTTTCAATGTGGAGTTATACATGTAACGTAGTCATGAAACTGGTCGATTGGAAGTCCACCTGAAATTCTTCCGATAGTTCCTATGGTCTGGTCAAAACTGATAATCAAATATCTTCGAATACCCAATAAGTAATACCTAGAAACGTGGAAAAGAGAAGAGTTCGTCCAAACTCCAAAGAAAGGTAGTCTGATGAAATTACCTAACTAGAGAAGAATATGAGTACTTGCAGTTGTATTATAGGAACATGTCTCCGTTATATCTACGTTACTGTTCACTGACTTTGAAAAATGGATGCATGAATATTGCTCATGCAATGTTAGAGTACCGCAAAAATCTTCAGCGAAATTCGAGAAAAATCTGCATCTTCGATGCAGATATTACATATTCCCGGCATCAAGTCGAGTTATTGTATTTGGAAGCCTTCTACATCTTCGAGGCATCTGTTTTTTTTCTGTCAAAACAGATCGCTCAGCAAAGAACTAGTCCATTGTACTCCTTATATTTACTTTCACTGAAATTTCACGGTCTTTTGTAGAAATATGAGTAACCGTTTCACTACAGTACCAGCACCCACCACATTTTCTCCAAGTACCTATAGCCTGATGCTCTGCTTTCCCAGCAAGCATCGCAGGATCTTGTGCTACTTATGCCCAGCAAACGTATGTGCTTACCAAAGCATAATACCCCGTCACAATGTCAGTAAACAGTCTGCAGTTTTCATACTGAGGGACAGCAGAAATTTCCCTGACACCCGGAAGCTTTGGTTTTATCTGCCGGCAATCTGGAGAGTTATGACATCTGCAGCCATGCTCATATGAAACCCAACTGTGGATGGAAGCCTTAAAAGAGGACGCAGGCAGTCCTAGAGTCCTGAAAAACTATTATCTAAACCGTATCTAGCAAGTTCATCGGCGATTTCATTTCCCATCATTCCATTGTGACTTTTCAGACAACCAAAGGATAGGATACAATTGACCTTGTCATAGCCACGTAGATCCAGAGGACCATCCTCGGTGACAAGCCCAATGATTTGGCGAAAGCTTTGTGACTCTGCCAGAAGGACGACGGAGCGTTAAAAGTTTTCGACATGGTAGGTATAGTTCAAAGAAGTTTTTTATTCAGGATAACACAGAAGTACTTAGCTCCGTTGTAGAAACGGATAATGATTCCTTTAAGAACTATTGTAGATGAGTCAGTCCAGACAGTTTCGTCCTTCTCTTAAACAGAAAGCAATATCGAGAAGAACGGCCGAAAGCCCATTCGGGTGTGCCAATGGTCTTTCACGTCTAATTCTAGGCATAATCCAACAGATAATACAGCTATTGTACATCATCTGCATATGCCACAATCACATACGAATTGCCTGCAGTTACAATTCTAGGACGAATAGTCTCAATCGATTTAGGCACAGTTAATTGTTTGAGAACAAGAAAATTGAGAGGCCCAACGCTTCAGGTGGCAAGCTATTTTTTCGGCTGAATTTCTTCCTATTCTTTCTAGCTGAAACCGTTCCTAGATAAAGTTTCTCCCAGTAACTTGCAAGCCTAATTTATAAACCTTTGTTAAAAAGTGATAGCATACCTACCTTAGGTACTAAGGGTGTAGTCGAAAAACCGAAAAACCGTATATTAAGTAACTAGCGACCAGAGAAGGTATCAAGAACCTAACCGGCCACTATACAGAGGTTGAAATGGCAATAGATTGTACCTATACACTCTATGGCGTGAAAATCGCTTCATTACAAAAAACCAAAAATCTTTGAATTCCACTCACTCAATCAGGCTTAAGACCGAGGTAACATAAGCAAAGCTCAGAACAGTTTAGGAGGAATAGGTACATAGTTTGAGTAGGGGATAGAAGATCGCTCGATAGGTGTCAGGGCTTCAGAAAGTGGAAGCGTTCATTATACCTTCTTTAGTTTATCCATTTGACACACAAGAGCATTCATACGAGTTCATATGTATTCCTAAAAGCATCGTAGTAGGATACATCCCTAGTTCCCTACAACGTACACTGCACGCCAAAAGTTTGAGACCTACAACTGACTTCATTCCTGACTCATTTATGACTCCTTACATAAAAATTATTGTCAAATCCCAAAACTGGTCGAACTGGAATGCAAGGGTCTTATATAAAAGCCACTTTGAAGTTATAAGAATTTATTTGAGATTCTTCAGGTCTTGAGTAAACAGCTCGTTAAAAATGGGAAAAGCCGCAGAAACTACGGCCTAGAGTTACAACTAAGCACGAGGATCGGCTAATAGTCACAACAAGAAATCGAAGTAGACGAAAAACAGCACGGGAAATACGCGACGAATTAAATTAAAAACGGAATAAACTGCTTACTTAACATACTTAACGGGCTCCCGATCCGTGGAGAGTCTCTGCCTGAGACACTTCAACCTTCCATCCTCTGATCCCGGGCACGCTGCTTCCAGTTATCCAGACCAAGCCCTCTGGCATCCGCGATAGCTTGGTCTTTGAAACGTAGGTTCGGTCTTCCTTGTCATCTCGAACCTGAGATTCGTCTCCAGCTGAGATTCGAAGATTCTCTTAGCTCGAGCATTGTTGTCCATTCGCTCGATGTGGCCGTGCCAATGTAGTCCACGTATTTTGGCTTTTTGGACTACATCCACATCTTGGTATATCTCATAGAGTTCGCGGTTGTATCTTCTCCTCCATTCGCCCTCCTCGCACACAGGACCAAAAATCCGTCGAAGAATTTTTCTTTCGAAGGAGCCCAGAATTAGCTCTCCCTTCCTGCTTATCGTTCAGCACTCGGCGCCATACAGTAGAACTGGCAGGATAGAGGTTTTGTAAAGCGTACATTTCGTCCTTCGAGTAAGGAGTTTTGAACCCAATTGCTTTGCCAAACCGAAGTCGCAGCGGTTTCCTATGGTAATTCTTCGTCGGATCTCCACTAGGGTGTCATTCGTGGAGTTCTTGTTTACTCCGAGGTAGATGAACTCCTTAACTACCTCGAAATTGTTGCTATCAGTAGTGACGTTTTGTCTTAGGCGGCGGACAGATGATTCTTTGTTTGTTGATAACATGTACTTGGTCTTGTCCTCGTTTACTTCCAGGCCAACGAATTTCGCCTGTTCTTCAATCGCCGTGAAAGCCTCTATCACGTCCGCATATCGCAGAAGCTGGACGAAATTGTTGAAGATAGTGCCTTCCATGTTGACAACTGACCTGCGCACTATCTGCTCTAGGGCGAGATTGAAGAAATCACATGATAGGGCAACACTTTACCAAAATCCGGTGTATGTTTGAAATAGTTCGGAGGAGCTACTTCCAAACTGCACGTTGCAGTGCGTGTTTTCCAGTGTCACGCAACACAACTGGATCAGTTTTGCCGGGATCCCGAATTCGGCCATCGCCATATAAAGCTCCTGACGAAGTCGATGAAAAGGTGGTGAGTCTCGACTTGAAATTCGTTGGTCTTTTCCAGGATTTGTCTCAGTGTGAAAATTTGGTCTATAGTCGATCTGTCGGGCCGGAAGCCACACTGGTACGTGCCGATTAGTGTTTTGCAGAACGGTTTGAGACGTTCACACAGTTGGCAACGGTCAAATGAAGATAATTTCATGCTTGACTGTTTGAGTGGATTGCTGTTCAAAAACACCTGCTATGACAACAAAACAAGCAGAAAAGGTTAGAATGGCCTAAAATGCATAGAAACTGGACGGAAGAAGACTTTAACAGAGTTTTATGGAGCGGTGAATCCAAGTGAATTCACCAGACTGTGTGGTTCTGGGGATGTTTTTCTTCGAGTGGAGTGTCAGATCTGGTTCGAGTGATTGGAAAAATAAATTAGGACTCATACAAAACAATATTGGAAGAAAACACTGTGACATCTGAAATAAGACTAATTGGCGAACGATTAATATTTAGCGGGATAACGACCCTGAACATACGTCAAGGCTTTGTCAATACGAGTACTACCTGAAACAGAGGGAAGATGAAGCAATTTTACAAGTGATGATATGGCCGCCACAATCACCAGATTTAAACCCAATAGAGCTTTGTGGGAGGAGCTGAATAGAAGGGTCTTGGATCGATTACCATCAACAAAATCTACGTCGTGGAATATACTATTGAATTGCTGGAGTAATAAACCGCAGAGAGCAATTTAAAAAATGATACTGACCTACTTAGATATCGCTACAGTTCGGTGTGAACCTGGGGCTCAACAAATAAGCTAACTACTTCTAGTTGCGCACTCCAAGTCGATTGAGGTCACCTTCTACCTATGCGCGCCACCAAAGTGAGGTCTTTCTCTATTGCGTTGTCCCTCTGGGTTAGATTCGACGACTCTGCGAGCTGGAGCATTGGTATCCATTCGCTCTACATGTCTTAGCCATCTCAGGCGACTGATACGCAATTTGCTAGCTAGTTCGATATAGTTGGACGTTAAATCTTCTCCTCCAAAGCCCGTCAACACAAACGGGACCGAATGTTTTTCAAATAATTTTCCTCTCGAAATGACTGAGGATATCATCTTCCGCTTACGATAGGCTCCATGCTTCTGCGCCAGAAAGTAGGACTGTGATGATCAAGGTTTTACTCATATATAGAGTGTACTTAGTTTTTGGGATAGAACCTTACTACTCAATTACCTTCTTAGCCCAAAAAAGCAGCGAATCGCAAGAGTAATCCATCGTTTTATTTCTGCTGAGGTATTGTTGGCGGAATTCACAGCAAAGCCAAGGTAGGCAGAGTCAAGTACTACCTCGAAATTATAGCTGACGATTGTGACATTCTGTCCAATTTATCAGGGTTGTGTGTGCCTCCTTCTTGACAAAACCCATTTGGCACCTTGCATTTCAATACTTGCGAACGCGCGGGTGACAGCCGGCTGAGTTCTTCGGAAACGCCTTTTGATATCAAAGGTCTCGGTTAAGTGGTTACCGACTTTAACGGTTCAGCGTGCATTCTCAATCGTCATTCTGCAAAGGCGAACGAGCTTAGCAGGGATGCTAAAATTAGACATGGCTCATTTCTATAAATGCTGTCATATGCAGCCTTAAAATCGATAAAAAGATGGTAGGTATCGATTTGGACTTCTTGTATATTGCTACTGGGCGGGCACGCCCTTGTCATTTTTGCCTGTATAGTAAATGTTTACTCAAGTAAGGCAAGCACTTTGCTACGACCTTGATTGTTGGCCTGCTGGACCAAACCAAGTAATAGAATCCTCCGCAGATGCCCGATCACTCGCCACGGAGGCCCATAGCTTGATAGCTATGATAAATTTCCAGGAATTGTAAAAAAAATTAATCAAATAGAAAGGTGGATGATCGGTTATATCCAAGTTAATAAAGAAATATATAAAAAAAATATAACGAAGCTGGAACCATGAAAGTTATTCAGAGTGGTGGTAGACCCAGAAAAACTACACCACGGCAGGACCATCTCTTGATCCGGAAAATAAAAGCACAACCTGATATTTCCGCAAGATCCCTTGTAAAAGAATTGAAGTTAAATATCCATGAAAGGATGGTGAGTAGAAAAGCTTTCGATGTCGGATTATTTTCAAGACGACGAGTTAGAAAGCCAGTTGGAACAACCCTCAATCCACGCTATTGTAAAAAAAAACTGTTAAAAATGTAGATGGTTCAATTATGGTATGGGGATGCTTTTCATCTCAAAAAATGTAAGAAGAATAGGGGGCCGAATGGATCGATTCCAATACCAAAATATCCTGGAAAATAAGATGTTGCCATATGCCGAGGATCATATGTCCCTTCGGTGGGGATTCCAGCAAGATAATGATCCAGAGCATGCAGCAGGAAATGTAAAACTTTGGTTCCAAGCACAAAATATCGAGATTATTAAATGCCCATCCCAATCTCTCGACCTCAACATCATTGAGAATTTGTGGGAAATACCTAGCTAAAAGATAGCTTAAAGGAAAGAGAGAGATAGTAACGACGGAGACCGTTTTAATGTGTTTGAAGAAGCATGGCGTAAAACACCACAATATCTAATAGACAGCTAGGTGAAATCGATGCCAAGATGATGTCAAGCCGCCTTAAGAAATAAAGACGGTGCCACAAAATATTCATTTGTTTTAAATAATAATACAGGAATTTTTAATCTTCCTTATTTTATAGGGTTTCCTTAGTTCTGTCCGTTTCAAAGTAGCAATATTTTTTTTGTTATATATTACAGCCTAGTAAACGGGTTTTATTAATGTTTTTTGAAATTACCAATAAATATAATAAATTTGTTATAACGAATTTTAAAAGTTTACATTTAACTTATTTTGCAGTAGTCAGAAATTCATATTCGTTTCAGTTTCCTTAATTTTGCCCGATACTGTATAGGTAGGTATATGTAGGTGTGTATGTACGTTCCCAGTTCATTTTACATGATTATTATTCTACTAAAGCGATTTTTTCGGTGTTAGATTTTTTTTTTCCTTCGAAAACTGAGGGCGACTCAATCTTTTGGCCTGCAGTGTACATATCTCGCCATCTGTCATTGTCGTTAACCACGTCACACATTAAACTAGATTGCATCAATAATTTCGCTAAGCAATTGTTTAAATCTAATAAAAAAAAATCATCTCAACAGCACACGACCTTGTGCACCACTTCACAAAGACCGTTAAAAGCTTTGAAAAAAAAAAAATAATAATAATAATAATAAATTAAAAAAAAAAAAACACAATCCAACAAACTTTCATTTCATTTTCGTTTTCATACAAGTAACGCTCTCTGTATGTATCTCTATACACAGCAACTAGACAGATCGCCACCATCATTCATTCATTCAGATTCCCAACTTAACCTCTGGCAGTCAACGTCCGCTTCATGCAGTCATACCACGTCCCCCCTTTCTTCGTAACAAGGCACTTTGATATTACCTACCTATCTAGCTAGTCTTCCTCTAGCGTTCACAATGCTCCCATACACATTCTCTCTTCAACATAACCTATATTTTCAAAGCGGAATCGGTTTGTCTCGCTGCTAAAAAAATCGTCAGCAAACGAGTAGATGAAACTTCAAAGAACGTCCCCCCAACTGCACCTTGGAATAGATTTGTGCCCGTCTTGACGATGATTCTTTTCGAAAAATTCCTAACAACCAGACCACATGTCCAGCTCTCCTATTGACTGTCGAAAATCTTAGCAAAAAAAAAACCAAACGACGACGAGTACCTAATCGTACCAATAAAAATTGCACAAAACCAAAACCAACCATAAACTCGTTGAATACCTTTGCCACATTCCCCAAACAAAATAAAAAATTAAAAAATTAAAAAATTACAAAAAAAAAGTAGCCCCAACCGTAGAACAACAACAATAATCTTTCGGGTGGCAATAAATATGCTAAAATACTCGTATAGCTTTCAACCTCACATCCCCACAAATCTACACACACACACTGTGTACTATGTTCGCACATGCCCATACATATATTTATAGCAACAAAGTATACAATTTGTATCTGATAGATAGGCCAAAAGCCAAAGCCACTCGCCTCGAATACACGCGAGAGATCTTATACTGAAATTGTGTTTGCATGCACGTAGCCCTCCATTCATTATGATGGCCGCTTCATTCATAAAAACCGTCTTCGTTGTGTCGCCGTCGTTGTTGTTGTTTGCGATGTAGCCTTCATTGCCTTCGTTACCATCGTCGTTCACGATGTCGTTGTCGCCATCAACAACGTCAACAGATCCCCCCGCAATTAACACACATACACTGACAACCACACCCAACGTGATTCGAGCAAGATACTTTGGCAAAAGTATCTTTAATACTGAAAAGCACACATCCATTCGTACACCTCCGCAGAGTGAAATCCAAAAATGGAAAAAATCACACACACATGTGCACTGACAACTACACCTACAGTCAAGTCGAATCGAAAACGGACGTTGCGAGAGGGATGCGAAGCCTATTACACTAATTTGACCCATCTTGAGTATAGTCGCATTTGTGAGCGAATAACACCATCAAACAACAGTCTGAGCCAACATTTAACGGCCAGCATTTCCATTTTCCCTCAAACAGTAGAGTGAAAAAATAAACGAACACAAACCGAATAAATATCATGGATGTGTGTCCTTGACGTCGCCACCACCCGTCCACCCACAACTGTGCTGTATTCAGTAATTTTGTCGGTTTACTGCCTTGTCGGTCGTACATAGTCGTCCGTCGCATACTGAATAGAGAAACCCCACAGCCACAGTACTCGTATCTATCTATTTACAGCTTATCTAACGAGGATAGTTACACGAATAGCAGAGAGCAGAGTAGAGAAGAATAAAGTTGGAACTAAACAGTCAACAGAATCAGAATGTATATTCTAATCATTGGATCCAATAATAATATCCTGTGTGTACGTTTGCAATTCAGATACAACGGGGAGAAGGCAACCTTAACTAGCGCTAGTGCTGGTGCTGGTGCTGGTGCTGGTGCTGGCGCTGGTGCTGGTGCTTATTCTGACTATAGCAATGGCAAAGCAGCCAAGTTAGCTAATGCGACGTGGTGTGCGAATATGCATAATGCTGCCACTTCCTCTATTTAATGGAAGGCAGCTTAAAAAAAAAAAAAAACCGACACAAAAACAAATCTACTCGTTCTCGGTTCCAATGGGTCGTTTATCTGACAGAAATGTTAAGGGTTGCCAAGTTACTAGGACTTTCTTCGAAAGTGATGAAAATGATGGCGGTTGTAATTTGCAATTTTAACCACAGGGCGACACTAACCAAATAACGCTCGGCACTCAGGGATGTTTTTAGATACGAATAAGTATATTCTTTATTTGCCTATCATATTGAATCTGCATCTCGACTTTTATCATCGCAATTGCCCTTCATCAAGTGCGATGTTTTGGTACGGTGCCGTAAAATAACGCTGAGCGCAATAACGCCGAATTCCAAAATTTCACTTTATTTCGCTTTTTAAAAGAATTTCAGATGCCGTGATATAGCGCCGAGCGTTATAAGCGTTACAAAGCGAAATAAAGCCGGATTTTGGAACTCGGCGTTATTTCACAGCACCGTTTTGGTACTATTTTGACGCACAATGTATTTCATAAATAAATACTAACTGATCAGACCTTATTCCTACCGAGTTTATCGCACTTATTTCATCATAAAAAAAAATTGTTTCTGCTTTATCCTTTTATTTAATGTTTTCCTTAATCCTGGCTTTAAATTAGTAAATAATATAATCATAAACGCCAATTTAATCAAATTCGGTAAGGGTCCGCCGTTTGTTAAGCGAATGCTTGTCGCAAAAGTTCAGCAAATTTTTTCACATTTTTTTTAGACTTTTGTACTTTCTCGATTCCATTCAGCCCTGAAAGGTTGAAATTTTTATTTTGAGATTTTTGTATAAGTATGAAAATAATCTGGCTTATATCTGGGATGGTGAGGTTATTTTAGATGTCAAATGTAGAACAAGTATGCATATGAGTGCATTGCTGTTTACCATATACTCTACATTACCGATATTACTAACTCAGTAGGTGAGGGAATTAAGATGGGTGATGCAATTATCCCACCACTCATGCACGCTGATGATGCAGTCTTTCATTCCGAAACAGTCGATCGAGCCCAGCTTATAATTAACATGTTGACGAGATACGAGTACTATCAAATTTATAAGTTTTCTTAACGAAATAAAGATGATGATTGTGAGCAGTGGAGGAGGTATGTAAATATTCTTGTAATGAATAGTGAAATTTTCATATACATTCTATAGGGACTTTCAAGAGTATAAACTATGAGTTTCTGATTGTGTTTATCACTGCAAATCTTAAGATGAATAAGCACCTTCAAAATAAGTTATCTGAAGTCTACTTTTTTAAATTAATTTTAATTTTCCCAAACAGTGCACGTAACTAAAGCTTTTTTACATACATACATAATCCAATCCTCTTTTATTCTAAGGTGTCTAGGTTTCATCTGTGATCTGTCCTCATTTCGTTCTAATATAGTTTCCAGTGACCTGTTTTTCGCTGCAGCTCAACTTTTTGTTTTCTATTATTCTTTTGGCAGATTCTATTTCAAATACCTTTATTTTTTCTTTTGTCTATTTTTCTTTCTCCTAATATTTACCTTCCTTAAATATTTAATTTTCATTGCTTGGACACTTATAGTTTGTGTATCTAATAGAACCAAGTTTTCTGCCCCATGTACTTAGGCGGTATCTCCTTACGGTCCACAAATTTCTTATGCAGGCCTGCAAAAATCCTCTTTGGCATTTTGTTTCTCGTCCTGGAATCATTTCTATATCGTCAGTGCTGTTGAAAATGCTGCCCAAGTATTTGTAGTTTGAAGCTTCCTCTAAACTTACTCTACCAACCTTCATCGCGATGTTTTTTCCTTCTTTCCTGATTAGCTTTGCTTTTGTTTTCTCCGAGTTGATTTGTACATTTTTTTTTTGTGAGATACTACATGAACTTTAAAATGAAATAAAACACATTAAAATCGTAGTAATGGTTACTGGAATTCCAATGTAGACCACTTTTACGAGTAGGACCGAATATCAACAATAACGCTGCAAATGTTGGCTTCCAACTCATCCAACATCATCCAACGCTGTGACATA
Source organism: Volucella zonaria (assembly GCA_963966105.1). Lineage (NCBI taxonomy): Eukaryota > Metazoa > Arthropoda > Insecta > Diptera > Syrphidae > Volucella > Volucella zonaria. The sequence continues at coordinate 73,697,203 of OZ014534.1, read as the reverse complement.
TCAGTGTAGACTACAAAATTTTCTTTCACTTTCCTCCGGTCACATTCACATTTTTGCCAGCAAAATTTTTTAAGAAATATAGTATGGACCAATAGTTCCACCAGCACATTAAATCTACTATACAGTGAGTTTTTGTGGATGTTACGGCGGCGTCTCAAAATTTGCTTATGGATTTTTTTCCCTCCAAATTTATCAAAAGTGAGGTTTATCAAAATTTTATGAGCTATTAAAAGAAACTGGTTGTAGAATCTACGATCAAATTCTATATAAAATTATTTCAATGTATTAGGAACGAAAAAAGTTATATACGAGTACATCCTTTATCCGAATAAAAATTATGCGATTAGCACGATCTTCAAATTCAGAGGATAGGTTATCTGGATTTTCCATTTTTGTGTGAGCCTTGAAACCGAGCAAAGAGAATATTTTTTATATTATTGCAATTTGTCAAAATAATAAGGAATTTCGCTTCGAATAATCCGGACGAGTATAAAACAGTTTTTAAGTGGGTGACAATTTCAATTTCAACAGTGCCATCGACTTAGCTAGAAGAGTGAAGGTCCATTGACCGAGATGTGGCGCACGCAGCGGAAGAAGACCTCAACCAATTTAGCATGCGAAACTGGAGGAAGGTGGCTGGAGACGCTTATTGGTTGAAGCCCAGGTCTACGCCACCTTAAGTAAGTAAGTAAGATAATTTCAAAATTTTCAAACACTGAAGATCGGTTCTATTTTTCGATTGCTAAGAATAACCCCGATTTAGATGGGGGATACAATTGCGTCTGCATCTGCATCTAAATGGATCAATGTCATTCATTAAAGGTATTCTGCGAGGTTGGTGTACGGCTTACATGATCCGCTGTTAAATTTCCTTCTTCACGAAAAACCGGAGGATAGCCTCATCCTCAATGATCAATCTGCTTCAGCTTCATAGAGCAGAACTTACTTCAACAATATACCCCTAAAGCCTCATTTGTTGTTCGGGAAATGGATTTATGGTATACCTAATATTAGTGTTGGTTAGATGTCCAATGCGCTACCAAGAACCTAAGCTAACTAAGCTGTATTCTTCATATTTGGCCCTTATCCATGGCAAGCAAAGCACTTTCCAGACATTTTACACGGTGTTGTATACCCTTTCGGCCGGTCTATCGTCTCACACTGTAAATAGTCGACCACGTCCCAATGATCGTGGCAAGTATATTTGAGAGGTTCGACCCCTAGCTAAATACATGTCGTCTTTTATGAGTTATAAACCAGCGTGCCAGTAAAATCTAACTTATAACTACAAAATTCACTTCCAAGGTAAGTTGTTCCAAATCTTTGATGCGTTGTAGATATTTGTTCGAATACTCTTTGCTCACAAATAAATACATGTTGTGTGCACATTTGAGAGATTGTGCCTCGTATGTTTAGCGCGTAAGTTTTGCGCAATTCCCTCATATACAATTATGTTACTAAATTGTATAACTTGGATCGAGCGAAGGATGCTAAAATGCCATGCAATACAGTATTTTGGCCGAATCGTGGAAAAGAGTTCTTGTCTGCATTTAACCAAATAATCTCATGCTGCCTTAGATATCTCTCCTGACAAACTGATAAAGCCCGCGACCTTGTTGCATGTAATCTTGTATACTATAAATGTATCTTCGTTTGCAGACGCGTTCATCAGATGTTTTTGGACGGTTAAATGCTTTAACATGGAAAATACATATCTGGAAATTTTTTTTCTTGTTTCCTGGTCAACAACAGCGAATGAGTAGGTGCTACTTTTACAATATAAGGTGTTAATTGGCAAGTTAGTCTGTATAGATGGAACCAAATACCCACATATGATTCTCAATAAAATAAAGCCTAGTGTTGCCGTAATTACTGGGAGAAACCCTCGATGACCGGTTCTAATTTGTGGGTTACTGTTTTGATTTAAGCTTTCCAGCCGAGGTGAGAACTTATAACCCTCTTCCATATTTATACTTGACAAAAGCAGGAATTATACGATTTAATTCAACAACTTAATCTACAAGTATCTAGGACCGTAAGATTCATAAAATTTTCCAGATCTTAGTTGCTTGGCAACCCTCTTAACACTTCCCTACCAAATAGCTCAGCAACATTATAAAGTCAGTTCGATTATTCTATTCTCAATCGGCTCCCCCTTCACAGCTAGAATACACATTAAATTCGCGTGTTTATAACTTGTATAGGTATACGAGTAAATGTATTTCTATCTCTATATGCACATTTCTAAAGCAACAACAACAAATCACATTCGGCTAAATACAACACATCGACAACGTACAAGTCATCTCTTTAGTAGCGGATGCAGCATGTTTTCTAGAAATTATTCTCTTTCCACCCATGGACCAAGCAGGGTTTCTCATCTAAAAAAGATTCTGGATCTGGATGGATTCTGAATTCTAGACTCTGGATTTCATTATGAAAAGAGGCGAACGAAAAGAAATCTGTTTCTGACTTCACTCGGTTCTGGAACTTGGAAAACTGCCCAATAATAACGACCACGATGTCTACGACGACGGCGACGACAACAACGGATATGATGCTGATGATGAGATGTACTCAAATCGAAGGACTCCGACTTTGTCGCATTTTCAACCAAACAATTGAATGAAGGATATTTCGTTTTCCGTACCTATGTATGTGTGCGGGTACATTCATCTGGATGGCTAACTGGCTGTTCGTTCATAGATACAGATTTTTTTCCGCCGTGTTTTCGAAAGGGAGGAATTAACGAAAACAAAAATTCACAATGAATGAAAATCACCATCCTATGCACACAGTCTCATTGCAACACCAACACCACCATTGTGCCAAGTACCGAATGGGTGTTCGTTTTTGGTGTACTCATACTTCATAGCTTCCTCTTGTTCTTCAACGATTTTATGTTTCTTTCATTAATGAAACTCGGCACACCACTACATCCATTCGTGGAAAACTCGTATTGCTTGATTTATATTTAAATGAATGGTCGGTCGGTCGCTGTAGTTACGAAAAAATTCATTCCTTCATTCGGTGTTAGGTTGGCGGTTGGGTTTTTACTTTTCTTCAGTGACAGATACTGATACATTGGATACACCATGTTACACGTACCCAACATCGAGCCGATGCGAGTCGACGACGACACGACGTTTTCATTCTTTAGATGCGGTGGCTATTGAGGGTGTATTTGTATTCCTAGATTCGAATGTATTATATTTTCAATTTCCGTTTTGTGCTCACACCCTCACTTGATTCAGTTGATGTTGCTGGCGGCAATGGGATGGTTACCGTATTCATACACATTAAACACTCAGAAAACTGAAGTAAAAGCACTAAAGTGGATTGAAGAAATAGCAAGCAATAGAGAAAAATAAAAGCCAGTCAGCCACGAAGAGAGTGAGAGAATGAATTGGATAGCATAGATGTGTGGGGTTCTGTGTTTGTGTGCTATGTCTTTCATATTTGGATTGTGTAAAAATCACGTCCGGTCAACAAAAACAGGTTCTCTATTTTCACACATTTCACACATAGTCGGCTCGTCTGATAGTGTGAGTATCTGTGGGTGTATGGCCAACGCATACAAACACGCCTCCATCTCAACACAATTGAGTCGAGTGAAAATATTTCGTGTATATTTATCAGTCGTTTGAGATATTCCGCATGGACTAGACTGTAGTGCTATCATTTCGTTTCCCTCTCTGACACAATACTAAAATAAAAAATAGAAAAAAAAAAAAAACAAAAAGCGACACCGGCAAATTCGTACTCATTACGGGCGAAAATATCTCAACAATTGTTTCACTTGGAATTTTTAAAAAATTATTTTTGCATTTACCAGTCATAGATACAAGTAGTTCGACTGTAGATACTTTCAAATTGACGATATATTGCTGTGTAAAAAGCAAAAAAAAAAAAAAAAAAAGGAAAACATCAAATCAGTGTGACTGGTTAAGTAAACGAACTGTCACGGATGGTTTTCGGGGGATAAAAGTTTTCTCGATCGCATTTGCCGCTTTTGTCGTCACCGTAGCTGTAACCGTTGCTGTCTACTTTAATTTGTCGTCTTCGCAGTCGCAGTCGTCGTCGTCGTCGTCGTTGCCGCTGTCGAATCGGTATCGGTATCGATCGCGTTGTGTAGTAGTCGCGATCGGTTTATACCTCAACGTGCTACAGGAAATCTCATTACCTACACACCGATTCGTAGAGTGCTCGTGTATGCTGATCATCATCAGTTTTGTTTTGTTATAAGTGTATTTGATATACTCCCATAGATACACCTAAATGAGTAGAGCTGTGTTGGTGGTGGTAGTTTCTCTCAGTAGAAACAAATTGGATTTGAAGTCGACCTCCTAATGTGGTTGCCACAGCATTCATTACATTTCGCTTCAAAACTTTTCAGCCTTCTGAAAAACAGCGATCGCGATCGGTTGTCGGTTGTTTGATGATCGGAAAGACAGACGAAATAAATTCGTTTTTTTTTTGTTTTTTTTTTTTTTTTTCATTATTTAAATAACAAAAAAAGTACAGTAAATTTTTTCCTGCAGAAAAATTAAATTTTTAACAGAAAAGGAAAAAAAATCGAAATATTTTCTCATTCTCGTCTATAATATCCATCCGATCGTGTTAGAGAAGGAATTCAATGATTTTATTTTTCTTCATATATTAATTTGTTGCTGTATCTATTACCCAGTTGTACCTAGTACTTGGCTTGTCTCTTATGTGTGCACTTAAGATCCATCATAAAAAAGAATATGTACATAAATCCCTACATAATTGGATACTGACATACGTAATATATATATCACTTCATATGCGAGTACCTAAAAATTAAAAAAAAAAAAAGAAGCTAAATCTTTGTGAAACACCATCAACAACATCTCGATTCGATTTCGACATAACGAATAGATACAATCAATTTTAATATTGAATAGAAATTTAATATCTAAAAAAAATCCATCTAATTGTATCTACGACGCGATTATTAGATCTGTGTGTGTCTTAAAATTAAAAAAAAAAATATATATATATATAAAATAAAGTTTAAAAAAAATCTTCCAGTGAAATTGCGGAATATATAGAGAAAAAATCCAAAAAAAATTGGCAAAAATCGTTCATCTTCCATCTTCAATCGTGCAAATCTAATGAATGAATGAATGAATTTTTTTTTTCGTTCGTATTTTTCGTCGTTACTTTTTTTTCTTCAACTGAAAATCTCGAAAAAGTAAAAATAGCTCCACGAGAGTAGTAGTGTGCACAGAAAAATAATAAAAGGAAAAAACGAGAAAATTTCCTTTTATTTAAAAAAAAAAATCAAGAAAAATCAAATATTATTCAAGTAGTGTGTTTTTATGGAGTTGTGCTGGCCCCGATTTTTTTTTTTACAATTTTCTTCTAATCCGTGATTGATAGAAAAAAAATTAAAAGAAAAATTAGTATCTCAATGAAAGCCTTACAAGCAATAGATAGAAGAAGAAGGATAAGAAATATTACTTAAAGTGAATAAAAATAAATAAAATAATAATATTTAATTAAAAAAAAAAAAAGAGTATCTTTCAAAATGAAAAAAATTGTTGGATGACTTACAATTACACCTGCGGAAGCTCTTATCGGATTATAGTTTTTCTCATTCACAACCAAATTAAAAGAAAATTAAGTTGAAAACAAGAAGCAGATAAATAGAATAAATATATTTAGTCATCACTTAAATATTATCTACAAATTTGTTGTAGCGGCAAATAGGAAAGAGAAAATAAATACTTTTCAAATAAAACATTTTACTTTGGATTATTTATGAAACGGCAATTCGAAGTTAACAATTTCTTTGATTGCTTTGTAAAAAAAATGTAAGTTTTCGATTAAAATTTAAACAAAATTAAGTTATTAGATTAAGAAATAAACTTAGAACCTCAAATCAATTCTCAAAAATTCAACTTAACACCTACTTTTACATCGAGCCAAATTGATGTCCTTTTTACCATAGACTGTTGGATGATCTTTTACGAACATGAGCACCAAAATGACTGTTTAGGTGATCATTTCAGACTTACGTTACGTTGTATCAGCATATTTTTATTTTTTATTAATTTTTCCTTAAATACTTAATATCGCATCTGATGATTAAAGAGTAGATCTCTAGCTGCGAAGTTAATTTTGGATCATTTCAATAGGTTTGAGTAGAAGCTTGTCGACATTTGAATTTGGTTTTGAGTTGCGAAGCTTATACAAAGTACACACTTCACCTACTTTTACGAGTACTTCAAGTTAATATTACATCTTTTTCAGTACCAAAAATACCTTTTACACGGTAGTTCCAAATCCAAAACCAAATTCAAATCGTATCTATCAGTGATTTGTTCGTCAGAAGAACAACAAAATTGGTTTTATCTATTCCGTCCCAAACCATAGCACAACTGTTTATGGAAATAGACGAACAGGGAACTGAGCTCAGTAGTCCTACAGTTTAAAATAAAGCTACTGCTACTGTGGGGTTGGAAAAGATACAACATCTCTAAAGAATTTTTTTTTTTTCAGTCGAACATTTTAACATATATAAAATTGGCAAGTGATTCATAAAATAAAACGACTTCAGCACTCTAGCTTGCTAAAAACTTATAGTTTGAGGGCTGTTTTTTGAATTGACTTTTTCCGGAGATTCAAATTGTAAAATGTTTGCCTGTCCTAGACAGTTGGAGGTACGATTTGTCAGAAGTGATTTGGTTGTTACTTCGATTCAAAATTGCTCAAAAATTAGAATGAGCAACTCATGTCGATTCATAGTATACAAGTAGATATGTAGTGCGTCTATTGCTTTCCTAAAACTAGGTACGAGAGCTTTGTATCTCAACGAATGACCCATTTGGTAAATTTTTTTATTTTTTTCTTGATTAAACATTTAGATTTAGTGGATAAATTCGCCGACTACTACTCAAAGGGCCTTGCGCTCCAATCTCGACCAAATACAATAGAAAAGACGAAAAACTAATTTACTTTTCTGATTACAGTTTTTCACCACCTTTTCGTCGGGCAATTGCAAGCCGACTTCTGTTTACGAAAATGTCTCTCAAATACTTGTCACCTTAATCAGTTAATGAAACTTTTACAATTCCAGAACCTTCTTAGGATTTATGTAGCAAGCATCTAAGCACTGATAGGTTAGTTCTATTATTAGAATGACAACGAACGTTTAAAGTTTTAATTATTAATCCAAAGCCATTATTAGATTAGTAGTATACTTCTACTTTGGTACCAGTTAGGTAAACAAATAAATATGCATGCGGAACTATTTTAAGATTAAAGCGGAAGTATTCGTCGATTATACTTTGGCAAGCCAAGCATACGATTTGCTTTAAATCACTTTTTAGAATGAAAATAAAAACAAGCCAGTCAAGGTATTCTTCTTGTGATTTAAGAGACAGTAGTAGCTGGGCTTTACAGTTTGTGACGACCCTGATTCTTAGCCGGCATGTCTTTCCAGCTAAATTGATCTTTAGATATTTGTTTAAGACAAGAAATCTTAAATAAGTTTTCTATTTCGAACGTTTATTGTTGTCGAATTGAATCCAGATATTATTGCGATCCTATTTCGTCAAAACTTCAACTTGCATTGCCTACTGCCGCAACTTCAAAAGTACTCCAACAAAAATGCAGCTTCTCAAAATTCCCCCTGTTTTAAGAACATTTTTCGATTAGACGTCATTAAAGGATATTGTTGGACTATATTCGCCAACAGACAAATAGATCAAATGTCTTTAGCCAATACAAACGTTTTTAAATCTCAAATTTTAAGTCTTTCTGAGCGATTCGATAGATCGTTATTAGTAAGCTAGGTTTAGGAACTGTCATATAAATTAGTAGTCTGAGACACTAAACACGGTCAGTATCCCGAAAATGCTTATGTATAGGTTGGTTTAATTTTCTAATGTTTTCTTATATCGTGATTAGCCATAAAACTATTGTATGTAACTAAGCTGTTACAAAATTCCAATGAACGATGAGCACAGTTTTTAACAGCCAAAGGGATAGGAAAGCTCTGGATTTTAAAATAATAATTGCAACACACTGTGTATTTCAACAGACTTTCTCTGATATACGTGGCCAATATGCCTGCAACTATAATCGCAAATTTGAAAGACTTAAAAAACAAATCTAAAGGTGAGGTGTTTATGTAGAACTTAAATAACCTACAGTGATTCTTCTTCCTCATATAAGTGGCACTTTTAAGTCAATGTTACTAGTAGGAATCGAGCAAATCGGGAAAAAATGCATATGTGCCATTTTACGCTTTCCTCACAATATCATTCTATTTCAACCTGACAACGCTTCAAATATTGCCAGACATGTATTTTATATAAGAAATGGACCGTTTTGTGTTTGTAAAAGTCTTACCTTTGCAGACTTATTGTAGTCTCCTCTCGAATAAAAGTTGGTTTCATCCCTGCAAGTAAAGCTATAGATTTGTTGATTCCGAAATTCCATAAAAATGATATTGTAAGGAACGATATATGTAACGTAAAAGATTGTGGCATTAAGCGGCCTTTGAACTACTCAACATTACGTGAAGTATTGAGCAAATACTGTGCGTGAAAATGCTTTATCCATACACAGTATTATATGATAGTATTGATCAAGACTTATAATATTTTGTTTTGCTTGCAATACGAGTTCCAATATTTTCGAGTGGTGGTCGGACCGCATAAAAATAAATTTACTGAAAGCGGTACGATGGTAAGCGAACTGCTTTAAAGATACATACTTTTAGTTTAAAAGGACATGTGTGGTTTTTTAATTGCTGCTCATAGATATCATGTCAAGATCTCTCCTCAATTCCTATATGGAAAAGCACAAACAATAACTACAAAATGTTAAAAAGTAACCCTGTGAATGTATTTTTTGACATTAAACGACAAATTTTGAATAAGCCATCAGAAATACTTTGTTCGATTTGGCTGACTTTGTGGCTACTCATATTTTGGATAAGATTTGACGGAATAAAATCAAATGATTTTGCACTTCGTTTGCGATTTTAAGTAATCATGTGATGTACTTGTCATATAGCAATCAAGTGAGCGAGTTAAACAAATGGAGAAAATTAAATATGGGCTAAATGTGAAAGTATCTTCTTAAGTACGATACATTAAAGATTTACAGGGGTTGTATGGTTCGAATTAGGTGGTGCCCACGCTGTTTTGTGGTTTCAACTTATAATAAATTCATACATCACATGCATTATACCTACTAAGAGAATTCAAGCAATCAACCGACTCCTACTAAAGAAATATAGGTATGTTGATATTTATACTCGTATCTCTTTATGGCAATCCGATTAAAGTTGTGGTATTTTCATTCAAGGAATAAACTGTCAAATTGTCTCAAACAAAATAAACTCAATTCGTTCCTCCTTGTTTGTTTTTGTGTATCTGTAGATTATCTCAACCTCTGGTCCACTTTTAACAACAAATAAAAATATTAAACAATTTCGTGCATATATGAAAAATAAACTATACTCTCGTAGAACCGATCCGCTGTTCACCCTATGTCAACTGTTGTACAAGTATGTTATAGCAAAATGCCAATCGCAATCGCATTTGTATAACCCACTGTATCCGTAGGAAATTCTAATTAGAAAATAAATTTATTGTCAAGAGTGCTTGTTTATAGAATTTTTAAAGCTCGGCCAGATTGTAGTGGTAAAGCGGGAGCTGAAGCAGGAGAATGAGGAAGTTGGACTAGTCGGTACCTAGTGCTAGAGAACCTGATTCCTCTATTTCAATGAGTGTAAACCGCAAAAAGATACATCGTCGCACCATAACACAGAATACGAGTATCACACAGCAAAAATCAAATAAAAAAAAAAAAAAAAATGAAATTGAAAAAAAAAAAATAAAAAATTTCTATGGTACATGTACAAGTTGAAAACCGGAATAATATCGCCGCGTTGGGGTGTGTTATTTAACATCAGAGATACACTATATTCAACTTCTGGTTGAGTTTGAGCGGAGAGTACTGAGAACAAGTACCAGTAACGAATACGAGTACGAGTACGAGTACGAATACGAGTACGAGATATGAGCAAAATTCAGTATTCAGTCTTTGATACTGGATGTACTTGTAGTATGTTGTTATGCTAGGTACTAGTCTCTTCCTGTTATTGTTTTCAATTTTCTAGAACAAACTACATATAGTAGAGGAAAGCAAAAAAACGGAAAACATCATCAAGAAAAATCCAGAACACCAGGAAAAATGATACAAGAAAGCCTTGTAAACCGGAAAATTTATGCTATTGCATTTGGGAGACACAAGACAAGACATAACACAACTAAGCCGACCACATCTCGACCACAGACTCTAACTACAAACCAGAGAGATAGACAGACAGACCAAGAGGGAGACATATAGGGAAAAGTGAGATAGAAAAAGAGACGATTTAGACGAAGGAAAGACCAAAGACCAAGTGTATCAAGACAACAAACGATGTGACGTCGTCGGTCGTATCGTTGAGATATTTTATTTGTTCGAGAAAGTATCTCTATGCTCGCAGTAAAGTCGCTTTTAATTAAGCAGATACTTGTTCAATTTTATTTATTTTTATTTTTATTTTTATTTTTTTTAATAAAAAAATTGTATTCCCTTCTCTGTATTGTGCACATACGAAAAATACTCGTGTATATCGTATTCGTATCTCACCGCCACAATTTCGTCAAGCTTAACGTGCTCGTATCTCTCGAGTCTCTCTAGACTATGACTACGACAACTATGTTCAACCAAGACGACGAAGACAACTATGACTATGACTACGACTACGACTACGAAGACGAAGACGACAGCGTCGACGTCGATGGTCACATGCGAAAAATAAATTAAGTCACAGAACCAGCCCAACAAAAACCAACAAAAACAATCCAAGTAAAAATACTGCATACAAATTCACAACAACAGCGACCAAAATACCACAAAAAAAAAAACGAAAAAAAAACTAAAAATAAAATAAATAAAAAAAGGAAGAAAAGATAATTTAAGAAAAACTCGATTCAACATTTCAACTTCATTCAGTAAATCAGATTTTTTTTTTGCGCTCTTTTTTTTTTTTTTTTTACATGCGGATATAGTAGATTGATTTGTAGATACTTTTTGTTGTTTCGATTTTTATTTTGTCGGTGTTTTTTTTCGGTCTGGTTGTTGTAAAAAAAAAATTTTTTAAAAATAAAATAAATTGTATAAATGTTGTATGTTTTTTTTTTCTGTAGTTATTTATAATTTAATTGTTAACTTATCTTTGAATTGGCGATTGTTATAAAATTAATCAGGTGGTGCGAGGCGCTTCAGTTGCAATTTAAATTTGAATCGGAATTGGGGCCCCACTAAACGGCCTCTTGACGTATGAGTTTGTATTTTATTTTTATTTTTTTCATTAACAAACAAATATGTACGTGTATATATTTTCTGGTGTAATCTTTATTGGATTTATTTTAAGCAATTCATTTAAAACGTGGAAAAAAAAGAGAAAAATAAAAAAAATTGGAGTGCTTTCTGTATTCCAAAGTCACCAGGGAGAGGGTAGGTGATATAAAGGCAGTTGTTGAGTGGTAGGTAGATATAATGCTTAACTTCCGGTGGGATATTTATTTTTAATGATTTATTTTCTTCGTTTTTTTTTTTTAATCGCTGTGATAAAGCAAATACACGGTATGTTGAGATACAACAACATGTACAATGAATGGCTTGTTGGAAATTAGTTTATATTGTGAGGGCGATTATAAACGAAATAGCAGTCAATTAAATTTTAAAGAGAATGTATTTGGAGATACGCAGCCGACTTTTATTAGGTCTAAAGAAAAAAAAAAAAACCGACACTATCCTAGGTACTTGTAGTGCTTTTTTTTTTGTTTTTTATTTATTACGATACGAATACTGTTGGTGTTTTGTTCATTGAAAATTTAAGTTATTTTTATTGATTGATTTATTTTTATTACTGTATTTTCCACTTGAGTTAATTGTTAAAAGGAAGAAACAAAAAAACAATATATATGTACAGTGTACACATACATATGTATATTAGTACTATAAAATTGATTACGTACATACAGATTCAAGTTGATTATATCTCTTTTCTTTTCCGGTAGTTGTTTTTTTTTTTTTTTATTGAAAATTGTTTGATTCTCAACAATGGAATCATATGATTAAGATTATCGGGCAATCAATCGGTAAATTATATTTATTGCCTTTCTGTAACTTATGCTAGAGTTATCAATTTACTCAAACGAGTACTCACACACTGTAACCTCAAGTCCATCTATTTCGTCCCAATTTTTTTTTTTTTGAATCTCTAAATCAGTTCTTCATCTAACCATTGCTTAAGTGTACTTTCCTAAATATGTTCAAAAATGAAATTTAAGGCATTAGCAGTATAACGTAGCCAACGTGCAAACAATCTGAGATACATTCGAGGTCTGGTTTTGAATGTCGGGGGCTTATAAAGAGAAGGTGAATTATTTTTTTATCAAATATATTGGCACTTTTTTACAGAATTGAGAAAAATTTGAATACTAGTGAGAAGTATTTTACGATGAAAAAAAAGATCATCTATATCTTTCAAGATTTGTTACAATATATTCATGAGAGGCAGCATTCTTCCCGTTGGCATCATTATTTTCAGCGAGATCAGTTTACTACTCGTTCTAGTTGTGTATGCATGAACCATTTGGAAGAACCTAACAAATGTTTTGAACAGTATTTGATGCACTTTTGTGATTATTGAGAAAGTTTACCATAAACATACATATTCAACTATGGGAGCTAGTTCTGAAGATATATACGGGCGAAGAGTTATACTGGCGAATATCTGGAGTATTTTTTGATCATTTAAATAGTTTCTTTTCTTGAAATACCTATCTCTTATACAGCTTACTTTATATTTAGCTTTTTTTCACTTTCTAATATGACACTGGGCGCAGCTGCTATATCAGAATTTGCTTTTTTGTGCATGTTTGACGTATTGCGCATATCTTTTTTTCAGTGAGTATATAGTTTAACTCTCATTCTATGATTGTCTTCACAGTGTTCATTTCGGTAGACAATCGAATGTTCTGATAATGTTCTCTCATTAATTAAAACAAAGCAAAAACAATTTGATTTGCCTTTTTAGACATGTTGTCGTCGTTCTATTTAAGAAGTTTTAGATCTGACCTAACTCGTACTGTTCTAAAGTGGATGTCACAGAGATTGCATCCTTTCCCACTAAAATTCTTCAAAGTGAGTCTGAATACGTTTTGAAACATCACAAATTAAATTACACCAGGAAAAGTTGCATTCCTATCGTAGGAATATAAGTTCCCCCTTTCCGAAAAATATGAGTTTTTGGTTTCAATGACCAATGGTTTTATAAATGATGTGGTTGATGGGTTTTATATTCTTAGGTTTTGAACCATATGTAATCTTAACTGTGATGTGAAAGTCCGTAAAGCGAAATAATAGCAAACATCTGCATAATAACTCGTAGTTAGGTTAGGTTAGGTTAAAGTCGTCGGAAAGACCAAGCCAATTAGGCCTATTGGCCCATTGTCATGCCACGTGGATCTATGATCCTCCTACCCTTGGAACCAATTTGAGCTTATGATGAAGCGTAGGAGACTGATAACGTCTATATTTTTTAGATCGCTTAAGTCGTTGTAGAAGAAAGCTCCTAAGTGAAGTTTTCTTCTTTGGGAGAAAGCTGGCCATGTACAGAGTAGGTGGAGGACTGTCTCTTCCTCCTCCTCGTCCATGCAGCTTCTACAGAAATCTACAAACCTTCTTAAATCATTGTTAAGAATATATTATTAATTGACGAGCATCACTCAATTTACCTCATTTTCTGGAAGCTGTAGACATGGGTATTGAACTCTAGCTTTTGGAAAACAAGCAACGTTTTTAATGAAAGCAAAGCTGAATTTATAGATGTTATTGTTTTCTGACATAATTCATAAATTTTGTATTCTTCGAAATAGATTTGTAATACTTGCTTTTGCAGCTTAGGATTTTTATGATTATGGTTGGACTAGTACTATAAAATCGCCATCAATAAGTCCGGACAAATAAACCAAGACAGAGTCAGAAAAAATTTAATTTGCCAGGCCTATCTTGACTTCTTTCGAATGAAGTTTGATTCTAATATTTTTCAATGAATGTAAAACTGACTCTAGATATCCATAAAATTCATTGAATTCCAGGTTAAATTTTTAATGATATGACGTTTGCTAAAGTGATGTGCCCCTAGAAATTGTAAGGATTCCGAAAAAAAAAAACTTCAATTGCAAATATTAGACCTATCGATGGATAAGGTGAAACATTGAAAAATATCTGCCAGTTTGTTGAGTATTTTGGTTATATTGGTAGAATAATTATTAAAAATAAACAAAAAAAAATTAATAAATGGGTGTAGTAACTATTGTGTGAGGTTCCAGATGAGTCAGAATTTAGACTTTGATCGATTACTTTTTTTCTGTTTTTCGGTGTACTATCTGGGATTGAACCCAGATCCCTCTCTCGTTTCTAAGTTTGGCATGTTTAATTTATTTGATATTTGCGTTCTCGTAATTTATGGTATCATTTGTTGAAAACAGAACAGCAATTGTCGACTTACTGATTTTAGAATCAATTAACGTGCTCAGTGTTCTCATGTCGACTCAAACATATTTTTTTGATTCAAAATTTTTTCCTACCTAAATCGATTTTTACTGAATAAACTTCGTTAACTTATCACATTTGTTTCTTTTAAATCATTAAACACACCTTATAACAACCAGCATATAACCTGGATAAAAAATATTTAACTTATCCCAACCACACACAAAAACCAAAAGACAAAAAAAAAAAACTTTAAACCTAGTTTAACTCCACCAAAACCTACCTACACGATTTCAATAAACAAAATACCGCGTGGGCAACGTGAAAACCTGAATTGAAGAATGTGTTCATTATCTGAAGTCGTACTGCAAAGTTACGAGTATATAACCGCCAACGCTTTTCTTCGAAATTATTTTTATTTATTTATTTGTTCGTTTGTTTTTTGTTTTTTTTTTTTTGTTAATTAAAGTCTATAGGTATTCCTGCTGTAGTTTGGGGTGATTATATCGAAAAAATATTATGCAATTGCTACCAAGATAATTGTTAACCTTTCAGATATCATGCGCCAGGTTTTTTTTTCCCGCAGATATTCTTATCCTTCGGTTTAGAAGAAGCGTTCTTATCTTGTTCTTATTTAGTGTTTACTTTAGTTTTAAACTTAAAATTATACACAGTCAATTCGAAGGCGGAGACGAAGCAACAGAATATCAAATGTTGACTTTAGATAGACAGTAGACACACTGTTTTTGACAATTTTTTTTATTTTTTTTTTTTTCGATTCTTCCAACTTGAAAGTACCTACACACTGCAATACCAACGGTATACAAACAATCATAAATAAAAAAAAAATAAAAAAATCTCATACATATGATCGATTATGGACAAGATACGGATACATCCAATACGACGCTCTAGCACACATGGTTGTTCGTTTCGTTGTTGTTAAAGTTGTAACGAATGGAAAATTGGAAAATGTGTTCATCAGCATTTTTCATGCGTGGAGAACTTGCGTGAACCTATTTTTGAACAAACAAATTGTAGAAGTTGTTTTTTTTTTCTTTTTTTTCCTTTATCTATCTATAGATAGAAACCATTTAGATATTGTATGTAGAGGTAATTGTACATACTCGGTACATATGCTGCAGTTGAAGTCAGTTTGAACTGAATTGATTGCATAACTGAGTGAATGAAGAGAGGGAAAATATGGGCAAAGGTCATAAACCTCATGACAAAGCAGTTAAATTGGATATGAGTTTAAAAATAGATTAGATGTCCATTCAATTTTACTCACAGACACTGGGTCTAAATTGAGCTCTATTCTTCTACTTACCTGGATTATTCTTAGCGAAAAATCGATCAGTAACATCTACATTTTCACAAGTGATCTAAAACGTGGGTATAGAACAATCTGATATCGTGTTCCCCCATTTCCCAGTCACTGGGCGACTTGTTCGAGAATTGTTGGATTCAGCTCTCGGCTATATTTTTAAGAATAAAAAAAAATTAAATAAAACGTAACTATGTATACACACTATACAAGTAACATTACACACTGACATTTACTGAACACCTACAAAAGTGATCGACATCAATTTCTTTAGCTGCACATGTTTGCCCTCTATTTGATATTAGTATTCAATGCACTTTAACAAATCATCACGGATATTTTTTTGAATTGTGGAAAAGTTCGTGAGATCTTATCAAAACAAAATGATTGTGTATCCATTGATCTCAAGAATATTATTGGATCCATAAAAATCAAATGCGTGAAATTGTACAATATTGCCGCTAGTGGTAGTCGTGCCTCAATATCCATATTTCGAAACAAATCGACTCGATTCATAAGCAATTCTCTGGAAGATGTTGGACTAAATTTTAACAAGATCAGCCTGATTTGAGATCGGGGACCATAGTCAATTATTTGCGAAATAACAAAATTAGAAACCAATTCATTCTTGGTCTACTATACCATCTTGATCAAAAATTTTCCGGAATTTATTCAGAAAATTCAAAATACAAGTTAATTCATCTAAATCTATATTTTCCTATTCAGAGTAATCCCTATCGACTACAACACACTTATGCCAGCGCTTGATCCAATCCTCGAAACATTTTTTTATATTCGATCTTCGGTATGTCCATCAGTGCTTCCTGCGATTTTTCCATTACTTCCTCCCTGCTGCTGAAACACATTCCCCGTAGTGGTTCTTTACGAGTAACTCGATTGAACAGAAAGAAGTCACAGGGAGCCAAATCAAGTGAATTCGGTGGCTGTTGGATGGTATTTGTTGCATTTTTCGTCAAAAAATTACGAATAATGATGGCACTGTGCTATGCACGGTGCGTTATCATGGTGCAAAATCTACGAATTTTCTGCCCACAATTCTGGTCTGTTTCGGCGAATTGCTTCACGTAAACGTCTCATAACGCCCAAATAATACGAGTACTCTTTGTTTACTGTCTGGCCTGGCAAAAATTCATGATGCACTACACCGTTGTAATCCATGAAAACCGTGAGCATTGCCTTCTTTTTTGACTGAAAATGACGTGGTTTTTTTCGTATCGGCTCATTTGATGAACGCCATTCGCTTGCCTGATGTCTGGATTGCTTGTCGTACTCATAAACCCACGTCTCGTCTCCAGTAATGATCCTTTTGATGAATGTGGGATCGGATTCAGCCTTGCAAATCATCTATTTTGCGACGTCAACACGGTCTCTTTTTTGCATGAAATTGAGATCTTTTGGCACCAACTTTGCTGCTACACGACGGAAACCCAAATCATTAACCAAAATGTCTTGAACGGATCCATAGGCAATGTCCAAGTCCTTCGCTATCTCTCTGATGGTTAATTTGCGGTTATTGACCAACATTTCTTTTACTCGTATTTCATCAATGTTTTCGTCGGTTTTCGATGTCGATGGTCTGCCACTGCGTTCATCATCTTCGATTGACTCACGAGGCCTTTTGAACCGCTCGTGCCACTGGTACATGACCGTTTTCTTTAGAGAATTGTTGCCGAAACACTCTTCCAACATTTCCAACGTTTGCGCACCATTAAATCCGTTTTTTACGCAAAATTTAATACAAATTCGTTGTTGCAAATTTAAAAAATCGCCAACACACACAGAGATAGATGTACTCTTGGTTGCGTAACTTTTGCAAATGTCAAGCTATGACGTTAAGATTTAGAGGGAATGTCAATAACAGAAAAAAAACAGAACTCAAATCGGACCAATGGGAGCGCCACACGGTGGTGTGGTGCGGGAACTTTTTGATCAAGGTGGTATGTCTTACATTATTTAGTGACGATCACCGATCGTTTACTTCCAAATTTAATTGAAAAACAAGATCAGAAAGATGTATATGCTGTTCTAATAGGATTGAGTTTCGTAGAATTCGACATTTCAGATAATTCAATTATTGCTCTGTAAGATCTTACAAGATCCCGTAAGATCAACATTTTCTGTGGGATCCCGTTTTATTCAAATGTAACTTGTAGCTAGCTATACCTATATAAATAGGATTGACCGATGGAGCTACGATGACCATACTTTCGCAGCTCAGTGTTTTTCCATTTTCAAAACAAAGAAAAAGGTTTTCAGGCTGTTTTTGCATACCCTGACGGACAGAAGAGAGGGGAAAGTCTAGAATGTTTGTCCGCTCTTAAATATATTGTTAAATACTTATCATTTTGTTACAAGAAGTGTGTTATATGTGATCCATATTCAAAGATCCATTTACTGAAACCGGATTAGGTATTGCATTGCTTTACCAAAATAGTTCCCTTCGAGCACTCGCATTTTTACTATGTCCTTTTTGTCTTTCGAATGGATAAAACCTTTCTGGTCTACTTGATCTACGCCCACAGGTTTATATGTCCCCAGGTCACCACGAACGAAGTTCATCAATCAAATATCGACAAGTGACGCTTTGAAATTTTTTAGTGGAATTTGTCATTTTATTTTTTTCTTGTTAACTCACAAGCTCTCAAATTGTTATCCATTTTATATATACAAATATATCTAACCAACACCACGCGCTCAGTATCACTTATTAAATCACACCATCATTCAAATTCTTAATTGAAGGAAACATAAATCGTTTCGTTAAACGTTGAAATATTTCATATTAGAAAATTCGAAAATGAAAAACGAAAAACGAACAGATACCTTCTTTTATGTCTGAACATATAGGGTGAGTTTAGCTTTGTTTGTCTATTTTTTTGTATAGGGAAATGATACGTTGGAAAAGGCGTTTTTTTTTACATCTAAAGAAGAAAAGTAGGAAAGTGGTATTTTGTACTATTGCATATCAGATTCTTTCGATCACCAAGGTGTCCGAAGACTGCTTTTAGATTTCTTTATAAAGTTTAAAAAAATTAGTAGGAGCCGCACCCCTCTGAAATAAAATTTGAATGTGCTCCAAATACCGTCCATTTTAAAAAGCTATTTCTGTTCTTTTTTTTGAAACCCGCAAAAAGTACTGGGGTTCAGTTAATTGTTTTTTTTTATTTTTTCAAAAATTTCATGAAATATTCGTAAGATGTATTTCGTCAGATAGTTTTTCATCATAATAACACACAAGATTCGCATTGTATCTTACGAGTAGATGCATATGTTCCTTAAACGTTTGTACGTACTCGTATCTTACTTAAATTTCATTAGAATTTGTTGTGTAGATTTTTTTTTGCAGTTGATTTTCTTTTATTATTTTTTTTGTATTGGGAGATTAATATCAAACTTGCTATTATAATTTATTCAAGTAGCCAAAAAGAATTAATATAATTCCTCTGTTGAATAACTAATTATAGACATTCATTCGAATCGATTCCACACACACAGTACACTTCACTCGGTAGCGTGTTGTTTTTTTTGTTTTTTTTTTTTGTTTTTAATACTCGTTTCCGTTTTAAGTTTCCTTATGTTCAATTGTGAGTTCTGTGTGCTTTTGTATCTTATTGCTGTATGTATCTAGGTCATCATATTACTGTGTACCCACATATAACCCAAAAGTCAATTGAATTTTTATTTATTTACAATTATAAGCAACTTCGAATCATCGCTGGCCACACTGGTTAAGTTTTTACTAAACAACCACATACCATTTTGGATTGAGAATCTTTTCTGTTTCGAACGATGAATTTCGTTGATTTTTTTGTATTTTTTTTCTGCTGTGTGCAGGTATTCGGACATTCGGACAGAACAATTTAATATGCTAATTCTGTCGCATGTAGAATTACCTATAACCAAAAATAAAAAGTTTATTTCAGAAAAAAAAAGAAAGAAAAACCAAGAAAAATCAACAAAATTACGAAAAATTGTTTTTTTTTTTTTTTTAATTTGAATTTTCGAATTCATGTGATTTTTTCGTTTGCACGTCATTCATGTTCGGAACGATTACGATTTGTGAGATTAGAATGGTTCGCGTTTAGTCTAGTTTGTCATTTGTCATTTCTATATGGTGGCGTTTGCGTAGTTTTGTTGATGTCATCATTATCCGTAGCTCCGTAGCGTGCATTGACGTTCAAACCAAAAAATCGTTTGGCCTAAAATAAGTAAGACATATGTATGTACATACATACTCGTATAACAGATTTTGTTAAGTGCATTAACTAGGCAGTAGGTGTGTTGATTTGTATTCGAACTACTGCAGAAATTCGTATTTTGTTGTACGTAGATGATAGCTCGTTGACAGCTTTTCTTGCTATGAAATAGAAAAATAAAAACAAATTACATTCAGTTATTTGATTCATTGCAAAAGCTGTCAGTAATGAGTAAGTACTATATAATATTGTACATCAGTACTTTGACAGATGTTTGACAGTCAAAATCAAACTTATTGCTTCCCTGAGGATTCAGAACTTTTCAATGTACCAAAATCGGACTGAATATTTTTTGTAAGTGTAGAATTTGAGACTGTACGAGAACTGTCATAATTGTGTTTTGTCAACTTGACAGTGAATTGTACTAAAATATTGGGACTTTTAAAATCGTTTACATTTTTCGTTTGATAAAGATACAGGGACTTGCAAATATTTACTCTATACACTTGTCGTCTCAGAAGTTTTAGCTGGTGCCATTACTGCCAGTCTGCCAGTCATACTCAAGCGATCCTCTGACTTGTCTACTTGGATCTTAAATCTTTTGCTACATGTAGATTTTAAAAGTACTCAGATGTTTGAGGTACCAAAAGAAATACTTAGTCCAATTTTGGTTGCATCTAGAGGGATCTACGACTTGAAAATAACCTCAACCAAGTTAGAACATCCTTAGAAGCCGATTTCTGGCAATGCTGGTGATTTGATCTTGCTTAATCTAAGACGCAAACCTAAGCTTTTGTAAAGTAGATTGCCCATAGATGTCATTAGCCAAAGGTAAGTTGTTGAATCGATGCATCAGTACATTCGACTTCTCTTTTAAAACCTTTTCTAATATCATGTTTTGCGAGAACTATTTCTACGTTGTAAGCTGGAATATGTGTTTCCATCAGTTTTTGCAAAAATGAAAAAATTTGGTGGAGCAGTGGTCATCTACTACGCAAGACAATCTGGGCTTAAAACATCAATACGGCCAACTTAAAAGAAAACTTAAAAAAGTTACTATTTATCGTGTCGTCGGCGAGCAACGGAAAACTGAAAATGAAATCTTCTTCCAATAAAAAAGTATCTCACTTTCCCACCGTTGCGAGTTGGCAAAAAATCGCAGGTCTGTGTGCACTGTGCACAATATGGCAAGCCGAACCACTAATAGATGATCAGTGATCAAATGATCAAAATATTGAATGATCATATGATCAGTGAGCATTGTCTGATTTCATTTGGGAACAGCATACTGCGAAAGATCGGCCAGCAAATCACGTTGATCTTGAAAAATTTTACGCAAACTTCGATTACTTACATGAAGCTCAATTTGCGGGATCGTTGGATGTTAAAGGAATCTAAGCGTACATTTCATTCTAAAAGGAACAAACAAGGACTTACTGCTATCAAGCAGTGACATATACGAGTACTTGAATTATATGCTAAGTTGTGTACGGGGAACAAAAATAGCACACCAATTGGCAGTAAACTGGGCGAAACTCTCAATCTTATACTGTGGAATATATCGGCTTCCTATTGAATTTGAACAATTGGATAAGTGTTTTGATAAGGCTTTTTCATCCCTAGTTGAGTGATTTTTAAACTTAAGACACTCAAAACGATCTTCAGAGCAATTCTTGGCAATCCTTAAGTTCTGAATTAGTCAAAACAAAAAAAATAGACAAGGACATGTCGTATTTCTTTTTCGAATCGCAGTGACTTTCTACATCCTCTGGGTACTTGAGTCACTCAAAACTATCTCAAGCGATTCATTAGTGAATCACTTTTACCAAAAGCAAATATTCCATTCCTTACTACGAAAAAACAAAACGAAAACCCGCAAAATCAACCATATGCTCTGCTTCGTGTTACTTTTATCGCACATCTCTGGCATATTCTTAGTGCAGCAGGAAAAACAACTTTATAGAAAAGCAAACATCTCTGTTAAAATGATATAGGGTGGCACATAAACAAAAAAAAAAAAAGGAACAACAAAAACTTAATAAATTTCGAATAAAAAAAAAAATGTACCCATTCGCCATATCGCAATCGCTAAAAACAGAACGGATATCCGCATCAAAATGAATTCAATTTTCTGTGCGGCACATGGAGAAACGCGCCATAGCAAGATAACATGTGCAAAGATAGATTGTGTTCTGTGTACGCGACCAGCAGTAGATGCGGCCTATTTAAACGATTAAAGCCTTTTGGGCGACACACATAAGTGCTCAATGCGCGGTTTTTTGTTTTTTTTTTTTTTAAATTTCCATTTTATTATTTTTTATTTTTTTCAGCCAAATGTTTACTTGTACATATTTGACTGTGTATCTATAATATATATGTATGAATCAGATATTATGCCTGGACTGTGTGTGTATTTAGTGTAAACGTATTTAACTGATTTGTTTATTTTGCAACGCTTGCTAATTGAATGTCACCGGATATCCCTTCTTATTATCGCACTCTATGTTTACAATTGTCATTGGGCGAATCAAAATAATGTACTAGAAGGTTTTTTTTGTAGATACTTGTGTACATATGTACGTGTTTATTTTTAGTAAAAAGACAAATAGCAAATTTACAACAATCTATTACACATGTACTTGTACGAAATCAATGTAAGAGTATTTGCCTATAGGCTGCGTGGTGTTTGAGCAAACGTTTAAGTAGTGCAAGTTGAAGAGGAATTTTTTTTTCCTATTTTATAAGAACGCTATAAGTACCTGTAAAGTAGAAAACCCAACTTAAAAAGTTGTTTTTTTATTCTCCGAGCATTAACAATCTACTCTAAGGTCTCGACTACAAAATAAAAAAAACAACAACTACTAGTTTGTGAAGCGGCAACACCGTGCTAATAGCATCAATGTAGCAAAGTGTCGTGCACATGGATAGGCAAACAGTAGTCTGATGATGTTTTTTTGTTTTTTGTTTTTTTTTTACTTTTTACGTGTGTTGTAAAATTCACGGCAAACAAGAAAAAAAAACATTGAAATAAAGTACTTTGAAAAAAAAAAAAAAAAATAATAATAGAGAAAAACATCTATGAAGTTGTTCTGTAGCCGGTTTTCAAGTGTTTCTCTATTTTTTTTTGTCGTAAGCATATGCGCTGAAACAAAGGCAATGTCGAGTGCAGCATGTAGTTGAAGCGAGTAGCTATGTTGCAAAAAAAAAAAATAAAAAATAAAGGAAAAAAGGGGTGTGTGCCATTAATAGTCCTTTGTTGAGATTTTCAGTTTGAGGTTTTATAGACGTTTGGCTTTGGTGAACAATGGATGGTTCACCTAGTTTTGAAAATAGATCTTGTAAAAAGCTTTTTGGCAGCAGAAAATATACATTTGACGTCAAGTGCTAAGTATGAAGACTTTTCGACATTTAAAAACAAGTTTTGTAGACTAGTCATGACATCTAAGGTGGCAACTAGTTCAGAAACTCTGACACAAAGTCACAACGTATGAGTAAATATTCATAATCGGTTCTTTCAGCCAACGATGTTGCAGGAAGACGTTCTAAAGTTCGAATTATGCTTTTATGTTGGATCTATTATACGTATGTTTTAATATACCTAGTCCAGGAATGGCGTGAGATCGAAAATCTCCTTGTAGTTGGTTTTCACAAATGCGACATGGAATAAGGTGAAACTCTCCTCCGCTTGGAATCTTTCATAATTTTATGAACCACTAAAGATCTCGAATCATATTTCACTCATGAGAAAGAAAATCTTGCCGCGGAAGATGAGAATTTCATAAAAATCCATGTCCCGCATTATCAAAAAAGCTTTGCTACTCGATTCAGTCAAAATTCAAATGCTCTACGCAGGCTCAAAAGACGACGTACTGCAAGAACGTTTACCAACGAATTCAGTTCTCTTACTAAAAAATCTTCACATTTGAGGAAAACATAATAAATAGAAGGATCGCGTGTGTAGTCGGTCATAAACAGAATCGTCAGAATTCATTCCGATGGTCAAAAGTGGATCTGTCTGTTATCAAAGGTAAACCTATATTGTCAACAATTTGGCAAAAGTATATCAAACAACTGTTTTGAAAGATGTTATTAAGGGGCCTCATCTAAACCTTGTTTGCCAAAAAGCTACGAGAATTCCAACCAGCTGAAAAGTGAAAACAATTCAATCGATGAAAAACATCCTTCCGGTCTACATAGTACTGAATGATTGGTAGTCCAGACCTTAACCTACTACTCAACACTGAATAATTGAATTTTTAAAGTTTTCCTGTGGATTCTCCTATC
The DNA here is from genome assembly GCA_963966105.1 of Volucella zonaria. Taxonomy (NCBI): domain Eukaryota; kingdom Metazoa; phylum Arthropoda; class Insecta; order Diptera; family Syrphidae; genus Volucella; species Volucella zonaria. Next base: position 73,672,777 of record OZ014534.1, on the reverse strand, counting down.
AATGTTTGGCCAACCCACCTCAGGCCATTCTGGAAAGCAAATAGCTATTGGATGGCCGAATAACAATTATAATTACCTTAAGTTTTGTTTCCAGAAGTATTTATAAAGCTAAACTTATTACAATATCGATTAAAGTGTTATTCTGTCAATGACTTATCTGCACGCGTTCAAACGCCATCTAGTACTGCGTCATGTCAGTGTAAGGTAATTTTATGAAAATAAGTCTTCACTTTCTACTAATCTAGCCTAATTTCTAACTTCTGATGCGGGTAGATACGAGTACATAATGACTATTTTGAGACCATACATATACAAATACTAATCTAATGATTAAATCAATTCAAACTGTCACTGCCAAAAATTGACAACACAACATACTCGTATCATACATTTGTGTAAGGGAAAACGAAATGTACTATATAACCCAAGCGATAATAATCAGCAATTGTTGCTTTAGCTTTTACGGTTTAACATACCTACACACAGGAAATGTGTGATTTATGCACGGTTGTGTGATGTCGTGTCTGTGTATGACGCGAAATCGTGCTCGTATTTTAATTCAATGACATTTTCGTACTTCCAGTTTGGCTGTGAAATACAATACAAATATTTGTTTGACAAGTGTAAATGTCAGTCATTCTCTGTTTAAAATTGTAAATGTCTACTACGTATAGTACATAGTATACAAATTGAGAATGAACAAAATTTTAGAAACGTAATCACTAAGATCAAGAGATTAAAAAAAGATCAGATTCAAATTCCAATTGACAGAAGAGACTAGAAACCATATGATGAAAACTACTACAATCACAATGAAGATTAGGTATAGGGAGTAAGTAATCATTTTACCTGTAGAGGGAGATGTGATTTTCCTTATGCTCTTCTTCTATTTTTCTTACTACAGTTTTTCTCAATTTCTGATCTTACTCGTAATGTTCTGCTATTTTGATCTTCTGTTGTTCTGATCGTTTGGTTCTTCTAATTTTGTGGTGCATCTGTTGCAGAGAAGTATATGTGCACACAGGAAACATCTGTTGAATTTATTTTCCCCTCTGAGTTATTTATCTTTTTTTTTGTTTTTTTTTAAAAAAACTTTCAAAGTGTGAGATCGCTCCTCTGCTCTACCTGTGTTCAGGGAAAGAAAAGGTCGATCACTTTAGATTAATACCGTAATTGTTTAATCTTTGTCGATAGAAGTACATATTGTAGTAGATGTATGCAATTACGTTTGACTTGAATGAAATTTATACAGAGATTCATTTACTCATACACAGTAACTCATTAATGAAACGAATGAGAGATTTGAAAAAAAAAAAAAAAAAAAAAAAAAAAAAAAAAAACTGGATATCCATTCAATTTTTACAAATTTCCTACCTAGACGGCGTCAACTGTGACACTTTGCCTCAAATCTCTACCTCATCTCCTAGAGTAAGTCAGGGTCGTTTAGCTTCGCGGCAAGAAACATAGATAATGAGATAATCTGAAAATTTCTGGATTTCTCGCATCTCTAATTAGTTTTGTTCGATTCTTTTTTTTGTTTTTGTTTTTGTTTTTTAGCCGGAATAACAATTTTTTTTTTTCGCCATATGATGTAAAATAAAAATACCAACTCTTGTCGTCTCTCCAATGAAGTAGTTTAACCTTTGATCGTCGTTTTTTTTTTCTCAGTTTTTATTTTGTGATCTTTGTGATAGAAGAATTTTGTTTACTGTCTAACAACACACCTACTTAGATAATGTATTTCACTTGCTGCTAATGATTTGTATGTTAGTCTTTTAAGTTTGTCTTTTCATTTAAGGAAAAAATATACAATATTTTGTTCTTCTGATTTTGCGATTATCTGTTGTAAAATTGTTTGAATGAACACAGTTCAAATTTTTAGTCGTTCTCTAAATATGTGCTAAATTGTTTACGATAAGAAATGTGTAATTAGAAGAACTAATAATAAAATTTTAAGGCAATGAACTGTTTGTTTACTAGCACCCTGTATTTTACACAGAAATGTCAGAGGTAATATAGGTTTAATCTTCTGTCAAAATAAAAGTTATTCTTGTCAACCACACCTTACCACTATTAAGTGTCAGAGTTGTCTTTGATACTAGCACTTAATCCACTTAATCTAGCACATAAAAAACGACCATTAAAAACAACTCACGTGTTCGTTTATTTTTTTTTTTCTTTTTGTGTGCTATGATGGAATTTTATTATAAAATTTGCGTATGACAGGAAGTTAATGTGTTTGAAATTTGCTAATTAAGTGGATCTCAAGTTTTATTCATTTAATTTATGTTACTGTTTACTATATGAATATGTGTTCATGGACAGAATTTTGTAATTATGTAAGTCATCTACTTTAAGTAATTATTGAATAAATATGCATACATGTCTGACATGTCTTTTAACAAGAAGATTACCTAATCAAGGTCTTTTGAGATTTTCACAACTGAGTTACATATATGAATACAAGAAACTATATTTTGGGATTCACGAATGCCTGAGAATCACAAAGAAGGAACACAACTTCTATTTTTATGGATGAATGTATATGACAGCCTTGCTAGTTCAGTCTTGTTTATCTTGATTTCTATCGCCGATTTTAAATGATTTAAGGAAGTGATTTCGAAAGGAAATTGTAAAAATCTACCACAATTTAGATACAAGATATAAAATAAGAGCAAGCCAGCAACGTTTGATTTTGTCTGTAGAATTGATGTTTCTTAACTTTTTGAAAACTTGACATTCCAACGTAACTAACATTTAAAAAAAGCATCTAACACATTTATTGATTTGCTCATCTATTTTCTAATTCAGTAGGCGAAGCAGAGAAATATTGAAATAAAAACCTCCCAACGCCCACATGACTAGATAGATAAATAAAATATATAGATGTACCAGTATTCCTCGAACCATTAATGGCTAAATACAATATTTACACCTACCAGGGTATATTTTTAAACTGGCTTTTCATACCGCACACGAGTAGGGTATATTGTATATTTAAAAAGAAAGAAAAACAAAATTCGCAAACCTTTTAGAGAAGGACCAACACAAAGCGATCCTATGACTATATCCCTACATCTAAAAATAATTCTAAAAAAAAAAAAAAAAAAAAAAAAATATTCCCTGTATGGGGAAACATCCTTTTTAGGCTACGTGAAGGATGTCGAAATTTATCTAAATTTGTACACCAATAGAGAGAGAGAATTCTCTCACGCACACGCCTAGACAGAAGGAGCAAAGGGATAATAAATTTTTGTCTATAAAGCGTCGTTGGGCTTGTCTATAAATAGCCCAACCAAAAAAAAAAAAAAAAAAAAAAAAAACAACAACATTAACATACGAGTATATCTACGTATCCATGAGTATACATATATCGTATTTGCACCTATAAAGAGTTCTATATAGAATTTAGAATTTAGCCGTCATTATTGTGGTTGTTGCTATCATCCAGGGGGATGTTGTCACTCTCAGAGTCCGGGCCGGTAGTCTACCGAAAATGAAATTGACTTTAAGAATGAAAAGTTATTTCAACTAGTAAAACAATCTATTGACGTCATTATTAAAGTGACATGATCGACCGAAAAAGAGTCCCTTGTTTAGTCCTGTTGCTTTCTTTTACATATTGTTTATTCATTTATAACTTGAATGTTTTGTATATGTACGTGTGTCATTATAATGACAACATTTGAGTGATAAGCCTTCCTTTTCTTGTCTAAACTTTGGGTCAATAAAGACAGATGAATACAATTACTATCAATGTATCGTGTTTGTTTCCTTCAATCAACAAATTAGTTATTATACATATTATACAAATAGTCATTTTCGAGAATAATATAATACAAAATAATAATTAAAACAAAGTGTGCTGTCGAGTATTTAATTTTATCAAACAAATTAACTACACCACCTACGTATTGACGTCATGTCCGCTCACTCTATTAAGTTGTGTCCTATTCATTGATGTAGTCAATTGAGTCGTTGTTGTCATAACGAAGTTGTTTGTAGAAATTTTTCGACACAACACATTGTGTATTTAAAACAAAAAAAAAAATGTAAAAGAATTTGTTTTTCTTTTACTTTTTCTCACAAACTGCATATCCTTCAACGAATATTTATTCCTAAGACAACAAACGTCACACGATTTTATTTTTTCTGTCTACCATCACACAACCTGACAAGTGAAAATAAAAATGTGATAAAAAATATATATACCATAATGTATGTATGCATTCGTATACATACATATAAATAATAGCCCAGAAAATTTCATTCAAAAAATTTCGCACTCCCGCAACGACGACGTGTTGATTTCATTAACAGTCCCCCGCAATGCTTTCGTATGCGTGTATCTAAAGATTTCATTTTACTTTTAAGTTTATTCTTATCTTTGTTGGTTTTTTATTTTTTTTTTTACTTTTTTTTTGGTTAGATTTACATTTCGAGTTAAAAATTTGGGTCCTCCTAATTTGCTGTTTTTATGCTAGTTTTACCATTTCACATCGCATTGGACGTTGGCTTTTAATTTTTTTACGAGTTTTGGATATATGAATTATTTAAGATGAACTTTTGTATCTACGTATTTTATTGGCGCACATTTCGAACTGTGGTTAAGTAGAGCTGTAGGCCTTTTTCTCTTTCATCAATTATACACAATGTTATATATGTACATATGTAGGATTATTTAATTTTTTATATTTTAATATCTTGTCCAATTTGATTTGTAGGTTTTGGTTCTAATCATTTGTTTCGTTGTATAACAGGCCATTAACAGATGGTGTAAATTGTTCTATTTTCTAATATGTGATATATTTATGTTTAATTTTGTGCTACACAATGTATGTATATCGTCAAATCTGTGTAAGTATAACATGCGAAGGGAAAAATACCATTAAGAACGAAATAACACAGAATTCGAAAGTCGCACTAAAGCACCTCTTAGGCTTGATAGAGTCTTAAATTCTCTTCCAAAATATCAAGTTTGAAAGCGGGAAGTAAGATTTTGTAGATACGAGTTGGTTTTGGTTTTGTTGAAATCATACAAGTTTCCGTGAGCAACATTTATACTATATTACTCAAGGGGAAGTTGGACTTTTCTTTCAGACTATGAATACGAATGTGTCCTAAGAGTATTAAAGGTTTTGATAGATTCAATTATACATATTTGGTTTAATAAAAGTTCGCCGAATAAGTGACAGTTTGTGTTTGCGATTTGGCCGAAAATAAACAGAGTTTGCAATAAAGCGATATAGCAGATAGGAATACATGCATATGTACATTATTTTTAGATTTTTGCCAAAAACCGTAGCTCAACTCAATGTCATGCCTGTGCAAATCATACCGGATTTTCCAAAGGACCGTATTTTCTTGGTCCTTAACTTGCTGATAGTTGTTTTGGCTGTCATTTGAAGTGAGTTATAGACTTAATAAAACTTAAAAGGTCAGGTGTCTCCAATTTGTTCACTAATAAAATGGCTAAAAATAAATACAGTGGTGTGGTTAAAAATCAGGTGATAGCGGATTTCAGGGCAGGGCTAAAACAAAAATCCATAGCCAAAAAGTATAAAATGCCATCATCGACAGTATGATGTGGCATTATAAAAGAGTTTCGGAATGGAAAACCCGTCGAAACCATTTACTGTTGAGGACGTCCCAGAAAAACTAGACTCCAAACCGATCTGCAAATTAAAAAAATGATTATTAACGATACTTTCTTGCTTTCAAGAAAGATTGTTAGTGAGCTCAATGTTTCAATTGTTTCATAAGCTGGTTTTTGTTCTTTTCGGCCAGCGGAAATCCTCTACTTACTGCTAAGCATAGACAAAAAGTTACCATTTTATTCCTTTGCTAACGCCAATCGTTTCCTAGACTGGAATTCGCAAGAAACCATTTGAATTGGTTAGCAACGAAGTGGAAAACTGTACTCTTGCTTCCGACGCCATTGTCGTCCATCCGTGAAGCATGGAGGAGGCTGAATTATGATGTAGGGATGTTTTTCTGAGATTAGTGGTATTATGGGTCGTTTTCAGTATAGGGATATACTGGAATCCGTAATGCTATCATACGCTGAGGGGGAGATGCCACTGCGTTGGATTTACCAAAATGATAATGACCCAAAACATTCATAAAAGTTGGTTAACGAGTAGTTTGCGTAGAAAAATGTTGATGTATTGGAATGGTCCTCTCAATCGCCCGATCTAAACCCTATCGAGAACTTGTGGGTCAAAGATGCACACATCCAAAAACGCAATTATGACGTCACTTCAGAATGAATGGGAGAATATTCCAAAACATATCGCAACATCTTTTTTTTCTTGTATTTATACACTTATACAATAAGTTTTCTTAAATTGACAACAGATTTTACTTATGTAGGTTCTTTTTGTTCCCTAAAATTCACCAAAGGAAAATGTTCGATAAAAATCCGGTATGTTTTGCACAACACTGTATGTACATACATATATGTATATTATATATGTTATTCTTTCAGTTAGCACAGCACTAAATAGATCTCATTACAATCCTTTATTAATTGCGTTATTCCCAAAATGTAATTGCCCTGTCGAGTTGAATTGTGATAACTGATGTTAGTTATCTGGTTTCTTCAAAACGATTCAATAGTCATGGTCTATAAATAAGCCAAAAATATCCTATTCCGCAATGTTAATAGAAAATGTCTATGTAACATACTTTCAAAGAGCTAAATGCTCTTTTGAACGAAACTAGAAACTCCTTTTGTAAAGTCAGGCGGGACTTAAATTTCTGTTATCATGCATAAGACATGGCTAGCTTGACAGTGCCTCTAAGTTTTTGATGATGTCATGACTGTTTTAAATTCTATGGCGGCAAATCCTCCATCGCATAACCCTTCTTCTACAGGTTCTTCACTGTCAACCAAAATCAGTTGGCACTAGTGAAGAGATTAAAGATTTAAAATACCAATTCTTTCTGGCGAGGTTTTTTAAATGATTACTCAAACGAAATGAGACTCGTCTTTGAGGATAATATCAGCTACGTAAAATACTTACTCAGAAAACAGAAGATGCTATGTGTAAGGCTTATGAGAATTAATTTTGCCTTAATAGTTTTAGCTCTACGGTGAATTTAATATGTAGGCCAAATAAATCAAACCTGATTGCGGTGTTTATTTAGCAACTTACATAACTAACATAATCTGTACCTTTATTAAAAAGTAATCTTGCTATAGTAAAGGCATGAATGCTATTTAAAAAAGAAGAGCAAAATGATAGCTGCCGTTTTTGAATGATGCCAGTGCAAGTCTTTCTGTTGTGGCTTTTCTAAAAAATCGAAGATTTACCGGCATTTTACAACTTCTATTGTGTTGGTCTGATATGTTTAATTTAATTTTAAGGTTTCAGAATTAACCTAGATTTAGTTAAATGTTATATTTTAAAAATAATAAAAACTTTGCATTTACAAATTTTTAAAATCTCCGTCTAGTCGTGACTTGCTGAAATTCACGATTTGACGCATAAAAGAATGTTATTTTTGAGATATATTTTCAACAGATTTTGATTTGTGTTCGAGGATTATACGAGCTGCAATATTCGTCCTTCAGCTCTTAAGCCTGAAGGCTTTCCTCTTAAAGTCGGCTTTTATCCGAATTTGACAATCCTTTCTGGATTCTGCATCATAAAACAGAACAACTGTAGTGTAAGGTCATGTGAATTTTTCTGTTGTCATTAAATCGATTTATAAGTCCGTGTAGATAAAGTAGGGTCTCTCCTGATTTATTCGTTCTAGGCTCTCTAAGTGAACGCATGGTCTGGTGTGGAAAATAATAACTTTCTCCAGTACTGACCTGTATGATGTCAGTACAACTATATATCTTAGTCCTGCAACAGTTTTCAATGAAATATAAGGCAATATGTACGAGAAGTTTCCAGTATATCCTCATCGTAAAAAATGATTTCTGAATAAACTTTACAACGTTGCGTAATACTTCATTTACTGTGCTGCCGAAAACCGGAGATATTTATAGACGAAGAGTGTATATTTTCCACAGGAATATCCATTAACCTTTCACCAAAATCTGCCGGAACTAGAGTCAAAATTCATTATTTTAAGACTCGTTCTTTAATAGCATGCAAATTATAAAAACAAAAATGGTTAACATAAAGATAGGATACTCGTAGATACGTGTAGTCTTAAGGTTTTAGCCCTTCATCACCGTCAAGAACATACATATCGCTGTACCGTAACCGAATGGTTTTGAATGTATTAAAATTGAAATGAGTTGTATTCAAATAATTTTCATTTCAGACTAAAGTAACATTTATATAGATATTGCCCCCTTAAACGGGTGATCTAAGATGGTGTAAGTAAATGAAGAAAAAAGAACAGAAGTATAAAAATCTTCGACTGAAATCTAGCATGTGAAGCGTTTGAGTAATTTTGTAATTATTTCAAGAAATTGATTTTAAAATCACACTGACATGAGGATGCTCTTAATAATCAAAGCATTGAATAAGAAATAAAAAATTTAAAGCGATCAAAGATCTTTGCCGATGCTGCTGGAAGGCTGATCTCTAAAACAAACCAGTTTTGTTTTAGTACACTTATCTCCGAAAAATATCCAATTTCTTATAAAGTTTCACTCATTCAATAGGCAATCTTTCACCATATGCTTGTTGTTTATTCAGAACTTTTTTTGTCTGAAATGAGAAGACCAAAACCTTATTTTGCATCTTTACAATTTTTTTTATGTCAACTTTAGATCGTCATTATAGGCACATTACAAATTTCTCCTAAACATCGTTTTAAAGAAAAAAAAAAAAAAAAAAAACTCCACGCATTCCAAAATCCTCACGCAATTTAATAAATAAAACATTTACAAAAAAAAAAAAAAAAAAAACAAAAACAAATGTTGAAATAATAAAAATATGCGAAAAAACAGGTGTGTCTGCCTCTCTCCATTTATCTTAAAACTAAAAAAAAAAAAAGAAACTATCCTCGTGTTGTTGCTGTTAGTTTTAAAAATTCCAAACCCACAAAAATTATCGCATTCTCTCTATGTTAACAATATTAATTAATAATGACGCAAAACAGGAATTTCGGCTAAGAAATTCCCCGGTCGCATATTTTTTTTTCATAAATTTTTTTTCTTCGCTAGATAAAAAAAAAAAAAAAAAAACACTATAACAGCTAAGCAGAAATAGCAATTATAATACCAACTACATAGTATAAATCTCGTTGAGCATCTTTGAAATTAATTGCCGGCATTAAAGCTCTTCATTAACATAATAACACATCGCTGTGTTGCAGAAAAAATAATAATAAAAAAAATTAAAAAAAACAAAAAGGTTGCTAAGAGAAGATACTGATACTTGAGTAGAGTATGTTTGCCGTGTTAGCTATAAGAAAACAAATTCAAAAAAAAAAAAACGCACACTAAACAACAGCATTCAGGCAATTCCAAAGTTTAAGGCATTCAGATACCCGGTGATGCTTTTGTTGTTTTATTCTGGAGAAAATACTCGTATTCGTATCTCCCGCAAGCCTTCTTTTATAATTAAAATCAAAAATTCCTTACATAAGTTGTGAATTGTTATCTTTCTTTTTTTCGTTTTTCTTTTAAAAAAAAAATAAAATAAAATAAAAATTAATAGCACAAAGCTCTCTTAAAATCATTTGTTTGCTTTTGGAATTGTTTAGATGGAATTTTTTCAAGTCATGTGCGAACGTGTGAGGTTGAAGGTAATGGTAAGATACAAGGAATTTGCAAAAGAATGCCAGAATTCACCTTGAATGCTGAAGCCACTAGTTTATTGGCAAAATTTAAAAAAAGAAAATATCAGAAGTGTATTACAGTAGCTCGAAAGTCTATTAGTTTTCACTATTCAAAAAAATGCAAAAACAATCAAAGATATGAATATTCGAACATGGTGATATATCATATTCGTACTCGTACTATGCTACACGTCAGCTACATATGTATCAGCTACACACATACCTCGTACTTAGAATGAATTTTTTTCTTTTTTTTTGGTGGAGGAATTGTATTCTTTTTTTAATGAATGTGATCTCGGAATTGATTGAAGAATCGACAGTAAAACTGAATCGATTGCAGATTTAATTCGCTTCGTCTGCCATAAGTGTGTTAATTATAGCCCATTGTTTTTTTTATTTTCTCTTCTCTGAATTTTGCTTAATTTCTTTCTATGTGTGATTTTTGTGTTTTTTTTTTTTTTTTAGTTTGAGTTAGGTGTCTATGTCTACTACTGGCGCCAACATGCTTATTTGATTAACGATTTTTGAATTAAATTAAAAATCTATCTATCCATTTGTAAATGAAGGACAAATAATCGCGCAATTCGACGACAACAATCGGAAGAGTGAAAACGAAGAAATACGTTTCTTCGTGGTCGATTGAAGATTTACATTTGGTCGATATTTTGTCAGAATATATGAAAACATTTTTAAACAGAGGGAAGGTGGTGAATTAGTGGATACAGATACCATCACTGTGAGTACAGAGAATATAAACAGAATATTTGTGTTTATTCCGAATGAAGTGTTGATGAAAACACACTTAAATCATATTGTTTTCTAAATTCTAAATTTAAATCTTTTCGATTGTGCTCTGAAATATGGCGCTTAACAATTTTGAGTATTTTTTTTTCTTCCTATTGAGAAATTTGATTTGTTGAAAAGAAAAAGAGGCAAAAAAAAATCTAGGTTCTTGGCTACAACAAAATGTTGATGTTGTATTCCGTGTGGAATACCACACGGTTCCAAAGTCTTGCCACTCCCTCTACATCTACTTGTCATCAATGTGATATCTGTACCTTTATTAGATACTCATAATTTCTCTATGTGAGCTATTCCTCGATCAATATATGTATTCACCTCTATTAGGATAGTTTTCGTTATTCATAGGAAAACACTTCACAATCAATTCCTTGAATTGCCATGCGCTTCAACAAATGGTTTCTCACATTTAAATTGATTTTGGACATAGGTCTGCCAAGCCTTGTGAGGTGCATAGCATCAAAAATTCATCATTCTGTTGAAGAAAAGTTAACAACATAGTTTTTGATAATTCTTTAACAAACGCCTGCTGTGCCATTCAAAGAATAACACTTCTCAAAAATGCACAAACAAAAACTAATTTAACTGTGCTGTTTAGACCGGAAGTGTGGGCGGCTCTTCTTCTGTAAACACCACTTTACCCATAGAGCTTTGTCCGTAAAATTCATGGAAAATTATGCAAAGTAATCTTTAGATTTGTCTAAGAAATACCCGCATACTTTTGTTCATGACTTTCGAAATGACCCTTGATTGATCGTTACTATGAATGAATTTTAATAGGATCTGACAGACATGATGACGTGCCGCTTGTCGACCAAGTAAAGAAGGGTTATAAAAAAAATTTAGGTCAAAAAATGACTTCGCAAAATGAAAACTAAAGTCAGAAAATTGATTGTGCTACATTTGACGGAAATGATTCTGACTTGACGATATTATGAAAAGTATGCTTCGGAACCGATTCTCGGGAATACCACCAGTTTCCCAGCTTGGACCACTATTCTACCAATTATGAATTTTCGCTTATTTTAAAATAAACTGCTGATTAATAAGCTGTTCAAAAGATAAATCGTTTTCAGGTACTCTGGTTACCACAGGATTTCCATTTTAAACTTTATGTCCTACAAATTAAACTTCATTGAATTTATGTACGTTTTGGGTTAGTAAGGCTATTGAACCTAATACAAATGTAAAATACAGATCAAGGTCTTAAGTTTGGCCAGGAACACCACTATTCATGTAACGAAATTTTAAAAAAAACTGACTAGTTTCATCCGCTGATTGGCTTTCTTTGTGCCCAATGTACGAAGTTAAGAGGCAGATTGTTAAAAAAAAAGGCGTCAGAAACTCGTTATGGATATCGCTCTGTTTCACCCTTGGTTTCCTGTTTTTTTAATGACCAAACGAATCAGCGAACTGAATGTTTTAAGCATCCAGATGATCTGCGGGCTTTAAGCCAAAATCAGCCGTATCTTTATCTACTAGGTTGTAATCACCGATCTTTTATTATCAATGTTTAAAAGATTGTAGGATTACAAATCAATAAATTCGTAGTTTTTGTCGAAAGGCCAGCCCTTTTAGGCGTATCTTTGATAATTAAGTGGTAGTCTTAATGTCTACAAGGTGATAGGAATATCAGTTACTGTAGACAAAAACAAATTAATCAATCAACATTCGGTAGGAAATTTAATGAAAGAAAGTTACACAGTGATCCTTAAAATGTGGTTCCGATCAAGATCAATGTTCTACTCTTTTTACATTGTACACTAAATTTGTAAAAGCCTTAAAAAGTTGGTCTTTACTAGTGGAAAACTATACACAGAATAAGACAAATATAATTTGGTGATCCAGATAGATAGACACCCAACATTGCACCTTGGATCACAATAGGATTCACTCAAATTTTCTTCGAATGATTCTACTAATTATAAGATAATTTTGATATGCTGCTGTTAATTGTTAACGTAAATTTACCAAAAATTGTCGGTCTTAAACTGGTACCCTTTGGAATACCATCAATTTCTTAGTATAGCTTGCTGAATTTTTGAAATAAAAAGTTTGAGGTGGGCTACAGTCTTCTAGAAACCGTACTTGTCTGCTTTATATACCATATTGTTCGCCTGATTAAAATAAATTATAGGGTGACACATAAAATTTCATAAATATAAAAGTAGAAAAAAAAAAGAAAACAAAATCTCTATTCCCTTGGAAAGTATGCTCCAATTATCGATCGACAAACTTAATTAACATCGTCCTTGATTACGAATAACGAATAAACAAACACAAAAAATCATTTATTTCCTCATAAACAACACATAAATACTTTTGCATCAATAAATTTCTTTAAATTATTACTACACATTGCACAAAAATAGTTCTTTTCTTGTTGTTGTGTGTTTTTTTTTTTTTTTTTTGGAAGAGAGATGAAATAATTGTGAATAGTTTGTGGCCACTATAATATACAAAACAAAATAATACCATCAGATAGGCAATGTAAAAAAGTAATATAGACCAATATACGAGTATATTCAATCTACAAGCACTACAACGCGTATCTTTTTGCGTACGATCTATAAAAGCATTTCTGCCAGTACTGGCACACAATCAATGTGAATGTATTTAAGAGGAAGAAGAATTAATTCGTACATTGCTCGAGAAAATTATAACGGAGGCTTTTTCAGAAAAAATCTATTTATAAAAATATTCAGAAAAAGGAAATAAAAAAAAAAAATATAGAGAAGAGGAAAAAAACCGCAGGCAAATCAGAAATGTTTCATTTAGAGAAGTACTCATTGCGCGCCAAGGCAATTAATTGGCGAGTCAGTCATTCACTTGCCATGCGGTTTCCTTATTTATTTATTTATTTATTATTTTTTTTTCTTTAATTCAACTTTGTGTTTTTGTTCAGTTTTGTTTGTCTTCTTTTCTCTGTTGTTTTGTGGAAAATTGTTAAATAATTAATTTGCTAACACGACAAGTTGGGTGGTTTAGATTTAACGCTCAATACCCTATTCATATGAGGAACGTACATATATTCGTATAATGTAAACTGTGCAAATGCTTTTGTTTTTTAATATTTTTCTTTTTCATTGTTCCTATGGGACAATTGCAATGGTTGTAAAAATTTGTAGAATGGTCAAAAAAAAAAAATTGAGAACCTTCAGTGGAATCTTGTGGATGCTTCGCAGTCATATAACAGTCATATCTACATACATATGTGCAAGTATTGCTTTGTTAAATAATGAATAAAACTCCAAAAAAAGCTAGCATCTTGTATGTATTTAAACTTCTACGAAAACTGCGGGGTTAAGAAATAATGTGACAATCTTGAGATTTTTTACTACCTAAAGTCGATATTTCGAAGGGATCATTGACTTTATGAAATCTTCTTAACTTGTATTTCTGTCGCTTCTTTGCTTAAACATTAAGATAAGAATGTCCATAGGTAGGTCAAATGACAACTGGTCTTTAGATGAATATACAATAGAATCACCACCTGGTTGCCGGTTTGGAAATAATGGACATTAGTCGGTAAAAATCGACGGTCATAGAGTCATTAGTCAATCAACACTACAATCTGGGGTTCTTTTTTGAATCTAGAGCCTCTTGTTGGGCGCCAATTTTGATCTTATAGTCTAAAAAAGAGTTAATACGGTTTAAAGTCTTGAAATCAATTTTTCATTTACAAAAGCGCCAAAAGTTATAGAAATATAATTTTTGTGCGTAGGTACATAAATCCAAACAATTAAACTACAAAAATCGAACAGAATAATTACTAAGCCGAGAAAAAAAAAAAAAAACCGGTCTTGCGAGAAAATGAACAGAAAAAAAATCACCACTCTCATAGAAACTCACACAATTCCAAATAAAATGAAAGAGAATTAGAAAATGATAATAAGAAAACGAGAAGAAGAACAAAAACAGAAGAAAAAAAATCATCTGAAGCCCTTAAAGCAAAGGTACTACCAGGTACTGTAATCGAATATCTGATTCGACACCAGAAATACGGGTATACTCATTTCATTCTTCTTCTTGTCTCGTCCCTTCCTCTTCCCTATGGTTTATGTTTGTATTTCTCTTTTTGTTATCTGAAAGTAATTCAAGAAACTCAAGATATGGATTGCAAGTGACAAACGCGTGCGTATCACAATTCCTCTGTCGAATGAACTCACAAAGTTCGTCTGAGATCTGCAGGAAAAAATAAATTAAAAACAAAAAGTAATAGTAATAATATATCTCTTGGAAGCTATCATTGATGAAAAGAAGCCCCAACAATTGTACTTTCAGGATGAAACCGAAAAAGAAGCAGGACACTTACAGCAAGATCACCTCCTCTCCCCAGGTTTATTCATCTTTGGTCAGGTAGTAATGGTGATTTTATACCCGTACTAACTGAGGTAATCCTAAATAGGAAGAACTGGAAAAACGAGCGACATAAAAATAAAAAAAAAGAGAAGAAAAAAAAAACACAACATGGTGGTAACTGATGGACAAAAAAAAAAAAAAAAAAAAAAACAACAGACAAAGATATACTCACGTGTGCAACGCACGACGACGTACAATCGAACAAACGGATGGAATGAACGATATTGCTTTACCTGAAGGCGACACGAAGAGATGGACATGAAAAGTGCGATCGTCATCAACGTAATCGTACTAAACGATCAGTTGTTCTGTCCGTTTTCGTTTTCGTCGTCGTCAGTGTTTTTTTTTTGTTCTCCCTCTCTTTCTTTCTCTCTGGCGTCTCATCCTTGTTCATGGTCTTTTGACCGGACGGGCTCTGATATCACAATGGGGCTATCTAGAATTTGTTCATTCTGTTGGTCCATTCTGAAAGACATCCAACACATCAATCACACAGATTTGACAGAGAGGTTAATCTTTTTTTTCGAAAAGGATAACATTTCTTCGATCAATGAAATTCATAGAGCAGCAAATGCTTCAAATTTTATGTTCTACGATCTTTTGTTTAGAATGTATATATGTATCATACCTCAATTTAATATTACATATATGTAATGATCGATATACTAATAATGATTTTTCTTTTTTTCATTACAGAACGCAATCTCGGTATCTTACAAGAGAGTGAGAAAGTGAGAGAAAGAGAGAGAGAGAGAAGCAAGTATATAAACACCTCCAAGCGAAGGATGACGGCAACTGATGGTCCCCGGCTTATGTTCCGAGGGCATTAGGTGTTAAACCTTAACTTCAATCAATACATGGATCGCAGAAATGGCGGCGATCCTTTGGCGCCTCCCCGGCCCCCTAAATTATTACCACGCGTACATCGTCCAAGGGCTCCGGAGCCACCGATGATGAGTGCACCGCCAACCCCAGTGCAACAACAGCAGCAGCAGCAGCAGCAACAGCAACAGCAACAAATTGGTACAAACAATCATAGAAGAATCATAAACAACAACAACGTCAACAGTAATTGTAGCAGTAATCGATTGAACACAATTGTCAATAGTCGAAATAGTAATAACAACCATAGCAACAATAGTACGACACATCTAACGACACCATTGCTACAATTGCATCACCATCAACAGCAACATCCTCATAATAACGTTAGTT
Organism: Volucella zonaria; assembly: GCA_963966105.1. Classification (NCBI taxonomy): domain Eukaryota; kingdom Metazoa; phylum Arthropoda; class Insecta; order Diptera; family Syrphidae; genus Volucella; species Volucella zonaria. Next base: position 73,656,652 of record OZ014534.1, on the reverse strand, counting down.
TAAATCGCAACAATAGTAATATAAGTAGCGCCTCATCAACATCATCAGTATCGACAACAGTTTCGTCGGTAAATAGCTTCACAAGGCGTCGACCACCACCGCCACCATTGGCAACGGCGGCGGCAACAGCGTCCTCGTCGTCATCATCATCCATTTTACCGCTACTAGAAGCGAGCCTAAATTTAAATTTAATAAATAATAATCTAAATATTAATAGTATCGAACCTGTACCAGTATCGCCTGTCACGCTGGCGGCACCTCGACCTGAATCGGAACGGCTCACAAATGAGTATGTGGACACACCGTTTCGGACGGCGCAGCAACTACAGCAGGCGTCACGCAACCAACATCCGGCGGGTCAGCACATTCATGGGCAAACCACAACTCAGCATAATTTGCTGTTGCTGCAGCATAGTCAGCGACAACAGCAACAGCAACAAAACCAACAGCAACAGCAGCAGCAACATCATTCAAGTCATCAGCAATCTAGTGGTTTTCATATTAACGCAAATAGTGGCATCATCGTCACATGTATCGGTGGTGGTGGTGGTTCTGCTGCTTCGGCAGCAACAATACATTCGAATTCACGCAGCCTTAAGGGTGATGCAACAGGTGGCGGAGGAGGGGTTACGGGGCCGACGACGGGGACACCGGGAGATGGAGCGCCACAAGCGACGCAGACGACGCCGGCGTCGGCGACGTTGGCGACTTCACCAATTTCAATTACCCGCCTGCAGCAACAACAGCATCATCGACCAAATGCGTTGCCCATTACCCAACCGATTACTAAGCAACCTCCCGCCTCAGCGACTTTCAAAAAAGATCTACCCTTTCACGATGAGGTACTCGATTTGCATCACATCGGAAGCGGTAGCAGCAGTGGTGGCACAGGAACTGCTGGTCTTGGTACACCCATTGGTGGTATTATTCTCGGCGATGGAGCTCTTAATCCAATCACATGTCCCCGCTGCGATCGATGTCGATGTGAACAGTGCCAAAGTCCAAGGCAACTACCACAAACTTGGGTCTGCAATAAGACCTGCCTCTGCAGTGCTGAAACAATTATTGATTATGCTTCATGTTTGTGCTGTGTTAAAGCGTTATTCTATCACTGCGCCAGGGATCAAGAAATGGATTGTGATGACGGTGAATCGACATTGTGCGTGGATGATCCTTGTTCATGTTTACCACATAAACGTACCCAAAGATGGGGTTGGCTTGGAGCATTATCATTGGTTTTACCATGCCTATGGTGTTATTGGCCAATGCGAGGATGTGTGGCGATATGCGAGAAATGTTATGCACGACACGCTGGTCATGGCTGCCGATGTCAAACAATTGGTTCGACGAGCAGTATGCTACCCATCGTTAATATCGGTGGAAGCGACACAAATGGCGGAAATGCAACAAGTGGCAGCACTAAGTCATCGGGGGTTAGCGGTGGAGTTCATAGCGGTATTAGTGGCAGTGGTAATGGCCATCATCATCATCATCACGGCTCTAATAATGGGGGAGGTGGCAACATTGGCGAAAGCAGTGCGGCCCGAATATTACGTAAATGTGACATCACGCCCGAGAAAAGATTGCTCGACTCAAGTCGTGAATATTAATTGTAAAACCCTATATTAAATATACATATATGTATTATCTGTAAAATCTGCATCATAAACAAACAACAAAAACAAAATAAAAATGAAAAAAAAAAAATTATGTAAAACAAAAACGTAAAATTAACATTACATTTAAATATAATTATAAATAAAATAAAATAAATATTGTGTATGTATAGGTTATCACACTTATAGGATTCAACAAATTATTAAATTATTACCTTATTACCCCCTCCCCCCCCCCTCTCTCTCTCTCTCTCTCTCTCTCTCTGTCCCCCACCCTTCCCTGATAACCGCCCGATGATGGGAATCAGTTTGCGCCACAATTTTATTGTTATTTTAAATAACATTTCAAAATGCAAGTGACCAAATTTCCCTATTTACCTTCTATTTTCTCTCTCCTGTTTTGTCCTCACCCTCCTTAAAGACACACAAATTCTGTATTTATCTCTTCAATCCTTTCCGCCCTTCCTTCTGCGCCCCTCCTTCGCTCTATTCAGCAAACAAATCTAAGAAAACCATTCGAAGTTATTGTCATTTCTGTATACCGCCTCCGTTATACAATGACAATAACAATAAAACAAAAAACAAACTAATCAATAAAACAAAATAAAAGATGCATTATTTAAGAATAAATGAATAAAAAAAAAACAAAAACAAAACATGGATTTTTTGTAAAGTAAACAATTAACTTCTAAATGTAAAATATAAATTTAAACAAAAACAAAACATATAAAAATAATATTAAAACAAAAATGAAGAAAAAAAAAAATATAAAAACATTATGAATATAACCAAAGACTGCAACAGATAATTATTAAATATTAGAAATGTTATTATTATTAATTTTATTTTTTTTTTGTAATTTTTATTTTATTTTTTTCTGTCTGTTTATTCGAATTCAAATGAAATAAATAAATAAATGTTCATGCGCTTAACAAACGAAGAAAAGTAAAAGTCTGAAAAGCGCCTCAAGATACCTCTGGCCTGCGAAATGAAACTAGAATTTTAAAAAAAAAAAAAATGTTTTCATATTTACACGAGTCCAGAGATGTCTTGGTAAAGAAAAAAAAACTAAAATAAAAAAAAGGTAAACAAATTCCAATCTCCATAGTCAAAGTAAATGTGTCTCTATTAGTGTCAGCTTATTTTAATTACTGTTTTTTTTTTTTTTTTTTTTTTTACAAAACATGACTATGTACATATAAACAAATAAATTTGTGTAGATGTTGTTTTTTTTTTTCACGGAACAAAATTCAGTAGTAAATATCTTTTTTTTTTATTAGAAACAAAAGAATTATTAAAACAAATGACCACACGCATACTATAAGTGTATTTAAAATTACAAAAAAAGAAAAAGAAAAGATAACAAATCAAACTTACATCCCTTGTATATGAATGGAAAAAATAAAAATAAAAATAAAAATAAATCCAAGCAAATTGCCGTTAACAAAAACAACAAAAACAAACAATTTTCTTTGAAATTATAAACAAAAAGAAATTTATAAATCGATATATATATATATTTACTACTTTTAAGAAATAAGGAAGAGACGAAGTAAGAAAAATATTTATTTTATTTGTATGTATAGAATGTATGTTCCAATTATTCTTTTTCTTTTTTTTCTTTTTTTGTTAATTTTTATTTATGTTTTTGTTTATTTTTGTTTTGTTTTAAATTTGAAATTTTCTTCTATTTTTTTTTTTTGTTTGTAAAAAAAAGGACCAATTTTCACATCGATGTCCATGTGTTATGTGTATATTCCACACCTTGAAAAAAAATGAGCTTTAAATATGGAGAAAACAAAATATTTTAAATAATTTTTATTTAAATTTTCTTTTTTAATTTAAATTTATACTCGTAGATACGAACATGTACAAGTTGATTAATTTATTTATTTTGTTTTTATTTTAATTACATAATTCATCTACACATAGAAGGGAAAGACCTAATTCCATTTTTACAAATGCTAAACTACATAAAAACAATAGTCTATATAATTATTCTTAATTTTTTGTTTGTTTCTTTTTTTTTTATTAACAAATAAAACTACATACGTCTAGTGGAATAATGCAAAAGCTGTTTTTTTTTGGAGGGGGGAAAACAAATAGAAGAGGAAAAATAAACAAAAACACAAATTTAAGTAAAAGAAAACAAAATAAACAAAAAAAAAATAGAATGAAAATATAAAACAAAGGAAAAATGAAAATAAAATTATATATATTGTAATATTAATAAAACAACAAAAACAAACAAACAAATCCTAACAATTTTAATAAAAAAAAAACGATTCTGTTGATTTTTAACACAAAAATAATTTCGATTATTTAAAACAAGAAAAAAAAATATACAAAAAAAAAAATAAATGCAAAATAATTATTTAAAAAAAAATCCTGTTCTGTGTTCTTATTCAATGATGGTGGTGTGATTTTTTTTTCTTTTTTAATTGGGATGTGCAATTCTTTTGAAATTTCAGTAATACACCCTTATCCATGAAAGAGATAAGCTCTGCTTTTTTGAGAGGAATTAAATTTGAATCAAAAATTTGTATTTGTATGGAGAATCGTTCATGATAATAACCGATAAAGTGCATCGTGAATCGTTGCAAAAAAGCGGAAGCAAGACGACGTTCGATAACATTAGCAGAATTGTATCGGGAATTAGAAGGGGTACTTTGACAACAGTGTAACGTCGAAGCACGGGGAAGCAACCCAACATTTCAAAGGTTGCGGAGTAACGAAGAAAAAACTCGCAAGAGATTCAATCACCGAAATACCACCTACCACACTACCGTGTGGCGCTCCCATTATTCAGATTTAAGTTCTGTTTTTTTTGTTAAGTTGCTAAATCTGTTGTTGACATTCCCTCTAAATCTTAGCGACATAGCTGGACATTTGCAAAAGTTACGTAGCCAAGAGTACATCTACCACTGTGTGTTTGGCTATTTTTTACAATTTTAGAAATGGATTTAAATTTGCATTTGAACTCATACTCGTATTAAATTTTGCGTAAAAAATTGGAAATGTTGGAAATGTTGGAAAAGTGTTTCGGCAAAGATTCTCTAAAGAAAACGGTCGTTTACCAGTGGCACGAGCGGTTCAAAATTGGTCGTGAGTCAATCGAAGATTATGAACGCAGTGGCAGACCATCGACATCGAAAAGAAATGTTGGTCAATAACCGCAAATTAACCACCAGAGAGAAAGCGGAGGACTTGAACAATGCCTATGGATCCGTCCAAGACATTTCGGTTAATGATTTGGGTTTTCGTCGTGTAACAGCAAAGTTGGTGCCCAAAGACCTCAATTTCATGCAAAAAAGAGACCGTGTTGACGTCGCAAAAAAGATGATTTGCGAGGCTGAACCCGATCCCACATTCATCAAAAGGATCATTACTGGAGACGAGACGTGGGTTTATAAGTACGACACGCAATCCAGACATCAGGCAAGTGAATGGCGTTCACCAAATGAGCCGAGACCAAAAAAACCACGTCGTTTTGAATCAAAAAAGAAGGCAATGCTCACGGTTTTCATGGATTACAACGGTGTAGTGCATCATGAATTTTTGCCAGAAGGCCAGACAGTAAACAAAGAGTATTATTTGGGCGTTATGAGACGTTTGCGTGAAGCAATTCGCTGAAAGAGACCAAAATTGTGGGCAGAAAACTCGTCGATTTTGCACCATGATATTCGTCATCATTATTCGTAAAATGATACAAATACCATCTAACAGCCACCGAATTCACCTGATTTGGCTCCCTGTGACTTCTTTCTCTTCCATCGAGTTAAAAAACCACTACGGGGAACGCGTTTCAGCAGCCGGGAGGAAGTAATGGCAAAATGGCAGGAAGCACTGATGGGCATACCGAAAACCGAATATAAAAATTGTTTCGAGGATTGGATCAAGCGCTTGCAGAAGTGTGTTGCAGTCGATGGGGATTACTTTGAAGGGGACAATATAGATTTAGATGAATAAACTTGTATTTCCAATTTTCTGAATAATTTCCGGGAACTTTTTGATCAGGGTAGTATGCTGATGATGCGCAGGGATACCTGATACCGGGAGGCAACGAAAATTGCAATTGACGAAAAAAGTAATTTAACGAAGAATACCCGCGGCTATCGTGCAAAAAGAACAAAATCTGGAACTGTAAACATACCCTCCGAAGTTTGGGTGGCAATCGGCAATCATGCATTTAAATGGCCTGTGATTTTAGTCCATAAAATAATGATTGGAGTAAGCGCTTTCTGATTCCACTGCATAGAGTCAAAAGCGACAAAAGCGAAATTGTAATAACTACCGATCGATGAAACTAATGTCGCAGACTATAAAAATAAAAGACCGAACTCTAGACAGTCGACAACGGAATATTATTCCATGGCAGTCTATGCGGCTTTGTGGTAGGCAGGTCGACATATAACGCGATTCAGAGCTTACGAATATTGATGAAAAAACATAACGAATCTTTGAAGGATCTGCATATCTTTTTCATCGATTTGGAAAAAGTTTCCGACAGTCCGAAATTGCTTTTTTTTCTTCTCGCCGATGATGGAGCTGTTATAGACAACGAAGTGACAGCCCTTCAAGCAACTCTTGATAATTGGAGAAAAGCGCTAGAAGATAATTGGTTACGAATCAGTCGTACTAAGACCGAATATCTGTATTACCATTTTTCCGAACCACCAAACACAAGTCTATTTAGAAGAAGTGATCGTGAAAAAGTACCAAAAATGTAAATACTTAGGCTGTGTCGTTAACCACCAAGGAAATTGCGATAATGATTGTGTGGGGTGGCTTAAATGACGTGAAAACTCTGCTGTATTTTGTAACAAAAAACCGCTGCTTAAGCTTAAGGGGGGCTAAGGTTAATTCGTACGAAAAAAGGCATGTTTTTGTGAATTTTTTGTGACGACACAGTTAAAATCTCTTTATTAAAACCAAAGGTACATTAAAGTATGACATTCGAAGAATACCATATTGTATAAAATTTTCACGAAGAAATATTAAAAAATACGGCAATGGCAGCAATTATTCGGACGTGTCTCGGAAAAAAGTAGAATTGCGGTGCCCCTCATAACTTGGTGCTGGATCATCTGAAATCAGAAAATCAAAGTTCATTTGTTAGATAATAGTTTTCCCTAGGTAACGCTGGGAGGGTTTTTCGAAATTTCAATTTTTGGAGCATTTTTTTCCGAAAAAAAATCGACTAATTTGTTATTGTAAAATAAAAATAAAATAAAAATTATTAAGAAATTTGAAAAAAACTCTCCAACGTTACCTCGTAAATTATGTACAGAAATATGTAGTGTTCAAAATCGGTGCAGTAGTTTTGAAGTTAAGAGGGGCACCGACTTTGAAAACGTGAGTTATGGGAAAAACGCTTCAAAGTTTTGAACACTAAAAAATTTGATATAAAACGTTCATAAGCGAATTTTATCGACTTATCTCACTGAATCATCAATGCCAGGTCCATAAAGGATGTTGCTGTCATCCTGTCATCCAACGCACCTTTTTGCTCCTGTATTAGTTTGTCTTTCAGCTTCCTGGTCTGCTCGGCTTATGCGTATGGAGTCAGTTGATCGCGCCCAGTCATGAGCACTTGATCCACAACTGATTCCCATATCTTGCATGAAGGTTAGTAAAGCAAAAGTACCTTCATTGCAGACACTGGCTGCCACATAAGCTGCAATTTCAACGATGACAGAGGTTCCACTCAAGTGCTTTGGTGAGTGAGTGAGTTAGAAATCAATTATCCTATAATATTTTTCTAGATCCTCCGTAACTTGATTTTCAACGGTCACTTTTATCATCTCTAACATACGCATAAAAATTTTGCCGAAAAATATGAAGCGGATGTGTCCACATTCAGAAACCTATAGTAGAGAAGCTTCAAGCTGAGCATCCAAAATAGAGTGCCTGTTCCAAGGTCCGCAAGCAAGCGGCGCAGTAGCAATATGAAAACATGGGAGAAATATTTGACTTTAGATGTATGTAATTATACGCGTTACATATTTCAGCCGTTATTAAAAGAACAAGAAGATTTATGATTTAAAAGAAAACAACCACTTGACTTAGGGAAACAGTATTATTTATTTTAATGAGTAAAGTGCTAAATATTTTACTCAGTTGCCTCAATTATGCCAAGTTATTCAACATAGTCCTGCGTTAATTCTAAATCTGGATATTATACCATGAGTTATGTTTCTTTTCAGTGCTGGGCTATAATTCATATGCAGAATGTTACGAAAAATATTTACCCATCAAGTGGAATTTTAGTTTTTGTTAAAGATTATCTTGATGTAGCAGAAGTGTTTACACCAAACATAGTGAATGCAGATTGTATAACCTTCAAAATAATAATTAACAAGTTTATTCATGTTACTGTAACTAGAACTGTAAAGAGGCTGTCAGGCTTAGGGAAATGTTTTTTCGGTCCTGCAAAACCAACTCGACAGAGGAAAACCGTAAAAAATTCAAATGTTCCAGGAATCACTGTAACGTCTTTCTAATGCTTGTGAAATTTCAACAGGACCACCAACTGAGGTGAAAAATACTGTAGTGACCCAAAGGTAGCAACAATTTTTAGTTATTAGTCTAAAACATTAAAAGTTCTGCCTCATCCTCCATCCTCAGCTCTTCGGAATAGGTCTATTTGCTCCCTGCGCATTTCGCAGCCAATTCAATACTTCCAGATTGTGTTTGGAATACATTTGAGTGGGACGAATCATATCTTGTAGTTCCAAGGATGCTTAAAAATCTTAACGTACACATATTCACTAGTCCAGATGGAATACCATCCCCTCTTCTGAGTAGGTGATAAACAGTATTTGTCCAGCCCGTCCCTAAAAAATGCGAATCTTCTTCTCACACCTCCTACAGACCCTTTGCACTTACGTCTCCCTTCTTTCCATAGTCAACCAAACCCAAACCAATTAGCCATTCGCCGCGCAGGCCCCCTATATGGTGGTATAAAGATAGTTTCTATGAACGAGTTCTTAGTATCCCGTATCGTTACGTTCACGATGCACATATTTAACACCCTGTCGTATTTAGTCTTCGTCGTGTATTGTAAACACCTTGACTTTGAAAACTTGCTCCGCGAAAATCGTGATTCAGATGGCCTTTATTTGTCGACGGTGGCCTTGTTTTACCGATTTTTCTAATTTCCAAAGCATTAATTTTCCGCTCACATGAATTTATTTGTTAAATGTTTGATAATTTCTTAACATTACTGACAAATCACTCTAAACACTTTTTGACATAAACAACAGCTGACTTGCCAACTTTATCCTCTTACTGTCAAACTCATACGACCCACGTGGCATTCAAGCAAAAACCTCAAATTAAAAACCAATCAACATCAGCAATTATATAAAAAAAAAAAGCTGACGAAAATCGCTACAGAGCTTTATTTTTAGAAACGTAACACAGTTATACACTTGTTTTTCTTTTTTTAAATAAAACATTGACATTAAGTCTAGCTGATAATAAAATCTCTTGTGACTGACAGGAGAAGCAAATACGAGCAGAAGAGCAAAACAAATGGAAAAAAAAAATTACAAAATATTTTCAGAAATGATTTGGTGTTGGATCAGCAAGCAATCTGATAACCTATGCTTACTCTCGTATATTACGGTAATGACAATCAGTAATGACAATCAGCATCCACACGAAACATACGAACATAGCCCCGCTGATAAGGTATTGCCTTTTCGTGGGCGTGTCGAAAATATGAGATCTTGATTACTGCGAGTTATTTATAGTAACCGTCTTGTCAAAATTTGACAGTAGCTGTGTTCAGAGAAGTAGAAGCAGCAGCAGCAGCAGTAGCATCTGGTTACACGTTACTCGAACTGAATGAAGTAATAAATAGCTCAGGCCTCAGACATCAATGTAGACAAGTGAACAACATATTCCGATTGATTATTTTCTTTTCTCTCTTCTATTTCTCTTTTTGTTAATTATTTTGCAATGACTCTTTGTTGTTTATTTGTGTTTTCTTTTTGGTTTTTTTTTATATTTTTGTTATAATTATTGATAAGTCTGACAAGTTGTCTGCGGGTGCGTTAAAAATGGTGAAATCGTTTCATAATGACCACGTCATGTGGCAAATGACCACTTATTTGAAGAAGCTGTTGACCCTTTAATTCATCATTTACGACTACTACATATGGAGAGATATAGCAAGAGAAAACATTTATAGTTCCTAGGAGTGCACAAGCACACCTGTCAGAAATATTAAAGCTGTGAATGTCAAAAAAGTCCGTCTTAGCCGGTCCTAAGCTTGTATTGAAAAAGGAGTTGTTCCAAATGACCGTCACCAGTTTGCAGTATTCTAAGTCGGACCGTGTAAATGTAAGTCGAGACTTTAATTTTCAGAGCCTCAGTGCATACTCATGATCAAAATACGGCACGATACGAACATTACGGCGGAATAATTATCTAGTGAAGTCAAAAAAAATTAGAGGCAAATCCAGCGATAAGTTCTTTTAAGATACGAGTACTTTGACATACTCAGAGTTCAGGTCAAGAGAGCATTTTTTGACATCCAGCGACATCTACGACTACTCCCGTAGCGGACTGCTTGTACTAATTTCTGAATAATTAGATACTTTAAGTTGGGGTTGTACTGACTGATTTTTTTTTTTAAATTGTCCCGCGTTTAAAGGATTTTAATACTCTTAAGATGCTTGCACATAGCGTGGGCGACTACACCTTTCTAACCCGAACACTTAAAATACCTTTGAGTTGTGAAGCGACAGGCTCGGATATAGATGAACTAACTGTCTGTATGACATTACTAAATTAAAACAAACGACAACTGACAAACGGAACCTTAATACATTACATGCAACTGACAAACACTTAAGGATCTAGATCTCTAGAAGTGTGATAGGTTAGGGCGTACAAGAAAGAATGGAAAACAGTGACCTCAACTGTGGTGATTGGTGGTGGTGGTGGTGCTGGTGAAACAGAAGATGATAAGATGATATGATGTGGATTGGCCATCGGTGAGAAAGCTTGGTAAGAGGTCTTCAGCTTCAGCCATCTGATCGATCACCTGATCCCAATTTGAAAAACACTAGATCTGAAATTAACTTCGGCTAATCGACTTCACGGCGATGCGAGGAGCCAAGGAACAAGACGTCGAAGAAGTTTTGTGAGAAATTTTTATGTCGAAGGGCTACAATCTCATACTACCCTCATAAAGGATAGAAGATCAGTGTCGACATTGTCAGCTAGATGTCATCAGATACGCCATATCTGTTATGTCGAGGGTTGTCTGAAAAGTTTCCAACGTAAAGATAGCGACACTCGTCAATAAAAGCTAGTGAATGGTAGTTGTGCATCTTTTGACAGTTACTTACCGAAGTTTCAGTCATTTTGGATGCGCAGTTTTTAGTTGACAGTCGTTTGAGTGAGTCGATGTGAGTGTTGTTTGTGAAAATGGAAAAAATTGAGTATCGAGCTGTTATTAAATTCTTGTTTTTGAAAGGCAATACGCTTACGCAAATCAAAAATGAGTTGGACTCTGTGTATGGCAACTCTGCACCATCATTTACCACAGTGAAATTTTGGGCAGCTGAATTTAAACGTGGCCGTAGGAGCTTGGGAGATGATGAACGTTCGGGACGTCCAAAAACTGCAACCACTGACGATAACATTGCTAAAGTTCACCAAATGGTGTTAGACGACCGCCAAATTAAAGTGACAGAGATAGTAGAGGTTATGAAAATGTCCAAAGAACGTGTTTGTTACATATTAAATCAAGATTTAGGCATGAGAAAACTGTCCGCGCGTTGGGTGCCGCGTTTGCTTGCGTTAAGCCAAAAACGTGTTCGAATGAACATTTCCAACGATCTGTTGGCGCAGTTTAGGCGCAATAAATCCGAGTTCTGGCGCCGATTAATTACTGTAGATGAAACTTGAATACACCATTATACGCCCGAAACAAAAATTCAGTCAAAACAGTGGACTGCAAAGCTCAAGCCGGCTTCAAAAAAAAGCAAAAACTGTTTTTTCGGCTGGGAAAGTGATGGCGACTGTTTTTTGGGACAGTAAAGAAGTTATCTTAATCGATTATCTTCAAAAAGGAAAAACCATTACAGGAGCATACTACGCATCATTACTTGCCAAGCTGAAGGTAGAAATTGCGGAAAAATTACCACATTTGGAGAAAAAGAAAATCCTGTTTCACCAAGACAACGCGCCGTCTCACACCTCAGTGGTTTCCATGGCGAAAATTCATGAATTATGGTTTGAACCCCAAGCGACTTCTTTTTGTTTGCTCATCTAAGAACTGCGCTCGGCGGACAGAGATTTTTTGTCAAATGAGGAGGCAATCGCCTTCGTGAACAATTATTTTCCAGAGAAAAACGCCAAGTACTATTTGGACGGGTTAGACAGATGGGAGCATCGCTGGGAAAAGCGTGTAGAGTTACAAGGAGACTGTGTAGAAAACTATGTAAAAAAAAATGTCTTGTATCATTGTTCGGAAACTTTTCAGACAACCCTCATATGTGTATGTATCACTGTCACAATAATTAAACTCCGGGTTCGATGAAAAGTGTCGGGGCTTGATCAAGCCAATGGAAAGTCAATACTTCAGAAATAATATTCGAAAGTGCCCTCAGGAAATGAATATAACTTTTCAGGAACATAAATCTCCAACAGAAAAATACAGATATACACGTATATAAGAATGGGAAGGGACATAATAGTTAGTCAAAGACGGTTTTGAAAATCTGAAAGGAGTACTTCTGCAGACTGTGTTACATCGAAGAAGGCCAAATTCTATTGTCAGACAAAATAAAGTGTTCAAACGTAGACGGTGATCAACAAGAACTACGTCCAAAGCACCCAATGAGTGGTCGGGATGCCGATATATAAACTAAAAATCAATGCGTCTACTAGAACAAACAGATTCCCTGCTGAATTATTTAATACATGGTGAATGGAATTTCGGCATTGTTTAGCCGATACTTTATGTCAACGTTATTTGTTTGAACTATAGTGCCGTGCAAATTAATTGGGACAGGCACTTTTGTAAAAATAATTGTAAGTAGGCTGATGGAAACCAACAGTGACCTTCAAAGAAACTGGGCGTATGCTGGCTCGGAAGTAGACTTGTCTATTGTACGAAGACGCCTTCTAGAAGTGGGGAGCAAGGCCAGAAGACCACTGAAAAGGCAGCTTCTCACTTAGGCTATTGTGCGAAAGAGACTGTTATGGACCAAGAAGTACAAGGACTAGTCTGCAGAAATTTGGAGGAAGAGAAATTTTTTGAGATGAGAGCCCCTTTGAAATTCAAGGCTACCAGGTAAGTGTCATGAGCAGAAATGACAGCGAAAAATTTAGATTTGGTCAAATTATTCATTTAGGGGCCTGAAGTAATGTAATATTATAGGGTTGTTTCACTTCCACTGGTACTGGAAGCTTAAAGCCGATCGAAGGCACGTAGACGTCTTGATCCATATGGTATTTGGTCTTGCCGACAATACAAAGACAGTTCCGGAAATGCAGTTTTCCAAAAAGATCTTGCACCATGCCATACGCCCAAGGAAATGAAGCAATTCTTCGCGGAGAAAAATATTGACATAAATCCAGTCGAAAATCTTTGGGCTATTATAAAAGCTAGGCTCTGAAAAATGGATTGTCCGACCAAAAACAAACTAATTTTCACCTCTATTGAAATTTGATTTCGTGATGCAGAGCTGGAAAAAATATTCGATACCTTGATTAAGCTTAATTCTGCCGAATACGGTCATAGAGATTATTAAAAATATATCTTAAAATCCGGCTGTCCATATTAATTTGCACAGCACTGTACAAGCCATCTGCAAATTGGCAGGGCATAGGAACCTTTTCGTTCCTTTATCAAAAGTGGATGGAAATGGTCTCCGATACTTTGAAAGATAAGTAAAAGTACTAATTCATTATATAATGTTGGCGCAACATCACCACACCAAAAGTGAAGCAAGTATTGCGGTTGTTGCTAGTCAATAAGTCAATCAATTTCGTGCCGTCCTCAAGAGGTGGTCATTTCTCGAACGCCCCTGGTGTGTATTTTACGAAATACGCATCCGCATATGATCTTATTGATTCAAGAGCTAAAGCCAAATGACCATCATGCACATCGAACTTTCGCTGATTGGGCTGTATTGAAGATGGAAGAAGATTCGGATTTTCACGAAATATCACGAGGCACATTTTTTGTTAAACGGATTGTTAATGAGTGAAACTGCCGCATTTGGTCAAGCAGCCATTGTATACGAAAAAATTGATTGCTTGGCATAGTTTTCATGTTGGAGGTGAGATTGGGTCAACTCTCCATATTAACCAATTTTTTTTTTGTCATAAATAGGAACTACAGGGCTTTGGTGATATGTGGTTTCAGCAGGTACACAGCGCGACCATTAATCGATTTAATGAAGACAAAGCTTAGCGATCGTATTATCGCAATTTAACATCATTAGGCTATTTTCTTTGGAGCCACATACATACATATGTAATTATTTGGTCTGTGCCAACAATCCAGCAGCTTAAGCCGACTTGGTAGAGAACATTCAACAAGCGGTTGAGTTGAGGACATTTAAATGATACCATACAGCTTATGATATCAACTACATTTCAGCCAAAAATACAAACTAGATTAATGCCTCTTTGGGACTACATTCTTAGATGAACTTCAGCCTCAAACATCTTAAGCTACCTTGGCTGGTTACAAGCCAAATTTAGTTGTATATTATTTAAGTGTCGGGTTAATGGAGGGACAACTTTGAACTTCGTGGCAGCCTCTGGTAGAGCTCCCGGCGCGAAGTAGTCTTCATAGATTTGTATGTAGTTCCCCTTTTGTACAAAAATTGGCGGATATGTATCACCGTTGAAACTGACTTCGTGTTATATTATGCAGCAATATTTTAAAAATTTAACAACCAAATCAGCAGAATGACATGAACCGATTCACCGTATGTCCAAAAATTATCTGCATTGGGCTTACATACAGACGTGCAGCCAATGTGGTATGCAAAGTATTTAGAAAATACTGAAAAGATCCTTTTTTGGGGCACTTTTGAACTTAAATTTTCTCAAAATATAAAATATTCAATACAGTACAGTCCTTGGTGAACCTAGGTGTTAAAGCTCACGCTGAGTATTTTTTGGTCGAGACGACCAAGGATTTCCCCATCCGTTCTTGATAAAGACTATGTGTCTGCAGCTTGAAGTAGGACTGGGTTGATCAGAGCTTTATAAAGGGTCACCTTAGTTGTACGGAAATCAAACGTCCCTATAGATCATAGATGAACTAACATACATACATATATGGCAAACTTTCCAGATATTGGAAAACCCAAACCCGCTTTCCACTGATCGCCTCTGTCAGTGTGGCCCTGTATGTGCATACATGTGAATTGTCATCATTGTCAATTTCTTTCCCATTTTACACAAAACCCGCTTATATTACTCAAAAAACGTCATCCACATTACACAGACATAGTGAACTTTAAGTGAAAATCGTTCTCATTCCAGCAACTTTACTTGTAAATTGCTCTCATTCTAGCAAATGGCAGTTTATAGGGATGTACAATGTGTTGGTAATTCACTTACAGTTTATCTGTGCGAGGGTTAAGGGTCTGCAAAAGTATTAGTAGAGTTTGCTATCTAAGTTAGTTCATCTATGCTCTAAACACTTTCATTCAAGGTCTTAATCGATAACATATATCGATAGCGTATATCGATTTGGTAATTCCGAGTTTCTTCCAAGAACTGCTTTAATGTGAAAATCTGATAGCTGATGACTCTCCTCTCATAGAAGCCCATTGATATCAAATTACAATTTGTAGATGGCGTAGTGCAGAGGGACTTCTTTTTTGAGGATCGGGGAAGCGGGGACGAACTTCAATGCCTTGGATATGCTTCCTTCCGACAATATCTTGCAAATAACTTGATGCACGCACGATGCCAACTCAATTACCTGCGGCTTTAAATAATTGGATACGTCTGCAGTCTTATTCAATTTAAGCTTTAATATTCCCAACCCATCTAACCTTCATCAAGATCGGATGAACTGATATCTTGGCCATCATCCTTCATTGAATGGTGCACTCTGCCTAGTAGCGGTGTATGTGTCATCATCGCCAATTAATAGTTTGTTTTAGCATTTTTTTCATATCTCACGATGCATGTGTCTGCCTAAATTTCTCCGAAATTCATGGTGTCTTTGTGGTGATCGAGTGAAACCCAACACATCAGTGGCGCTTACTGATAGCTTTCTGGTCTTGTCTTTGGTCTTTGACATGCTGGCAGAAAAAGATTTCGGTGAGTTAAAATGATCCTCGTTTTCCATATGTTGCGGCTATACCTTTTCGACATCGAACTCAGTCGTCACAGTATAAAGAGAATATCCCCATTCCTATCACGTCGTAATTCGAGTCAATGTTGATCTCTCCGAAAGTTTGGACTAGTACAATGCAAGTAGAATTTCCGCATCGATAGTGATGTGGTCACCAAGTGCATTTGTGGGTGGTGAATGTGTGTGCTGAATACGGCCTAATTCTGCCTCAATGCAAAATCGATTAGCCTGAATCCGTCAAATTGCAGTGCGAGGTGTCTTTACCGATTTTCCCAAGAGCTTCCGTGTCAAAATTGCCTAGAACGGCCTTTACGTCATATCTACGGCATTGTTCCTTCGTAGCGCGGACGCATATCAGGTGAATGTTGGCGAATTAAGCATTGATAGAGTTGTATGCTGGAAGCACAAACTTTCTAGCCTAAGTCTTCCTCGAACAGCAAATCTCCATCTTAATAAGCTTTGCCTTTGCCGGCAGTTAGCGTAGTACTTGTCGATATCGCAGTTTTTCATTCTCCTATTACAAAAGTTGTCAAAATTGAAATTGAAATTAAATACACACGTATTGAGCAAGTGAGCCGAGATTTTGATGAAAAATGATTTCGGTCATTTTCCTACCACTGAAGCATCTCACGAACTTCAAGCTGGAGCTCCAATTTTCGATGACTTTTCGGGCATGTCCTTAACCTCCCAAACGATCAATGTTGGGTTCCAGGGCTGGAAACATTGTTGGCTCGCAACATAGACCAACGACTGCAAATACCTTCGGAGACTAGTCCAGCGGCATCAAATCACACCATCTCGAAGGCCAGGCCACTGGTCCAATGCTGTCATAAAACATTTTCTTCAATAACTCGATGGTTACAGCGCCTTTTGGAAACAAAAAGTTGTTGCTCATCGATATTCTTCATATTTGAAGAAATACGACTCAATGTTGCCGCCATCCCATAAACTGCACCACACAATGCGTTTTTTGGGGTGTTGATGGGTAGCATTTAGACTTTCCTTTCTCGAAATTCAGCAATTTGACTTATTAGCAAACCCACTGAGACTGAAGAGAGCCTCACCACTGAACAAAATTTAACGGTAAGAAAGTGGATCGTCTTCCAACTGTTCAAGCATCCAATCAGCGAAGTCAAGACGCAAACAATCTTGTCAGTGGCTTGGACTATAAAAGAGTAAATGTACGAGTAGTGTAAAATTGTTCAATTGTTCACCTCACTTGGTCGATTATATCAACCGTAAAATTGGCGTAAAGCTCAATAAACATTTCTTATCGAACACTGATTTTGGAAATAAATAACAGTTTGTAAACGATGCTCGGTTGCTCAACAGTTAGCATGGGAGACACCATCAATGAGCTGCTTCAACTTATTTCTAATGAAATATTTTAGCACTAGCGCGGGTGTTGAAATAGAGATGGCGGTGGGTGAGTTCTTATGGGTCGACGGCAGCTCTCATATCCCTAAAGTGAATTAATAACCGGCTCCGTTAGTCAGAAGCATATCTGAAAGGGTCTTGCCCTCCAGGTTGGAGCTGTTAGTGAGGCTAATTACCCGATCACATAAAAATCGACTGTTACGATGCAACCCAAATTGTGTCATAGTTTACCCTTGTATCATGCATTCGCATCAAAGAAGATTTCATTCAAAATGCAAGTCCTCAAAGTGATCTGTGCTCAAATTTTGACAAAAGCCTGAATTTTTGACTTAAATTACTCGAGAACAAACTGACATCCGTTTGAATATAAAGTTGACATCGCTGCCATTTGACAGAATCGTTTCCATCTGTCAACGGTTCTCACAAATGTGCTTCATAAAAATTGTAAATTTATTACAAAATCCAAAGAGCATTTCTATAACCACTTAAACTCACTCGTCCAAACAATACCATACGTCATGTGTCATATGTCATAATCAGCCTTCCAAAAACTAACAAAACGAAAACCGCACTCGAACGCTACCCATTGCTATCCAGCGGTATATAAGTTTGTATATTCGTTTTATGTACGTTTGTATGTATGTATGTGGCTACTCGTAGAAAGCATAAATAGCGCGCTAATTCGCGCACCCACTCAACGCGACAAGTGCATTTTCCTATTTTCAAATTCCCATTGTTGTTGTATTTTTTTCATTTGGCAGCATTTCGTCGTCGCAGTCATCGTCGCCGTCGTTGTTGTTGTTGTTTTCGTTGTCGTCGCAGTATCTCATCCGCCCATGGAAATAGATTACAAAAATGGATGCACTAAATGCAAAGGGTGCATCCAGCTCCAGTTTACAATCACTGGAGGGGACAAACTAGAAAAAAAAAAAAAAAAAAAAAAAAAAAAACTCGACCAGGAACGATCTATGTACAAGCGAAGATCGCACACCACAGCGCACCATCAGCAAAGCGCGCACACCAATATGTAGAACCGAACAAACTTCCATTCGGCATCGGGCATTCGGGGCAAAAACCATGAATGACGGACCGACAGATTGCGCCGCTTTCCGCCGAAGGCGAGCGCAATAAACACACACCACATTACACCCGATACCCATACAAACAAGCCACGCGAGAGGGAACACAAATAAAACGAAATAAAAATAAAATAACGAAACAAAACTAAAGCAGCTGCTTCCGGTGTTTGATTGATAGCGGACTGGCAGTTCGTTTATCTCTCCCTCTTTCGAAAAAAATAAAAAAAAAAATACAGAAATTCGTCTTTTCTTTTCCTCTACTGCGCTGGTTGTTTCTCTTCTAGCCAACAGCTAACCGCTAGCGTGCTGTTAATGCCGGCAGCAGTGACTGGCCGAGGAGGTCGCTTCGACCGGGAGATTGATGAAAGTGAAGAGCACGAAGAAGTACCAGCACCAGCGCCACCACCACTCCAGGGATGTGTGTAAGGTGAATCGTCGGATTTACGCGTAATTTTTTTTTTGCTCTTCTGGTATCTGTGGGATACATACTATTCGTAGAACACTGTTGTGATTATTCACTATCCATGTCGATTGTGTTTTTCAGAATAGCATCGCTTATGGAAGATAGTTTGCATGTTCCATGTCCATTCAGTGCAAATTCTTTCTCAAAAAAGAACTGGAAATCATTGTTCCATGTTCATTGATAACTGAAACAACGTCAATGGAAAACAATTACAAATGAAAACAAACAATACTACTACGTCAAATTGTTAATTTTAATGTATACTCGTATACGAGTAGTTTTGACATATTCCTACCTGGATCTGATAGATACTTGGTATTTGACACTTAAACTCTTTTATTTAGTGAGTATAAGAAGCAAATGTTGCCACAGCCGTTTAATAAAGAACAGCTGTACTCATATCTGTTAAAATTAGCCTTGACAAGTCTTGCACCCTTTAGATATTATATAATAAGAAACAGCTATTTCTTGGCATAATTACGGTGACAATCCATCTTTTTCTCAAAGGACATTCTTTTTGACTTCTGTCCTGTAACTATTCCAACTTAATTACGGACCCTTATTGTATCATTGCGATCGTAGGTACCACGACGAGTGCTTTGTGATCAAGTGGCACAGCCCACTTAGGCCAGCAGAATGTTCACTACGGTCAAGTGATAAAAAGATTGTCTCGGAAACTCATGCAGAGCAGCAGACCATGACATGAATCCTAGAAAGTTCCTTCATCCAATAGTATGTAAATTCTTTAGTTCTGTGAAGTGATAACTGCTCATGTATTCCATTCTTGTCACGGAGAAGATAGCCCAGCCACACAGCAATTGTGGGTTTGAAACTTGTGCAAAAGTTGTTGTGGTGAACATTCATCATAGATGTCGATATTGATCTGCATCGTGGTAATACCAGAAACAATTCGTGCAACTCAGCGGCTAAGTCGGGCAAAAAGTCATAGCGCACATGTGAAGTGGGATCCAAGCGTAAACTTGCCCCATCAATAGTCGCGCTTGTGCTTAATCAAAATTTGACAAAAAGCAGTGTCTGTGAATTGTGCAGCGCAGGTCACTTTGCATTGGTTGTCTATGATACTCAACAAAGGGTCACTGTAGTGACACTTGATATCTCAATTTTCTATAATTGTTTATCTGATTATCACGGAGCCTAGTGGGTAAACAGCTGTCTGGCTGTCAGAGTAGACTTCAAATAACCTCAAGGCGATATGAGTTTAAATACCAATATTCTGCGTTGTTCTTTTTCTGTTCTTAATGAGAGCTGAGCTTCCATTCACACTGTCTCTTATACCGTTTTTACATTGCATCGAAAACTCTCGTAATCTCCATCGAAAACAAAAGTTTCCGCATACATGTTGTAGGTTTCGAATCTCCTTAGCTAAACTAGCTTTTGATGAAAACCCCTTAAAACTTGCTCGCAATTGATAGTTGAAACAAACACACCTGTTGAAACATTCAGCAAGTTAACTGCAAAACTTCAAATTGGAATAAATTGCCGTTCATGGTAAGTTTTCTTAGCTTTTATCAAACTATGTTAAATAAAATGAGGTGAAAAAAAACATAAGAAAAAAAAAACCGTGAAAAATCCTTGCCTACACAAGAATTTTACAGCTGATACAAAACCTCGCCGGTATTCGGTGTGAACGCTCCAATGATGTGTAGTAAACATTTTGTTGAAAACCCTGTATTCGATGCGGTGTAAAAAGGATCTTGACCCTCGTGCAGATGCTTATATTAGAACCATCAGTATAAAAAACCGTTCCTTGGAAATCATGTTGCAGTCTCCCAAGAAGACAGTATGAAAACATTTTCGTGGCAACAGATGACTTACAGTTATACCTAACACTAGCAAATGTTTTGGTAGACGGTTTTTGGTTTATGAAACGAAAACGAATGAATATTTTTCAAAACTTTTTTTTTCTATTGTATTTATTGGGTCACCAGTGGCTACAAATTGTAGAACCACTTACTCGAAATATCCTCCATTTGCCTTTCACCAACGGCTAGGTCCCCCTGACCACTCATCATCCATTGGAAAATTTTCGACTGCTCGGACAAGGAGGCGCTACAAGGACTCAATATTTGGATGTCGAGTAGTGCAAGCCATAGTCTGCAAAACGGATCTGTAGTCAAATGGATTGAGATCTGGGCTATTAGATGGCCAATCATCAGGGGATGTGAAGTTCCGAACGTGGTTTTTGAACCACGCTTGAGTCGTTGTTGCCTTATGAACAAAAAAAGAATATTACGCAGTTGATTGCACTCTTCACCGAAGTTTCTGTATTTAACATACGGCACTGGCAGTGACTGAGTGTACGAGTATGTAACAACTGATGGGTAGCGGGTTGTGAGTGCGAATTTTGTTGGAGCACTGGTTCCTAATGTACTAAGGGCATAACACCTACAATAATGTGATTCGGTAAATCAACATCAGAACATTCACTTCGTAGACTTGTTTAGTATCGTCGGTGTTTGTGTTTTTTATATTTACATTTTGTAACAGCTCGGAAATTTAGAGTAGACTTAGTAAATATTCGCGGGCTAAGATGTAGTCACTTCTCTGCGTACGTCCACATCTCTAAATAGAGATCAGCTGTTTTGGCACTTAGTGAAACATAGGTATAACCCCGTCGACACCTATCCGATCACTCTGATCTGAAGCTACCTGAATACGAACTAGTGCCATTATTCTTCCCTCACCGCGGTCTCGCCATTTACGTGTGTAGTGATATAGCTTACCAAACTCCACTACAATGTAATCCCTCTTCCAATCCGGGATTTAATTTCATGTGATTAAAATTCCATCTCGGTGAGCAAATTAACAGTATTGCTTTATTTACAGAAGCCCCAAACTGGACAGCGAGTCGACCTTTAACCAGTTTGACGCGCTGTCTGACTCCATTCAAAGAATTGTATCTCTGTATACTCATACAGAAGTCCTTATTACGGGCGATTTTGAGATAAACAATTCTGGGTGGCTTCGACATTCTGGATAAACAACACCCGAAGGACGCTGTGTTGAGATCTTCGCTGCGGTAAACAACTTGACCCAACTTGTAAATGAGGCCACACGAATACCAGACGTTGATAGTCATACCGTCAACACCCTGGACTTAAAAACAAGTCCTGATAAGTACAAGATCGATGTGCTATCCCCTCTAGGCTTGTCGGACTAATGTGTCATATCAGCTAATTCCTTGTACAGCGACCACACAGTTAGAGACAAGATTCCTAAAAGAACCGAATGGCAATACGAGAAAGTCAACTGGAGCTGTTTTAACAGTTGCTTTATGAATTTTAACTGGTCGTTATGTTTCCTCGATAACGACGTGGATGCCGCTGTTGATATGACCACAGACACCATTCTCTTTGGACCAAAAGAAAATAACTGGTACGACTCGAGCTGCAAAGAGGCTGTCAGGGTTAGAGAAATGTTTTTTCGTTCCTTCAAGGCCAATCCAACAGAGGAAAACCGAAAAAAGTTTAAACGAGCCAGGAATGACTGCAACATTTTTCTTAAACGTGTAGAATTCCAACACGACCAAAAACTGAGACAAAAAATACTACAATGTCCCAAAGATAGTAAACATTTTCGGTCATTTGTTAAAAATATTAGAAATTCTGCCTCATCCTTCATCCCAACGCTCATTCCAGCTGTTAGCCCTTTGGACAAGGCCAATCGGCTTGTTGCACACTCTGTGGCCAGAATACACTTTCAGATTGTGCCTTGTCTCAGCCTACACTTTATAAGATGCGCGACGTGCTGTCCTTGCTGACATCCTTCTTCCGAGATATGATTTTCTGCGCTCGATGACTTTGATGACTTATGGCGTTCGCACAGTACACGGACGGCCGGATTTGGCACGGTCGATTATTCCACTTCATATAGCTTCACGGTACGATACACAAAGTTTCGTGTGATTTTCTGTGTCCGCAACATCCGAAAGATTTCGCCTTTATTGCAGGCCAATTACGATAACAAGATTTTCCGACGAGTCCTATTCCAGGATTGCAAACAACTTGCGTAAAAAGCTTTTTATAAGTTTGGCTTTGTATAAACGTCCTTTGTCACTTGGTTCTAAGTTGCCAGCTCATACTGAAATTTATGTCTATACGACGCTTGATGTGTAATATAGCCTCATCAGCCTTGCAGCGTATTTAAACTGCTTGCTGGCAATAGTTTGGATAGTCATTAGGGGTTTTGAATGTCTGGACATTCGGTAACTGGGAACGGAGGAATGATCTCATACTCGTTAAGTGCGATCATTTTTGTACAGCTTAGTGAATAAAAAAACGCACTGTTCCATTAAGTTTATTGAAAACTTTGATAAGCTTTATAATGCCAAAAAGTGTTTGCTTCAATGCAGTGGACTAAATAGTTTCTTTAATTTGTCGGAAAAATGCTTCTTTTTTTCTCACTAAATTTAAGAAATACCGGAGCTTGAACACATTCTTGAATGATAGAAAGTTTTACTAGTTTACAGTGTGAAACTGAAGACTATTGTCAGCCGTTCGAACTAAATTGGTTTTTTGAATTCATCTGACAATACAGATGTCGTTGCGACGGGCAAAAGCTTGTTTTCACTTCAGAAATATCTGGCCGAAATGTCGTGATATTTCATTTGAATAGTTGCATGGCAGTAAATATTGCGAATACTGAAAGTACCTGAATGGTACCAGCTACAAAACTTGAATGATCATTATACCCTAGTGCTCACCAGGAAATGCCGAAGAACTACCACACATCGCCGTCGTTAGACAGCGACTTCAAGATATTGTAACTTATCTGAGAGTAAAATGTTTGAGGATCAGCTCAAAAGATTTAGAGAAAACTTAGCCACTTTATCGTATGATGTAATGACCTCATTCCACTTAACATAAGCATTGGATTTGAATGACATTTTTGGCGAGCCTTTGCCTATCATCGCAGAGCATTTCACGGAGAATAGAACCCACATTGGTAAAGTGCTGGAAGATTTCGAAATAAGATATTAAGTTGTACACTTTAAGATAGGCATATGCAAGGTTGACATACGATCAGATCAAGTGCACGAGTTGACTTATTTGTCATAATAGATCCAGAAATTACCACCGTGGAATTGTAATCTCCCTGATAAGGCTAAAAATTCAAAAGAGATCATATCAAAGAGATATCGGACTCCGATACAATCCTTGACCAAAAAAAAAATGAAAACGAACGCCATTCTGATGGTTTTATATGTCTGTATACACAGCATGATCGCTTATCACTATGACGATCACCAGAAATTGTCTCCATAAATTAGACCAGATCACGTAAATGTCTGCCCGCGCACGAAACCGAAACATACCCACATGAGTGTAATTAAACACTTTTACTTTTGTGCCACGTTGTGTGACATAGCAGGTTACATTAACGCCTGCACGGTTCAGTGATGACCGAGCACCTCTCATTGACTTTTGTGGCATTGTAGCGTGCGGTCAATTTGTTTCCCTACCCCGAAAAAGGAAGGAAAACCAGACCCATTTTCAATTTCAAAACGTCACACTTCGATTGCGTTTTATACGATTAAATCACATACGCTGATTCTGTAGCATTTGCATGTTTCCTCGTTGACACTGAACCAAATCATGGAGCATGCGTGCACCCTCATATCATGATCTTAATTGTCACTTGTCATGTCGTTTATTTTGTCAGCCACAGAAATGAAGATTGCCAATCTTACGTTATGTTGATTACTTTTTTGCAAGACCTCATGACATTTAATGCCATCATGCCCTTACCATTTGACAGCTGTCACATTTCACACCTGTCAACGACAATGACAGTAGTTATCTTGCAATAATTAGCCACATATGCTCGTACTTACCATCGTGCGTGGATTTTCATATAAAATTGGTTTTCTTGTGAAAAATAATTAACAACGTTCAAGAAATGGATTTAATATTTTTTTAAAAAATTCTTTCGACACACTAACTCTTAAGGTACGACTGCAAGTTGGACGCCTCTTTCCAACTGGGACACGCTGAATGATGCAATTAATCGTGTTGCTAATTAACAGTTAATGCGTATTACACACAGGTGTGGACCAATGAAGTTTAAAAAAATAAAAACCGTCAAGACTAGAAAGACAAAGACAAAGTAATGTAATCATGGTGGACTTTCCTTGTTGGCCTCGTAGTCGTCGTTGTTGTGGCCATATCGTCGTCGTCGTCGTCGTCGTCGTCGAAGTCGTTGTCGTTACGTTGTCGTCATCATCATATTGCGCAGTTGCATGCGATGTTATTGCTTCATTGACCTCTCCTCAGGGTAACATGATTCTAAAGCGGAAAATCGTTTGGTCTTAAACTTACACGACACTCGGTGGTTTTCAGCATACAGTGTCATGCAATTCCGGTTTTTTCCACCACTTTTATGAGGGGCATGTTCCATGAGTAATAGACAACTGTCATGCGTGACTTAGCTTGGTGCAATTAGAATGCGGAAGTGGTCGATTCTTAAGTGTGGAGATTCTAAGATTATTTATCTTAGAACATATTGGTAGAAGCGGATGTTTTATTTTTTAAAGCCTTGAAAATGGCTTGTTCGGGATTTCGGTGATCTTGATCTGCGACTAACCATCTGTCATCGAGAAATGTCATCAAGTACTCGTAAAGGAAAGGTTCAATGCCCACCTAAGAGTAGTGATTTGATCTAAAGTAGGGAATACGGTGCACTCTGCTGGATGAGTTTCCTCAACCTGTTGCTAAAGATTGAATTTCAGCACCTAGTCTACTCGTATAGACGGTAATACTTGGTGACAGCATAAGTTTTTAAGCCCGGAGGTGTAGGCAATGACTAACCAACGTCTCGTTTGTGGTTTGGCGCTTTATTCGCCTTTATAGTACATAGGTTTACATACATGAGTATGCAAAGAAGGTACGTAAAGTTATATTCATTCTTAGCCCAGAAGCATTTCAGGTACATAACTATCTGTAGATGTGATGGGGTTGGATAACTTACTCGTATATGTTACTGCGCCTTAGGTAATTAATGAAAACACGTATTTTAAAAATAGAAGTTAAAAGCAAGGTCTTGAAATAATTTGTTGCGTTCAAATATTGCAGTCTTCACAATTCAGTGCCACAACGTACTTTCCTCGATTGGACTATTCTATGACCCTTTGGACGCAGAACATGCAAGAAGGATTAGCAGAAGTTTCAGTATACCATATATAGTATATCCAAACTTTGGATATAATTTCTTGCGCTATTAACACAGAGCTTTATATTACAGTGAGAAGTTAAAGAGACCTGCGTGGCGATTGATTGGGAAACTGCTGCAGTCTATAGCTTATACCTGTCCTATAACTTGGATTGAGGCAGCAGGGCAACTGTCAAATTCGTAGCGAACCTCGTCCACCAAGGAATCAGTGGTTTGATGAAAAATGGCGGTAAGCACATGCAGCTAAATAAGAGCGTACAAAGCGGCACTGCAACTAAGGACGAGAGCCGTTATGAGCTCTACGAGCAGAAGAGTCGGGAAGAACATAATAAAGAGCACGATAAGGTTACAATCAAAGATATCGAGACGTTGTACTCCATGAATAAAATACGGACATTTTACCAACAAGTAAAAGGGACGTGTGAAGGTAAGCAAACCCGTACAGAAGCCCGTAGATATGAAGAAAGAAACCTTGCAGTAAAGTCACAGTCGGTGCTGAGAAAAACTTCCGTCCACCTGACTAAAATGAATACCTAAGCTGAGAACCAACAAAGCAGCTGGACCTAATGGCTTACCGGCTGAGGTATTCAAAGCTACTCAAAATGGCTTTGTGGAGAGCATACACCAGCTCATTTCTCAGATCTGTTCAGAAGAGTATATGCCTGGTGAATGGAATCTGAGTATCGTTTTCCCGATCCACAAATAATCCAATCTCTCAGTTGTGCCAAGTAGAATGACGATTGAGAACTCTCGCTGCTCCGTCAAGGTGGGTAAGAACTTAACCGATACCTTTGATGTCAAAGAATATTTTAATCAAAGGTTGCGCGCTATCACGTGACTTCTTTAACATCTTACTTGAAAGAATTGTTCAGAACTCACAAGCGAACTCTGAAGGCACAATTTTAAGGTTAAACTACTACCGTATTCGATTACATAGACAAACAAAACCCGAAGGACGGTGTGTTGAGATCTTCGCTGCGGAAAACAACTTAACGCAGCTTGTAAATGAGATCACGCGAATACCAGACGTTGATAGTCATACCGCCAACACCCTGGATTTGTTTTTAACTTCTCACCCTGATAAGTAGTCCGTTGATGTGCTCTCCCCTCTAGGCTCGTTGGACCATTGTGGCATATCAGCTAATTTCTCGTACATCGACCACACAGTTAGACAAAAGATTCCTAAAAGAACCGTATGGCAATACGAGGAAGCCAATTGGAGCGGAAACACCTTCTTTAAGAAATTTAACTGGTCGTTATGTTTCCTCGATAACGACGTGGATGCCGCTGCTGATATGATCACTGACACTATTCTCTTTGGAATGAGATCCTTTATCCTTTTTCGGATGAAGAGTACCAGACAAAAAAAAGGCATGGTACGACTCCAGCTACAGCTACATGGGTTGTCAAGTTTACACAAGTGTTTTTTCGGTCCTTCAAGACCAATCCGACAGAGGAAAACCAAAAAAATGTTTAAACGAGCCAGGAATGGCTGCAACATCTTTCTCAAGCGTGTGAAATTTCAATTACTACAATGTCCCAAAAGTAGTAAAAGCTTTTGGTCATTTGTCAAAAACTTCAGAAATTCTGCCCCATTCCTCATCCCAACGTTCATTTACAATGACATTCCAGCTGTCAGCTCTTTGGACAAGGCCATTCTGTTTGTTGCACACTTTGCGGCCAGCTCAACACTCCCAGATTGTGCTCTGTCTTCGCCTACACTTGCGTGCGTCGAATCTTTAATGGGACGAATCCACTTTCGCACTCGTGTAGTAGAAAGAGTACTTAAAGATCATAACATACACAAATCCGCTGGTACAAATGTTAGATCTCCCCTTCTTCTGAAGAGGTGTTCCTCTGCGCTGGCCAAACCACTGCGGAAGCTTTTTCATCAATCCTGCCCTTAGGACTCTTTCCGAGCAGATGGAAAACAGCATTTGTCCAGCCCGTCCCTAAAAACGACGAATTTTCTTCTCTCTCCTCCTACAGACCCATTGCATTTACGTCCCTTCTCTCCAAGGTCATGGAAACGCTGATAAACCGTCAGCTCATGAAATATCTCGAAACACGAAAACTTCTCAATGACCGGCAATATTCTTTTCGTAGCAACAGGTCCACTGGGGATTTGATGGTATGTCTCACCGAAAAGTGGAAACAAAGCGTACATCAATATGGCGAAAGCAAGATAGTTGCAATTGATATTTCTAAGGCATTGGCAGAGTTTGGCGTCAGGCTCTTTTGTCGAAAATGCGTGCTTTTGGGATCCATGACTCTCTTCTTCAAGGGATTTGAAATTACTTTTCGGAACGTTCAATTCAAGTTGCTTTGGATGGTTTCAAGTCTGATATTCACAAAATAAATGCTGGTATGCCCCAGGGCTCCGTTCTGTCTCCGGCACTCTTTTTAATTTTTATCAATGATCTCTTGTCTGCCAATATATTCCTTTGTTGATGACAGTACTCTCTGCTTTTCATAATCGTTTCTGGACTCACGTCCCTGCTCTTCGGCTGTAGAACGGGAACGCCAGAGTATGTTAAGCTCATTAAATTCCGATATCAACAGCATAACTAACTGGGTAACTATCAACAGAGTCTGCTGTCGTTAAAGTTAAAGCGAAATTTAAATACCCAACCATTATCCATGAATGGCACTTACATTGTCGAAACCGATACCTTTCCATTCTCGGTATGTGTGTCAGTGACAATTTACATCAAACGATGTAAGAAATAC
This sequence comes from Volucella zonaria, assembly GCA_963966105.1. Taxonomy (NCBI): domain Eukaryota; kingdom Metazoa; phylum Arthropoda; class Insecta; order Diptera; family Syrphidae; genus Volucella; species Volucella zonaria. Next base: position 73,627,852 of record OZ014534.1, on the reverse strand, counting down.
TTTTCCCCTTCTGATCTGGCCTCAATATATAAGGCATTATTCCGCCCAAAATGGAGTAGGTACAATGCTTACATCTGGTCAGATGCGCCTAAAACATCTCTGTATCTGCTAGACCGGATTCAAAACCGTGCGATAAAACTCATAGTTGATACCAATATCACTCAGGCAATGAACATCCTCGGACACCGACGAAATGTCTCGTGTTTCACTTTGTTTTATTGCTATTTCCACCACCTGTGCTCCATAGTTTTTCCTCCTTCAAACCAGTAGTATTTCCTCCTTCAAACCTTTAACCGTAACACACGTCTCGCTATGAATGCTCATCAGTATACCCTCAAGCCCACTTTCGGACGTATTCTGAAATATCGTGATTCGTTCCTAACCCGAACAACTCACTTGTGGAATGAGCTCTCTATTTCCTAGTCATTATAACCTTCAAACATATAAAACCAACGTACATCGGTGCCTATCCTTCTTTCCTCCCTAAATTTCCTTCGCCCGCGCTGAGTGCAAACATTTTATGGGTTCCTTAACCCCTTGAGCGCGCGTTAGTTTATAAAAAAAAAAAATAAATATGCTGTCATCAAGAAATGATACACAATACCGACGAATTGGACAGAACGTCAAAGCCGACAGCTATAATTTCGAAGTAGCCTATCTTGGGTCTACTATAAATTCTGTCGACAAATATGAATAAAACGAAAATCACTCTTGCCAATCGCTGTTTCTTTTAGCTAAGAAAGAAATTAAGTGGTGAGCCCCTATCCCGAAAAACTAAGGGGACCCAATATAAACCCTTGATCATTCCAGTCCTACTTTATGGCGCTGAAGCATCAACTCTAAGTTAGTAAGTAAGTAAAATGTTAGCTACTTTATACATATCTTGATATCCTTTTGTATGCAGAAAGATCTTTGTTTTAGCATTGTTTGGAAACCCACTTCTAAAACTATAAAAAGTTGGTTCTTTAAATACTGGTAGAAAAATCACGCGAGAGGCCGCATCATCCACTTGATTAACGAATTTTTAGTATTTCGTTAATCTTTATTTCTTCTTTTCGTCCACTTATCTTTATGTTTTTGATCTTAGAGAGCAACTTCTAAAGAGTTTTCTGGGCTGACGGGTCGCTGAATTGAGAACAAAACTTAAGAGTAGTCGTTTGGTTATAAAGATGGTGGGAGCTAATGCCCAATGCAACATAGGGGCCTAAATCAGTCGCTGACAAGCTCCTTCGGGCGTCTTATCATGTCTTTCTACGGTTAAAACGATTATGCCGTTGCTGGCCCTTACACATTCTTTAATGAAAATAGAAGTAGTATACAATATACAAGTTCCCTCTGCCGAAGGAAAGGACCTACCGAATATCTTGGTAAGTGTATTTATCTGCCCCTGCAGTGCGGGAATCCGTACAGCAGCGTTTTGTACATTCGATGGAACGTACTCAGTAGTGTTGTCATCACTTAGATACCTACCACAACTCTATTGGTCCGTTAAGATGCCAGTAAGCAATCTACAGACTTTCCTACTGAGATATTGCAAGAAAGTCGCTATCCTCTCAGAGACTTCGGAAACATTCATTTGTCCAACGTTATCCTGGAAATTCAGGCCAACAGCAAGAATGTTTGTAAGAAATCCAACTGCTAATAAAAGCATAAACCAAAAACACAGGCATCCCTTAGGCACGTTATAGTCAAGTGTTATTCTCCTCTGATTCTTGCCCAGCAAGTCCATAGGCGGTCTCATTTTCTGCGAGCTCATTTTAAATTGGGACCCAAATAAGACTTAATGAATTTAGCGTTCAGAGAAGCCTCGCATTCTCTAACTAGCTTTGAAGTGGTTAGGAAGTTCAGTATATTCAGTACCTCTTTAGCGGTATATGTAGTATCTAGCCAAATACTGCGCTCCTTCTAGTGATTTTTCACAATGCGGCTGCGTACATCTCCGTTTGGAATACAGACAAAAGTCTGCTTGACAAGGAGTGATTTTTAGCGTTGCCGTCCTCCTATCCCAGTGAGAACATTCTTTTTCTACTTCAGATTCCAGCCGAAACCAATTATGGATACAGAGAAAGTCAAATTCGCATCAACACCAGTTCTGGTATCATTGTATCAGACCTCATATTCACTAGACCATAGTCAAAAGATTCAAGGCCATCAAAATTGCAGTGAGTATTTCTCTTCGAAGATGGAAAATGGTTTTGAGGATGCAGCAGAGTCTGATAAAAGGGGCAGTAACGTATTAACGTGAAAGTTTGATCCACCAAACATGCGCGCACAAGACCTAATTTATGTTGTCCTAGCCGAGTAGATCCCATATCTTGCCAGAAGCTTCTTTATACTGTCAGAGAGTTATCGGTGGCCTTTCAGATTTTCAATATGTCATGTTTAGTTCATAGGAGTTTGTGGTCCGGGATGATAGCCAGGTACTTGGCTTCGTTGGAATAATAAACGGTCACGCTTTTGAGCACCAGATAAATCCGACCATCCTTATTCTTGTGAAGATAACAACCTCAGTTTGGAGAGGAATAACTAGAAGGCCATTTCTGGTGCACAAATAGCCAATTACGTCTAGGGGTGCCTATCTCTTAGACCGAACGGTCGCAAGACGTGATCCGATAGAAAGTATAGCTACATCACGTGCATAGGTTCATCTACGAGTATGTCGTCTAAAGTTGGGTTGTCGAAAGCACTCTTAATGTCGATAAAAATGCTCGGCGCGTATTTTTTCTTTCGCTTCTTTTGAAGCGCCGTCTCACAGGATTTTCCGCGTTAATGGGCATATTGTATCATAGACAGAGGATACATTCGCAAAATACCGATTATCTCCATGCCCTTCAACATAAAGTCACACTAATTGGTGTTGATTGGGGCGTATAGTCGTCTTTGATTTCCGTTAGAAAGATCAAGCCGAAGATGATCTGATCCGCCTTGGTGTTCTAAACGGCGTCTCATCCGCATATTAGGGGCGAATGTACATCATTTTGAAGACCTCCAGGACTAATCGTCAATCGAAGAGACAGCCAAGATCTGAGCCTATGAAGCAAGATTTTATCCAAGCATGCTTCTCTGTATTTTTTTAACCGATAGCTAATGCATCCAGTGACCTCCAGATCTATTACACCGGTGGTTATAACTAAAGCCATTCCGTTATTGAAGACGGATGTATGTACAAAATGCGTTTATACAGTCCCTTACGTATCTTAAATAAAAACTGTTAAGATGATATCATAAATCGTCTTGTGAAGCAACGAAGCAATTGAGAAACTCTATCATCAATCTGAGGCCAGGTTCTTCACTTATTGACTAAATTTCGACCTTGCTTATTTAAGCGTAGCAAATCTTCGACTTTAGGCAAGCCGCTGTCTTTTATGGTCAATGTTGTGTCTTCTATGCAAAAAAAAAGCTTTCCTTGTCCATGTCTCATCTTTCCGTTATACGGTCCGGCTTTAAGTCGGTCGGAAATGAATAGAATCAATAATGAGCAACATCGCAATTTGCTATCCGGAAGTCACAATTTGTTGTCATTTCGTGGAGGCTGTATTTCTAAACTCGCATGGCAAAGATATTTCGCTCATCGATTTTTGCATTGTAGCCAGCAAGCACGATTCTAACGTTGAATAGGGACAGACCTCTTAGATTTCGTTCAGCTGATGTCAAAATTTACATTTGATAGGGATTTAAGCTTCGTTGGTCAAAGCGGGTGCACATTTTACACTTATATTAAAGAATGGCCTACCGGATGATCGACTTTAAGTCCGCGACCTTCATTGTGAGTAATTTTAATTTTAGTTTTGGTTAGGGTTAACGCCCACATTTATTTGGCTTTGAGGGAGAGAGTGCTGCGATTAAAATCGAAAACGGAATGGTTGGAGTTTACCTTACGCAGCATACGGGAAATTGGTTCGTTAGAGCCATATGTGGTGGGGTGAATTGGTAGATAAAAGAGCCGAGGGCGACGTAGATTTCCAGGGTTAGTGTTAAAGAAAATGGGGTTGTAAAGAGACATGCAATCGACGGAGCCTGAGAGGAGTCGGTGAATAAAAAGAATGCCTGCTGCGTCCCTGCGTCGACGGTCTCGATAGGGAGGGAAGATTAGAGGATCGTTCCAAGGTAGACCCCGAAGAGTTAATTGAAAAAAACGACTAGATGCTCTCAATTCGGGATACATGAACTCGTTGAAAGGGACACCACGCTTGGCTAGCCTACTCGAGAAGGGGGCGAACGAAAGTGATGTATCTGGTCACGTACGAGTTGGAGAATTCCTTGAAACATCTTGTGATGAGTTTGCTTTAGTAATTATCTCATCAATATGTGAGCGGAAATTAAGCTCACCAATGCCAAGGTCGCGGATAGACTGAACAAGGGATATAGGTTGGCCGTGGAGGAGGTACTCGTAAATTAGCGGGGAGACTTGTTGCACTTACGTGAGAAGGTAATCGATTGACATTAGGTGACATTGAGTTCTAAGCAGTTCTTGATGCACCAGGTGGAAAAACTATTTAGACCTATTTGAAGGAGGCTGGAGTCATGTTGTGAGGAAATAGGTTTAAAAAATTTGGTATCGTCAGCATAGGAAGAAAGTGCTGAGCGTTGAATGACCCTTTCAAAATCGTTAATGGTTAGGATGAAGAGGAGTCGACCTAGGTGACTACCTTGAGGAACACCTGAAGTGGCCAAGAAAGGACCGATAGCACAGACCTGAAACGAACGCTATAAAAACGATTATCTAGGTAAGAAGATATCCATTTTAGCAGGATGGACGATTTGAACCTGTAATTAGTAACTTCGCTCTTTAAGCCCTTTTTGATATCGGTGCTATGAAAGAAGACTTCCATATCTGTGGAAACTGTGATCAAAACTTTGGGAAATAGAGATGGGGAAGTTAAATAGGTTTTTGAAATGAAAGGGATCCGGTACGAAGGAAGATTGCTTAAAAAAAGTAGCAAGAAAGTTGGCTATATGCGGATCGGCTGATGATATGTTTTCGTATGAGAAGGATGGAGGAAAACCGTCAGATTTTTTTGGTAGTTAACGAATTGGTAGAAAGACTTAGGATCATTTATAAGTTTTGATTGCGAACTATCAAGGTATCACTGGTAGAGAACCCTGGATCGATTCTTGCTGACAATTTGTTTCTCTTGTTACGTAAAGAGCGAAGTCTAGGATTATACCACTGGGGGCACGTAGAAAAGGTTTTCTTACGCGAAAAGGGGACATAGAGAGAAATAGAATTGAATAATTCTCTGCTGAAAATAGAGAGAGCACTTTCAAGGGACAGATTGGCGAAATCAAAAGAACACTTACTAAGATACCTATGCGTTAATTTTGCGGAAATTCACTTTATGAAAGTTGAAAGAAGAGGCAGCTGCAGATGAGGTGGGCTGGATAGGAGAGTAGTGGAAAAGAGAAAGAAGAAGTGGTGGGTGGAAGTTATCAATGGTCAACAGTGAGAGGGGATAGAGCGAGACAGATGAGTTTATGGGGTCAGTGGTGAAAATGAGGTCTAATTGCCTACCCATATAGTTGGAGACCTCACTAATTTGGCATAAGCTAGAGTCTGTAAGCTCATCCAAGAAGAAGCATTCTTTACTCGAGTTAGAGTTTGCGATAAAAAAAAGATTCATCATCTGATTGAGTCCAGTGCAGTTGAGGTAGATTGAAATCGCCGAGAGGATCAGATAAGTTAATTATTTGATCAATTGCATCGATAGCTAGTTGGTAGCATTCGATTGATTGTGCCCATAGGATGTGAAAACACATAACGTACAGGTACCTGCAGGGTAGTGTTATCTTTATTGAAACGTAGTAAAGCTTAGAAGAAGTAGAAACAGCGATTGGAGAAGAGTTTAGGTCATTCAGACGGCCAGTAGGACACCTTGACAAGGAGAATTATCATTTGGACGTCGTCGTCTCGATAAACATTGAAAGTTTTTTTCTTTTTTGTATAATCGGCGCGCGCTCAAGGAGTTTTTGTACCCTTAAAAGGTTCGTACACTAGGGTGGAACAATCCCTAATTCTTTATATTGGGAATTAGATTAGTTTCAGTCAGAGCGTATACCTCAAATTGAAGAGCATGAGATTAGCATAAGACAGCACGGGTTTTAGGTCGCAGTCCTCTTACGTAGTAAGGGTAGTAGTAGATAGTTGAAGGTAAGAGGAATGTTATTTCGGGATTCCGTGGCAGTGGATGGTTGAAACACTGGCAATGGTAGCACGTTAGGGACTTATACCATATATCCCATGTAGTGTTGCGTATACATACATACATCGCATGATTTTCTTTTGAGCACGGCTATTCCTTCCCAGTGTATTCCCTAATTTCCACAATATCGGTCACGTACTGGGAGAGAATCTGTCAGTTTTGGAATAATTCCTCGAGGGTATACTGTGCTTACTTTTTAGAAACATACTCTCAAATTGTTGTCCATTTTCATTTCGGGTGAACGAAGTGGTCTTTATTCAGGGCAGTTCGTTAAATAGAGTTCCTTATCATTCTGGAGTCTTCCAGCGAACCTCTTTTAGAAAAAAAAAAGTTGTGGCGCGACAGTCCGAAGTCGATCACGACATGGTCTCTCCGATAATAGCGCCGTTCATTTTGTCAATTTGCACATAAAAAGAGGAACCTAGTTTTTTTTCTGTCAGTTCCAATTCGTCAGAAAACGGGAAACTTTTTCATAATCGGAAGGTTCGGAGCCTTGCCATTGTCTGCCAAACTGGATGATGACGTTAGGAACCATTATTTCGGGTTTTTGCTAGATGGCTGATTACAGAAACTCCTTTGCCATTTATCTTCCTAAGTATCAACTCCAACAAAGAATTCCTGCTGCTGTCGTCTTCGTGTCATCTACTGATACTTCCCGCTTCTATGGTAAGTCCATCACTTAAAGCTTGGCGCACTCTGTGATTGTAGAGCCAGTCAGTTCTATACTAGTATGCCGCAAATTGGCTATACACTGGTCCAAATTCCAGACGTCCATATGAAGCCCATATTTGTTTTGATTAGTTATAGGGTTAGATGACAACTAAGCTGTATGTCTTGCTCCTCAATGTTCAGCTTGAATCGTTGGAATATTCATTCTAAGTATAGGTAGTTAGAGTAATTTGCAGCATTGGCGATGAACATCTTGAGATTATGGGGTATCCTAACCATTCAGAATCCAATCGTTACCCAATCCCATTAGCAGAGATCAACTTACTTACTTATTTAACGGGCTCCCGACCCGTGGAGGGTCTCTGCCTGAGACACTTCAGCCTTCCATCCTCTACGATCCCGGGCACGCTGCTTCCAGTTATCCAGACCAAGCGCTCTGGCATCCGTAATAGCTTGGTCTTTGAAACATAGGTTCGGTCTTCCTTGTAGTCTCGAACCTGAGGGCTGAGATTCGAAGATTCTCTTAGCTGGAGCATTGTTGTCCATAAGCTCGATGTGGCAGAGCCAATGTAGTAGACGTATTTTGGCTTTTTGGACTACATCCACATCTTGGTATAGCTCATAGAGTTCGCGGTTGTATCTTCTCCTCCATTCGCCCTCCTCGCACACAGGACCAAAAATCCGTCGAAGAATTTTTCTTTCGAAGGAGCCCAGAACTAGCTCTCCCTTCCTGCTTATCGTCCAGCACTCGGCGCCATGGAGTAGAACTGGCAGTAAGGAGTAAGGCGTTTTAAGCCCAATTGATTTGCCAAACTGAAGTAGCAGCAGTTTCCTATGGTAATTCTTCGTCGGATCTCCACTAGGGTGTCATTCGTGGAGTTCATGTTTACTCCGAGGTAGATGAACTCCTTAAATACCTCGAAATTGTTGCTACTCGTATCAATAGTGACATTTTGTACTAGGCGGTGGATAGATGATTCTTTGTTTGTTGATAGCATGTTTACTTCCAGACCAACAAATTTCGCCTGTTCTTCAATCGCCGTGAAAGCCTCTAATACGGAACGCTGCGAGCGCCCGATGATATCAATATCGTCCGCATATCCCAGGAGCTGGACGGACTTGTTGAAGATAGTGCCTTCCGTGTTGACACCTGTCCTGCGCACTATCTGCTCTAGGACGAGATTGAAGAAATCACATGATAGCGCATCACCTTGCCGAAATCCGGTGTATGTTTGAAATAGTTCGGAGGAGCTACTTCCAAACTGCACGTTGCAGTACGTATTTTCCAGTGTTACGCGACACAACCGGATCAGTTTTGCCGGGATCCCGAATTCGGCCATTGCCATATAAAGCTCCTGACGATTAATGCCACCATATGCGGCCATGAAGTCGATGAAAAGGTGGTGAGTCTCGACTTGAAATTCGTTGGTCTTTTCCAGGATTTGTCTCAGTGTGAAAATTTGGTCTATAGTCGATCTGCCGGGCTGGAAGCCACACTGGTACGTGCCGATTAGTGTGTTGCAGAACGGTTTGAGATGTTCACACAGTACGTTGGATAGGATCTTATATGCGACATTAAGCAGGGATATGCCACGATAGTTCTTGCAAGACATAGGATCGCATTTTTTGTAGATGGGGCATATGGAGCTGATAGTCCAGTCGTCGGGCATGCTTTCTTCCACCCATACTTGGATGATGATTTGGTGTATGCGCCCTACCAAAACATCGCCATCGTATTTGAAGAGCTCGGTTGGTAGACCATCAGAGCCTGCAGCCTTCTTGTTCTTAAGCTTTTTTATAGCTAAGCCAACTTCTTCTATACTGGGTGGTGGAACTGGTTCTTCACTGACTGGATGTGGGTTCTCTTCGTGCCCTATCACTCTCTCTACATGATGCCCATTTAGCAGCTGTTGGAAATGCTGCTTAAACACATCTACTATTCCCTGCGCTTCGGTGACTAGGTTTCCTTCGGTGTTTCGAAGAGCTTGTGTTCCGGTTTTGAAGCCAGCAGCCAGTTGCTTGGCTTTCTTATAAAACCTCCGGATGCTGTTTCGATCTCCCTGAGCTTGGATGCTGCGTAGACCCTCTTTTTTCTACGCAGGATCTTCTTCTTTTCCCTCCTTCTGGATCGATACTCTTCCCTTGCTGCCCTTGTTTTGCGCTGCAGCATTTTCTTCTGTGCATCTTCTGTTACCTTTTTCCTGTAAACGCATTCATCATCATACCACGGGCTCTTTCTCTGGGGTGGCTGGTACTCTAAGATGATTTCGGCTACCTCCTTGATGATGTCGCGATACTGGCACCACTGATGGTTGGCGTCTATGGTAGGTGAGTGCGCACAGTTGAGAGTTTCTCACTCAGGCGCTCTCTGTAGTCTCTGGCTACTCCAGATGTGCTAAGGCGTCCAACGTTGAATTTCTTTTTCTGGGCGGTTAGCAGTTTCTTGTCGTTGAACAGTCGAGCTCTGAATTTAGCCGCAACAAGAAAGTGGTCAGAGTCAACATTTGCCCCTCAGGATGTGCGCACGTCGAGGATGTTGGATGCGTGCCTCGCATCAATTAGCACATGGTCGATTTGGTTGGCGGTTCGACCGCCTGGAGAGAGCCAGGTTGCTGTGTGGATCCTTAACCTTGGAAACCTAGTACTACTTATCACCGTGTTACGAGCTGCTGTAAAATCGATTAGTCGGTAGCCGTTGTCTGTTGTCGTTTCGTGGATTCTGTGCTTACCAACTAACCCGCTAAAGATGTTTTCCTTTCCGACTTTGACATCATACTCCGGACAGGCTGAGTAGGCTCCATCCAGGAGCTCATAGAACTCCTCCTTGATGGGTTCTTCAGCCTCGTCGGTAGGGGCGTGTGCACATATTAGGCTTATGTTTTGGAAGGTAGCTTTGATGCGGATCACAAACAGGTGATCACTTATCGGCTTGAAGTCAATGACTTTTGACCTGAGCCGATTTGACACGACGAATCCGCACCCTAATACGTGCAATCTTTTATGGCAGCTGTAATAAATATCGCAATTTTTTCTTTTCATCATACCTGATCCTATCCATCGTATCTCTTGGATGGCAGTAATATCTGCCTTATACCGGACAGACTCAAGTTTTTGAGTAGCACCTGGGGCGTACAGCGTTCGCCATTTGATGAGTTCCATTATGGTCGGGAAGTTACCCCGACGGCACAACCCCCAACTTGGAGGGCCAGGCCCTAGATTTGACCTTAGGACAGCAGGCCAGATATTCCGGTGCCAGTAATCCACTTCGGGATATGAGCGCTGCCGTTGACCCATTAAGGGTTCATCCATCACTTACTCTTTTCCAGCAGAGATCAAGTTAAGATAAAAACCGATCGGCGAAAGAAAGATGAATTCATAACCTAATTCCATTGACATATGTACGATTATGAAGTACACCTGCAGGCTAAGTATTTGTTTTTTATCATTCGTCAAGCGTTCGCAGAGTTACTAACCCCTTGAACGCATTACACTCGTTACACTAGTTCCAGAAATAGTCACCAGCGTCACCTTAAGGTGAAGCAACACAATGTTGTAACAGCCTAACAGGTAAGTGCATCACATTACTACATGCTTGGTTCGGTCAACTTGTCAATTATGTTGTCGTTTATCGCTAAAGCATTAGTTCCAGCGAATTCACATCCAAACATGACCATCGCAGATGTCATCCAACATAGGTGAAGTACACGACTATACTCGTACACCTCAATGCAACTATAATATTGTACATATAGCTTTGTGAATATCTATTTACATTTATAAGTGTATAAATACATCTAAGTATAAACGAACTTGTTGTATGCTGTAATCAAGAAAAAAAACAATTAACCATTCAGCGCTGACAATTGCGATATCACGCGAGTAGCATGCGAGCTACTGTGAAACGCAATCAGGCCTTCTTTTTAAGCCCCCTCCTCTACTCGTATATACAAATGTTTCATCATAACCTCTGTGGCAAACCACTGTTGATAGATATTCAAATGGAGACATAGAAGCGCTAGAAATCTGTAAGGAAACCGAAAACAACAACACGCATGGCAATGCAACAGCAGCAGCAACAACAACAACGGTCACAGCCATAGCAACATCAGCAACACCATGTCACATGGCTGTCAGCTGAGTACAAAAGTACGAGTATATGTACTCGTACTCGTAAGAGTACGCGCGTATCTATGAGTAGAAAATTGCTTACCACATGCAGAGATTTTTTGATTTTTCGATTTTTTCTATGCTTTAAGGTGCGGTACTAACGTCGTTCCAACATTTGTTCGTACGGATACGTTTCGTGTTTTCGTTTTATCGTTTTTGGTGTTGCTTTTTCAATTTGTCTCCCTTCTCTCTCCCTCTGCCTTTGTACCCTGTATTAATTAAAATGCAAATTTAGTAAGAAATTAACTTCCCACTATCTGAGCTTGCGAGACCCGTGCCTACATAATACGAGTAACAGTTCAAGCTAACCAAACCTATCTACCTACGACATATTCGTACTACCACAACACATAACTAGTCGGTTCCAGTAAAGGCTGCCTACACGGTCCCAGGGTTCCGTGGCGCAAAGTTTGCAATAGATACTGGGGCTGAGGTTACACCAATTCATGTTGCAGATACATTTTTTTTTCCATTACAAAATAGTCATCTGCATAACGGTGTCTTGGGAACAGAATTGGAAGATTCTCTCCTAACGAATTTCGCCAGCGATAATTTGTTTTCGTTGGAAGCAGAGTTCGGTTACATTTGATGTGATATGGACTAGCTTGTGTAGATATGGCCAAAGTCTCCACTTGGTCTGGTCTTATATTATAACAGAAAACCAGATATTGTGTGGCAATTGTAAGATAGTACAAACGAACTCCTTCTTGGAGATATATGAAGACATCCTAGTATGAACTAGTATGGGCTTGGTTTACGGCATTAGTTTAGGGACGTCAGTTTACCTAAGGTGGTAGTAGGCTGAAGAGGGTGTTTCTGAACTATTGCATCAGAACCATAAAACTCGTTAAATTAGTCTCCATATGGTATATTTTTCCCACGTATCTATTATACTCCATGCATACACGTTTAACTAAAATTGCTTAGTCCTTCGAAGAAAGATAAGTGAGCGCATTAGTGATAATGTGCCTACAGTAGCAGCACACGCTACATCAGCGCCGAGTATCTGCAGCTTGGTGAAAGATTAGACTCGACAATCGCAGAGGTAGTGCTCTGCGGTGTCGTCATCACTCTTCCAGCAAGCGTCGCAGGATGCTGTGTCACTTAAGCCCCGCAAATTTAGATAGTTTGCATAAAGTAACCCCTTCTTGTCGCTAATAAGCAATTATTTCCCATTTAAAAACAGCTACGTAACTTAGGATGGTACTAACGTACTGACCAACGTCGTACTTAAGACGATATCCATTGTATTTGGGGGACCCCTTTGGGCGAAAATTGTAAAGAAATACAAATTCGAGATACAGATCATCAATCGTTACAAAAATGAAGCAAAAAAGACTTGCTCTAGCAGTTGAGCAATGCTTTATCAGTAGAACACCGATAAACATGCAACAAGCAATAGAAGAAGTGCAACGTCGAGGTACAGGCCAGCCAGCTCGCATTTTTTAAAATTGGGGCAGAACGAGTAAGAACTCTTAATAATTTCAATCGCTCAAATATATTGAAGACGAACGGCGGCTACTAAAGGGGAGTAACGTAATGTGCACTAGATATAAAGAGCTTCATATTTTAACGCGTTACTTTATGAAGAATTCCTGCGAAGTACAATAACAATCGGTCGGCTGTCGTGAGTGAGTCAAGCAGTAAGATGAATGAACCTTGGACAGGCGTTAGACAGTATGCACTCCGATATTCGACTGACAATCTAGATCATAGATATAAAATCAAATGCATTACCATCGGAAGGAAGGCTTTCTTTATTCACTGATAAAGGCAAAGGTGACACGAGAAGTTGGAACAATGTTCCACACTGTGAAAACGAGGAGTAGAATTTTATTGAATTCTATGTCAGGCACAGGGGCTTTGCGGGAGACAGGTTAACATACGAGCCAACTCAGAGTACATATATGGATATTGAAGGTAAAATATCGCGACGCTTCGAAAGATCTGCATATCGTCTTATTGGGAAAAGCTAGATAGAGGCCCCAGAGATCTTAACTTTCCGGCACATATACAATACTTGAACGCAGTCAAACACACTTTCCTGGATGCAGTGATAGCATACTACCTGCCATGCCCACAGAAAACGCAAAACCTTACAACACCTTGGCTAAGGTCAATCTTCGGAAGCTTTAATACTGAACTACGTACCCTACTCTTGGAGATGCGCTCGAGTAGTATTTATACCGAAAGTGGGTAAACGCGGGCACGAGTCCTCGAAGAATTTCAGGCAAATTAGTTTAGCCTCCTTTATATTTAAAACCCCAGAGCATGGCTAGGACATCCGCATGCGAGGTATTCTAGAAGATTAATCGCTATTCAAATCACAGCACGTCTACCTCACAGGAAGATTCACGACAGCAGCTCTCCACGAGGTAGTGCGAACAATTGAAAAATCCATACACTATAAAAAAATATACCCAAGCCTCCTTCCTAGATATAGAGGGAGGCTGAAGCTATTCACAAATCTCTGATTGAGCTGGGAATAGAAGAACTTATTAGCCAATTGATATTTCTGTGCTCAGAACAAGAATTATGCAGGCAACACCAGGAAATAGTCACTTAACCAAATTCACCTACAGAGGAAGGCCACAGGGTAGCGTTGTTTCTCCTATACTCTTGCTAATGGTTATGAAAAAACTTCTTGCCAAACGTGGCAGAAAAGGGGTCAACGTGGTCGCGCTTGAGGTTGACGTGACATTATTGTCAGGAAAGTTTCTTTCCGTGATAAGTGAAATAATAGGGGCTGCTCCAGATAAGGTAAACAAACACCTGGGCCGTACATTGTGGCCTTGGTGTCAACCCAAGCAAAACTGAATTGATGCTATTCACTACCAAAACTAAAATACCAGATTTTATGCTTCCCTGACTTAACGGTCAACTGCCCACACTATCCTCCAGTGCTAGCTATCTGTAAGGAAGGTATGCGTCGCCTTCTATGCTTGCAGTGAAACCTACGGGACTTCAACCGAAGATGACCTTGTGAATGTACACAACCACAACCGTGGTACACCAAATTCTCACCTGCTGGTCACTATATGGTGGCCGGGTTGAGAAAAGGAATTGATTAGGCTCCAAAGAAAAGGCACCAAGGGCGCATTGAGGTCGGTCTCAACAGCCCTTACTGTGCTCCCGCATCTTCTTCCTCTCGATCCAGACACAAAAAATACCGCACTATCCAGCGCAGTCAGACTCAAAGAATTTGGGCGTTGGACTACATGGCCCTACGCCTACCTTCTATTACCTACCGGTAGAATAGGTAGAGTGGTTCCAATTTTGACGAGTTCCTCGGCCCTACAATTCCCTAGATTGTCTCAGTGGCCCGGCACCCAGCAAAAATGAAGGTTGAAGTGCTCTGCCATCTCCGTGAGAGATAATCAACATTCAAGTGCGGTTTTAAAATTTAATAAGATTGAGTCCAGGGACTTGACAGCGGCCTGACTATCCGAAAAGATGCGGATATCCTTTGCAGATATCACGTTTTTCTTCAGCCAGGACAGAGCTTCTTTAATCGCCAAAAATTTAAAATTAAAGTGAGAGAGATAGTAGAGGTTATGAAAATGTCCACAAAACGTGTTTGTTACATATGAAATCAAGATTTAGGCATGAGAAAACTGCCGCGTTTACTTACTTTAGACCGAAACGTGTTCGAATGAACATTCCCAACGCTCTGTTGGCGCAGTTTAGGCGCAATATATCCGAGTTTTGGCGCCGATTAATTACTGTAGATGAAACTTGGATACATCACTATACGCCCGAAGCAAAAATTCAGACAAAACAGTGAACTGCAAAGGGCGAGCCGGCTCCAAAGAAAGCAAAAACAGTTTTTTCGACTGGGAAAGTGATGGCGACTGTTTTTTGGGATAGTAAAGGAGTTATCTTTATCGATTGTCTTCAAAAAGGGAAAACCATTACAAGAGTATACTACGCATCATTACTTGCCAAGCTGAAGGTAGAAATTGCGGAAAAATGACCACATTTGCAGAAAAAGAAAATCCTGTTTCACCAAGACAACGCGCCGTCTCACACCTCAGCGGTTGCCATGGCGAAAATCCATGAATTACGGTTTGAACTGCTTGACCATCCGCCTTATTCATCAGATCTAGCCCCAAGCGACTTCTTTTTGTTCAAATGAGGAACCAATCTCCGTCGTGAATAATTATTTTGCAGAGAAAAACGCGAAGTACTATTTGGACGGGTTAGAATGATGGGAACATTGCTGGGAGAAGTGTATAGTGTTACAAGGAGACTATGTAGGAAAATAAAAAAAAAATTTGAGAAAAAATGTCTTGTATCATTGTTCGGTCGGAAACTTTTCAGCCGACCCTCGTATATGTATAGAGGAGATGAAATATTTCTTACTTCACTTGCGGAAACCTAGACATTTCGCAACATATTTGGCGGCATCAAATATGTGGTCATTCCAACGCATACCGAGAATGAAAAGTTTTTCGGCCTCGACGATGCAAGTGTCATTCTTGGATAATGGCTAGGTGTTTAGATTTCGCTTTAACAAAACAAAAATGTTATAAAAGCATTTTGAACTTAACCTTTGAATACGCCAGGATTATGTTTCAAGTCTGATGCTTTTCATGTCGCGCAAGATGCTACTGAAGCAGCACATTAATGAATCTGAAACGACTTCTCTTCTTTTTGCTGATATGAGCGCATTCAGGCTTTACATACAATTTTAGAGATGTACACGCTAGTCCAATGCCTGACATCTATGTAGAAGGAGTCATGATAGGTAAGTAAGTAAAACCGACTGTTGAAAAGACCAACCCACTTAGGCCTTTTGGCCCATTGGCCCATTGTAATGCCACGTGGAGACATGATGCAAAGTGTGAAAAATTGTGAAACTTATTCTTTGTCGTTTACGACTAACAAAACAAATAATAAAAAATTGCGATGACGAGATTACACATAGAGTTAATGCATGGTGGCTTAAGTGTCACGAAAACTCCACAAGCCACACAGGCTCATCTCTTAGGCAAGGTTTCTAAAAATTGCTGAAAAAGAAATTGAATCCCTCAACTGCAGAAACGTCAGTAAATTCTCAGTCTCACTAGCAAGGTGATCTAAAAACGAGCTGCATCTGACTGTGGTACTAGTATCCGCACTGCAGATACGTGAGAGAAATACGGCGTATAAATTGGAATCTTGTTTCCCCTGTAGGTCAAAGTGCAAATAATAGTGCATGAAAACATATTTTTCATTTCCACAAGTGCACTTCGTAGAAAATTAGAGCAATTCGGATCTACACGTAATACTGACCTAGTTTCCCTCTGGCAAAGGAATTCAAATTCCCAGCAGTAAATGTACCAACATTTCCACATTCCTTCCAAGTGCCTCAACATTTTTTTCTATTCATTAGAAGAAGAACCTTTCAAACTCTCTACTTACCCTTAAGATCGACGACCCTCCACTTCAAAATAAAAAAGGAACCCACTTATACACACGTTCATTCATACTTGTGTAGGAAACAAACTGGGACATGGAAATCTGCTTAAAGGAAAAACTTCTACTCTGTTTGATCATCATTTTGCACTCTGTGCAGGAGGGGTACACTTGCTTCCTTATGTATTTTTGGAGAATTCTCCTCAGGACGATGACAAACGTGAGGAAAGTTGAAATCATTATAAGGATGCGGGTTCTGTCAAAGAGCCAGACAAAAGCAAATACGAATTAGCAGAAGCAGTGTTAGATCTTGTTGCACTTGATCAAGGCAACACTAGAAGAAGGATCCTCAGAATTGAATTTTTGAAAAGTGAGTTCGACATCAAGAGGTTGTTGCTACCTTGCTAGATCCTTCCATCCTCAGTCTTGTTTTACTGCACCTCTGACTTGAATCTGATCAACGGCAGCTGACTGAGTGTGATATGCATACGCAAACCGTGATCCTAATGCAATTCATCGAACGGAAACGACCGGCAAAATCACTAGCTCGAGCGGAAGAGGGCGTTTTCAATATTTTTTATTTTATTTTCTGCCCTTCCACTTGTTCTGAAATTTGTGGGTTATGTGTGTGTAATTTCGGAGAATACCAAAGCAAATAAAAATACAAACATCCATCGCTGTGTACTTATGTTGTGCGTCTCAATAACCTTGCGGATATGGTGGTTTTCAATTAAAAAAAAAAAAAAAAAAAAAAACGAGGATGAGTGGATGATTTTCGAGGGTATGTCCCAGTTGAGTTACTACACCACAATATGTACAACTTTATTCATCCCTCTTCGGTGTAATGTGTGGAAACGACAGCAGAGTGTAGCTAACTCCTGTTGGCGGTGGCTGCTGGTGCACTTGCTATTGCTGCGTGCACGATCGTGGGAAAGTTCTGAGAACATCATCATCGTCGGTTGCTTTATTTTTTTTGTGTTTGATACGGCACTGTCACTCCCCTAGAAATAGTGAAAATATTAACATTTCAAGTGGAAGTAACAAAAGAGAAAAAGGAAACAACCGGATGTTTCTTCCTGTGGAAGCAGTGCAGACATTTCCGATGGGTTGCAAATATGAATGTTTGAGTACTTCCGGAAAATCGGGATTTCTGTTTACAAAACCTGCAAGCAAATGAAAAAGGAATTTTAAGTCTAATTATCTTCTCAAGCTGAAGACCAATATCTTGGCCATTTGGCGGTATGAATATGAATTTTGCAGGATTAAGTAAAAGCTAAGCCAGATCAACTGGTTACTATCAGATTTGCAGGTAAGTCTACATTACCTCCATATAAGTTCCATGACTACAACTGCTAATTTAATGCAATTACTAAGTTTCCACTTGTCTGACTGGATTCCTGACTCATCCTCTGATTTTGCTAATATGTTTGGGAGGTCAGTTCTTAGCACAATAACCCAAAGTTGATCCAGTGCAATCGTAAACTATGCAGACAAAAATCGCCAGCAAAAATAAAATACAATTGCAATCAGTTATACAGGTTGGATCATTCAGACAGCTGTCTTTTGTAGCCTTCTGATTAAAAAACAACTTCTCATGCTTGAGTCTCAAAGACCCCTGCTCACATCATATATCTAGGATTCATGTAGCTGAGTACCCAATGGTTCTTAAAAAATTCTCATCGTGTCAACGTAATCGCTAATCGTATTGTCTGGATCTCAAAAGCCCAACCAAACTATCATCCACTATATCTGGCTACCGGCTGGGACAAAGTCCATGTCACGATTATTATATTTGGCTATTAGAAGTCATAGTACCGGTACACAAACGTTCTATCGATGATTAATGTAAGTGATTTTCTCCAAATAATTTTATGTGGTATATCATCCTAGATATAGTCAAGGATATCAAGGTTTTTCAAATATTTTATGCCAGCGAGTACCATAGTTAAAGATTAATAACCTTAGGCGCACAATGTAGTAATAAGCTATGAATCCTCCTGGGTGGCTCTTATGGCCCTTAAGAGTGTTGTATTGAGAATGAGGAAATGCCCTATTTGATACAGAGAGAAAACCGTTGTGATATTCCTTACGCATAATTGATTTCAACTTGAGAACAGGGACATTGGAGTATCGTAGGAAATGGAGAAAGGAATACTCAACTCTCAAACTCCCACTGCTCTAGATGAATAATTAAATATATCAGTAGACCATTGCCATAGCCCCATGGAGTATCTTTGAATTGAACTCATAATTTTGAGTACTTTAATTGTTTTAATGTAAATATTCAACTAAAATTAATGTGTCAAAAGTTATTATTAACTTCCATTTTTTGCAACTTTGAAACGTGTATCTAGTATTTACAAACAAAAAAAGTTAGGCAATTTCATCTCACGTCAGTAGTCTTCCAGATACGACCCGCAAATGTGCGAGTATCCCCCCACAGAGGAGAACAACAAAAGCACCAAAGATAGCTTCTATTAGCTTCCAAACAAAATGTACGAACAGTGCACTAACTTTGACATTGTCCTGATCAAATTTGAGGCAAACTAACAAGATCTTTTGCAACACTGCCTATACGTACTAACTACGATAGTGAATTTAGGCTACAAGACCGCAAGTAATGATGGTAGAGTTCCGAAAGAGGTATTACAGATGTCATGGTGATATCGCCATTTACATACATCGATAGTCAGGTTACGCTCACTACACTGGAATCCGCTAACTAGTCATCTGAGATATCGCGCAATGCTTAAAGTATTATGTTGCGGTAGAGGAGGAAATTAACAAAAAGATAAGGTTTTGAGGGTGTGGGTGCCAAACCCCCTAAGAATAATCAGGACGTTAAAAAACTTAAAAAAATTAAGGAAGAGATAGTCAAAACTCGGTGGGCTTAGATTAATTAAGGCATCATCAAAAGAAATCTATGGAAATTCTTAGCGAGTAACTTAGCACTTTGGTCAGAATACTGCCAAAAATACGACAGAAGGCTCAGACTCATGGAAACGTACTTATACTTGCAGATTGTGTGGTAACGTTTAACCATAGGAGGACATAACAATTTTATTTTTCGAACGTGAAACTGTATTGTGCAATCGAAGGTAACATCTAGGAAAACATTTGCTTGACCAATACGTACACTACATGAAACTGGGTGTTTCTCAAGAGAAAGTGTTTAGTTATCTTTTTATTTCAGTTGGTTCTCCAGGGAGGATTAAGGCACTTTTTGCTGCCTACTAATACGTTCGCGTATAAAATCATTATAAGAGTAATATGTATAATTTTGGTATCACTGTCCGTCTCACTTTTCTGGATGATGGTCCATCAAGCTATATGGAGGGATCGAACTATTCAACAAAGCCCAAATACAACGCTTACCAAGGCTGAACAAACACCAGCTTTCCGGCTCGAAGAATCTTCGAATGAGGCATAGAACTGTATCGCTGTTTTAAGTAAAAGTAAAGTTCCAGCCAGAAGGACTTTCGAGTCCCAAATCCACCTTCAAGACAACAATAAAGATTAAATCTCCGTTTTAAGGGTAGCCTGTTTTGGATGGTAGTCCACTTGATGTAGATATCTGGAAGTACTCAAAGCGTACTTCAGTTCCAAAAGGAGGGAAACCCTGAAGTTCTGAACCGGTTGAGAGCTTTTTAGTTTAGAAACAATTCTGCAGTTTAACCGACCAACCTGCAAGGATGGAGAAGAAAACCTTGTAGTAGAAACACAGTTGGTGCTGAGAATCTAGAGAGATTATTTCTACGGTCATAACGAACAACATCCCACTGTTAGACAGACGGAACCATCTGACCGACGAAAGCTGACAACATTTCAGTCTACCCGATCAAAATGAAGTCAGTACAGCAATTACCAAGTTGAAGTATAACAAAGCTGCTGGCCCCAATGACTTACCTGCCGTGCTGTTTAAACCAACAGATAATGATCGAATACGGAGCATTCATACCTAGTCCTGCCACAATTTCCAGCGCTTATCGTTCAAACCTTCTTGCGAGAATAGAACCGTCAACTTTTTTTTCAGAACACATGCACTGGTTTTAGTTTCCAAACTATTAACATGGAGTGGGGCATTAAAGAGAATCGAGTCGCGGTAATAGCGTTGCATAAGTGCGTAAAGAGTGCTGACCAAATTTTCGAATTAATAAAATCACTCGGAATATCGATAATATTCGTTTATCGGGCTACTGCTCGCTTCGGCGAATTGTCTAGAGTAGAGGGCAGGCCAAGAAGTCGCCCGCGCGTCGTCCGTACGAATGCGATAGTAAAGGCAGTGCATGAATGAATTCGGAGAAACCCCCCTGGAATTGGATATATCAACCAGATCCATGTCTAGGCTGATTCGGGATGATCTGCATATGAAAGCCTATCGTCGGTCCACGGGTCTCCTTCTAACTCCTTAAAAAAAAATAGGCTGGAAAGATGGATGCGAATTTTGCAGTGGCACGCGGACAATGGCCATGTAAATAGTCTCATTACGGATGAGAAAATCTTTAGCGTGGAAGAAGTTTTTAAGAAACGAAATGACAAAATTTATGCCACTTCATCTAAGGAAACGAAAAAAGTTGTTCTAAGGGTTCAACGTGGACATCATCCCGCTTCCGTAATGGTTTGGTGGCGGGTCTCTCACCATGGTGTCAGATCCCTCCATTTCGGTGAAAAAGGCGTAAACACCGGTGCAAAAGTATACCAAGAAGATGTGATAGAGGGTGTTAATAAGGGTTTGACTAATAGCCTTTTCAAGGATACAGATGGATCTTCAATCAGGACTCTGCTCCAGCGCGCAAAGCCAAAACCACGCAGGAGGCGCCCAGAGTCAATATTTCTGGCTTTATAGCAGTAGAAGATTGGCTGTCGGGGAGTCTAGATCTGAATTGACTGGATTATGGTTTGTGGTCAGAATTGGAGAACATGGCCTGCAAGACTCACACATTAATTTGGAAAGCTTTAAAACAGCATTAACCAGAGCAGCGTCCACGGTCTCCATGGAAACTTTACGTGGCGCTATAGCCCAATGGCCACACCGTTTGGAAGCTTATGTTAAAGCAAAAAGCAGTCATTTCAAGTGAATCTAATTTCTTCTAATAATCAATATTGTGGTCTAATAATTGAAATAATTTTGAATACAATATGTTTACTGCTTTTTTTTTATTGTGTTTTATATTTGTAACAGAACTTATGGCAGAACTAGGTATATTAATCCCTAAAATTTTGTTCGAGAAAGTCCCCACGGAATGGACACTCAGCATTGTTTGCCCGATCCCAGAGCAGGAGAATCCTTGAGCTACGCCAAATATCATGTATGGGAATAAGTCTCTTCAACATTGTATCTAAAATCTGCTGTATTACCTATATGAACGCCTAAGAACCTTCATAAACAGTCTGATCGCCACCTATAGTTATGGTTTTAGGCCAGAAAAGCTCACAATACGTATATACAATTTTCATATTTCAGCAGATTTGGAAAAAATCTCAAGAGTTCTGATACACACCATCACTTCATCGATTTCAAAACCGATGGAGAATGCACGCTGCTTCGTCAAGGTCGCTAATGAAAAAACGGAGACCTTCAATGTCAGAAAAGGACTTAAACAAGGCGACGCGTTGTCATGTTATTTTGTCAGCATCTTTCTTTTAGGAAAGAGGCATCATATTTCAAAAGCCTGTCGAGTTACTCACATGCGCAGAACACATCGCGGTATCGAGGCAAAACGGCGGTCAATGAAGGAAAAATAAAGTAGGTATATGCTGTCAATAAATAAGGGGATACAACATCGACGCCTAGGACAAAATCTCACTACAACTTTAAGGTAGTCAGCGAATTTATTTGTATACTTCGGCTCCGCTATCAACTCCGAATATAAAGAATCACTCACTGCTTCTTTGGTCTTAGAAGTTGGTATAGTTCATCTTTCGAACAACTGAAAAGACTTTATACAAGACACTGATTATATCACAGTCCTGCTTCATGATGCAGAAACTGGAACACCGACGAAAACGAATGAAAACGTTCTCGGGTCCTAAGAGAGAAAATTTCAGGTAATTTTCGGTCCCATTTGTATCCATTTCGAATTGAGGAAGCATTTCATGAATGTACAGGCTGTACACTGTACAGCGATGCCCACCTCCCAGAAAATCTTTAACCGAAAGAGACACTGCAAATGAATCAACACCCTTTTTCAGATGGCTGTACTTTACGACTATTATTTCAGAGCTACGAGTATCAGATCCCTAGAGTTATCAAGAGTGTAGTGTGGTTTCTTCTAAGTTGGGTTCTGCTTACAAGATAAGAGGCATAGAACTTCTTACCTAAAAACGCTTATGGATTGCAGCGATACTTCCACAGGACTTTTAATAGTTGTTAAGGCTAGCACTTTTTAAACTCATTATCTTTGCATCTGTCTGGTACTCCAACGCATATTTTCAACATAGAGGATCAACTTCTAATTTTAACTTAAACCATATTATGTGTGATTTTGCGGTCGTAAGTCAGATTTTGCTGGCGAGCGTTGGTGTTTTTATTATTCGTCAAGGAAGATGATTGTTTTACTGAGGCGAGAAACCTCTCAAATTGGGACGTGGTCGACCATTTACAGTGCGAGACGACAGACCGATATTTCATTTACGACCATCTTATTTTCACAAGAATCTCTTAAATATCCCGAATATGATGGCAAATCTTTTTCAAGGAGTTCACTACAAAACCACTGTTGATTTTATTCCGTTGAGGAATTCTTCCGCCGAAGGTCCTTTTTCTGATGAATCTTTGTTGAACGTGTGAAGGGTATCTTTC
The DNA here is from genome assembly GCA_963966105.1 of Volucella zonaria. Lineage (NCBI taxonomy): Eukaryota > Metazoa > Arthropoda > Insecta > Diptera > Syrphidae > Volucella > Volucella zonaria. Next base: position 73,604,617 of record OZ014534.1, on the reverse strand, counting down.
AGTCAATCTTTTTAAAAAGGTATGTCTTCTCTGTCCCCATATAAGTTACGAAAAGCTCACTCAGATATGCGTATATCTGGGCAATAAACTTCAGATAAACATTTATATTCCCACTTATTTCACTTCCCATGGCCTACCGCTCGGGCTAGACCGGAGTATCAACTAACAGGACTCTCTATCCAATGCAATCGTAATTTTTTTTATTTTTGACTGCCTCCGTGTTGGCTGGAGTCGAGGTCTGGCTCTGCTGCGTCTTCGGCGTTTTCGCCGCTCTATGAACTTGATGATGATTGAAATATTCCTGGTCCGGTTATCTTTCTATCTTACCGCTTTCTGCCCATTTACCAGATGCTAGAAATCCTACCTGTCTCTCTTTTACGCTCAAAAAAATGTCCAAGTCCTTGATTTTTGTCCCTGCATACTCTTTTCGGTGTTTAATTCGCAACTTTCTCCTGTTTGAAACTTGAGCTCTAAAATCAGTTTCTCAAGAGTAGTCAGAATCAAGTTTTAGACACGTTCAGGAAGTTGGATGCCTGTCCGCGCCCAATTTTGTTGCTTTGTGAGTTCATAGTCTCACATGCTTCTGCGAAATCAATTAGCCTTTAACAATGATATGGTGCAGGATGTCATAAAACTCCGTTTTGGTAGAGTCAGTGATTTCTTTATTTCTACATTTAGAACCACCGAAACTTCTAAATGCCTCACAATTTGATACTTGGATATATGTTGAATGCCGTAGAAATCACAAGGCTTTTCAGGAAAATTTGAAAGGCCGAAGGGATACTACAATCAGCGTTCTCTCTCAACTTATATCTGAGTTGACCTTAAGTAATGCTTCAGAGGATTGCAAACACGTAATAAAATGAATATTTCCACAATGAATTGAACAAAAGCTTCTGGACGAAAACAAGACTCTGATCCTACATCGCTAGCGCCGCCTTGACAATTTGGCTAAATGGCAGAAGACAATGTTTTTAAAGTTAAGTTGGCCGCTGTAAAGCATGTCATTGATCCGTTATCACGAAAGTACCATTGAGGCCACCTTAATTTTATCGGTCAAGAAATTCGGAAACCCTAAGCGTACGTCGTCGTACTTCAATTTGTTGCTGCCTCATTCACATGCTCGTATCACGACCAAATTCCTTACAACTCATAATTGTCAAACGAATTTGTACTCATGTCACTTGCTTATTGCTGTCATCACTTTAATTGTATCGTGCGACTTTATACCACAGCGACCTTTGAGCTCGTTACAGCTTTCGACTATGAGTACTCATTCTCGAACTCGTACGTCTGTGTTGCTCGTTTCTGTGTTTTTTTTTGTTTTGTTTGTTCGCACACGGAATTAATTTCTCCGTGAATAAGTCGCGAATTTGTTTTTAAATATTCAGATATGCTGAGGCCCAATAATACTCATAGTCGTACTACACTATACCCTCGCCCAAACAATTGGCCACGCTGCTTTTTAGCGCTTCGGATTTTGTGTGCAACTCAAAGACGACTATATTAGCGGCAGCGTCAGAGTCAGAGTCAGCGTCAACTACAACGACGGACGGCGGTGGTGGATTCCCATACAGGGTGCACTCGGTATCCACTCATAGCAGTCGATAGTCCGCAAAGTGACACAGACTATGAGTACGAGTATCGAGACGGCTACAGTACCCGCAACTCAGATAAATGAATATTCTGATGATGTAACGATTATTTTCCTCCAGCCCGGTAAAAATAGCATATTGGCCACCTAGCAAAATTTTTAATGGCACATCCACATTATGGTGTATAGATACATAGATACTGGTGGTGGTGCATCGAATGTTGAGGAGAAAAATAGCCGCGGGATGGAGGTAGAGAGCCTCGATACAACTGCCAGAGGCGGCCATTTGCGCCCATACGTTTGGAATCTATTTGTGCTGAAACTGACTGAAAGTTTAATTGTCATTAACTTATGGGTGAGAGGAGAATTATCGTTGTCGGGGAGTTGATTGTTTGTATTTATGTGTGTATGTGTGTATGATACTTTGATCCATGGGGTGTGTCAATTGGTTCTCATTAGGGTGAAGATGACCAAGCGACTCGTCAATATAGATACTCGTCCTAGACCTAGCATATAAGATTGTAATGCAGCGGCTTTGCGCTTTAAGTATAAGTTATTAACGATTTCCTTGGTGCACTTTAAAACGAGGACTGGAGGCCATTAAATGTCAAATGGGTGCTTAATTGGACCCTAAGATTTACAAGATATGGAGTCGGGAATGATTGTTCTTTTATATCGACTGAATCAAATAAAGACACGGCGGCGGTTCAATGAGGGTAGAAAGCTTCACTTCCTCAAAAATTCCTTCCTGCTTGCTGCAGCTCTTCTTTGACTGCTTGTTTCTCTGTATTGCTACATATTTGCGAACGCACCCAAGCAACACGTTCTGATGTTTGACAATTGACCACGACGACATATCGTTTGTGAACCCAATTTTCGCCAAACAGTCGAAAGTATGGATGAGCCATATCTACGTCTGCTCGTAAAACAGCTTAGTGTATACGGTCCCGAGTAATTTTTAATTGAATTTCCGCATTAAAAAAATGATTAGGCGCCGCTCTATTAATGCAATGAGGAAGATGCTGCAACGCACAAAAAATCTCAAGAGGAAAAAGACCTAACCCAGTCAATGATAGAGAAGCAAATCTTGCAAAGAAAACGAATATAGAGTGCAGTGACTCAGCTCAGAGAAATAAGAAAGTTTTGTTATAGAAACAACATTCGGAACCTTCCCCTTCGCTTAAGAAATGGTTAGCACACTAAGGAAGGAGGTGCAAAATCATAAGTCCGCTGATATTGATAGATTACTCGTGGAGCTACATAGACTTAATGTTGTGAAATATTATCAGAAGTACAATGGTAGATTTTGACTTCAGAAGATCCTACAAACCTGGGCGGTGCTAGACTAGCATGCCTCCCCAACCCCTCGATCACCAACTATTTACCTTCAGATACGCATGTTGAATTGTATGACACCTACTTTCAACTCGGTACGCCACTTAAAAGTTTTAAAGTCTTCCCTCTCTGCATTATACCCATGGGCGTTGATTCAAAGAACACTCTGGTTAAAACATTGGTTTTTGTGCTCTATGCATGACATTTTTTTTTTATAATTTGCTCGCGCTCAAGGGATTAAGTACCCTTAAAATGTTTGCACACAGCGCAGGTGAAGGAAAATCAGGGAGGATGGTAAGAGAGGTGCCGGTGAACGTTGGTTTTAAATGTTTGAAGGTTATAATGACTAGGAAATAGAGAGCTAGGCAGGGCATTCCATAAGCGATTTGTACGGCTTAGGAACGAATCGTGATATTTTAGAGTACGTCCGAAAGTCGGCTTGAGGGTATACTGATGAGCATTCATAGCGAGACGGGTATTACGGTTAAAAGTTTGAAGGGGTGGAATGCTACTGGTGATTACATGGAGCGATAAAACAGGGGTGAGTCACGAGACATTACGTCGGTGTTCGAGGGTGTCCATTGTTTGAGTGATATTAGTATCACCTATGAGTTTTATCGCACGGTTTTGAATCCTATCTAGCAGGTGCAGAGCGTTTTGGGCGCACCCGACGAGATGTGGACATTGTACTCCAATTTCGGGCAGATAAACGCCTTATATATTGAGGCCAGATCAGAGGGAGTAAAGTATTTCTTACATCGCTTGAGGATACCTAGACATTTCGCAGCATTTTTGACGACACCAAATATGTGGTCATTCCGGCGGAAGTTGTCATTGACACACATACAGAGAATGGAAAGTTTATCGGTTTCAATGATGCAATTTCCATCCATGGATAATGGCTGAATTTCGCTTTAACGACAGTAGACAGCATTGCGTTTTGGAAGCATTAAATTCTACTCTGTTAGTGGTTCCCCAATTAGATATGCTGTTAATATCAGAATATAATGAGCTTAACATACACTGGCGTTCCCGTTCTACAGCCGAAGAATAGGGAACGAATATGAAAAGCAGAGAGTACTTTCGTCAACAAAGGAATACATTGAATTAGAGGTAGCAGACAACAGTTCGTTGAAGAAAATTAGAAAGAGTGTCGGAGACAGAACGGAGCCCCGCGGTACACCAGCATTTATTTTGTGAATATCAGACCTGAAACCATTCAAAACAACTTGAATTGAACGTTCTTAAAGGTAATTTCTAATCCATTGAAGAAGAGAGTTGTCGATCCCAAAAGAACACATTTCCGACAAAAGAGACCGATGCCAAACTCTGTCATATGCCTTAGAAATATCAAGTGCAAATATCTTGCTTTCACCAGATTGATGTACGCTTTGGTTCCACTTTTCGGTGAGACATGCCATCAGATCACCAGTGGACCTGTAGCTACGAAAACCTTACTGCCGGTCATTAAGAAGTTTTCGTGTTTCGAGATGTTTCATTAGCTGACGGTTTATCAGCGTTTTTGAAGAGCGACCAACAATTTTTACTGTCTTTGGGACATTGCAGTATTTTTTGCCTCAGTTTTTGGTCGTATTGGAATTTCACACGCTTGAGAAAGATGTAGGACCGAAAAAACATTTCTCTAACACTGACAGCCTCTTTACAGCTCGAGTCGAACCATGCCTTTTCTTTTAGTTTGGGCGGGGAACCACCTGTCTTTCATTAAGTGCCAAAACAGTTGGTCTGTATTTGCAGACGTGGACGTACGCAGAAAAGTGATTACTTTTTAGGCAATATCCACTCTGAATTCCCGAGTCATTATAAAGAAAGACAAACACAATAAAACACAAACACCGACGTTACTAAGCACAGCTGCGAAGTAAAAATTCAGAGTTGTTTTACCGAACCAAATTATTGTAGGTGTTATGCCCTTACAACAATACGAAACAGTACACCAACAAAATTCATATCCGCAGCCCGCTATCCATCGGTTGTTACACACGCTCAGTCACTGCACGCGCTGTATGACAATGTAATACAGCAACGGCAGTGACCGAGTGCAAGCAACAGTTTGACCAGGTTCAGGAAGGTTGAGATGCCCCCACTGTGGGGCACTCGCGCGTTGCGCCACCTTATTTGCTGTAGGTGCAGACTATTAGCTAGACGCTTGTCGATGTATAATCGCTATAGTCCTTCACTAAGCGACGAGAAATTGACACAAGGAATCTTTCATTCAAAGCAGCCGAGAAAGCTTTCATCAGTTCCTTAAAGTGTTCATGAATACCAGAACAAAGTTGATGTCTAGTTGTAGCTTGTATAAATGTCTTCTAACGAGGCTTCTTCGTTACTCATGATATTTGGCCTTCGTGTTCACTGAAGACCTTATGCAGATAAATTTCTACGCCTTTGATGAATCTTGTACAACGGAGTGAGTTGGGGCATGGGTCTGTATAGCTCGTCTCTATAGAAAGTAGGGCCATCAAACTTAAATTTGAAGAAGATGTGGTGGGTATGAATCTGATCCGAATATTCTTGAGCCTTTGCTAAACTTCGCTTTAGAGTCTTACCAGATTTAAGCCGCATTAGATGTTAAAATTGTACGCCAGTAAAAAACTTGTGTGTGATGTGTGCCAGGCTTAAAAATGAGATTCCATTCATCGGAGGTTCATCCCTCTAAGAAGATCTTAAAGATGAGCATGCTCCTCACAAGATAATTTCCTCCAGATTTTTAAAATTTGGCGGCTAAGCCATCGTCTCATCAGGATTTGATAGATTTGAGTTTGGATATTGCCATCCACTCTTCGAGAGAACGGTAATACCACCTTGATCAAAAAGTTCCCGCACCACACCACCGTGTGGCGCTCCCATTGTTCCGATTTGAGCTCTGTTTTTTTGTTAAGTTGGTAAATCTGTTGTTGGCATTCCATCTAAATCTTTGCGTCCTAGCTTAACATTTGCATAAGTTACGTAGCCAAGAGTACATCTATCTCTGTGTGTGTTGGCGATTTTTTACAATTTTTGAAATGGATTTAAATTTGCAACAACGAACATATATTAAATTTTGCGTAAAAAACGGATTTAATGGTGCGCAAATGTTGGAAGTGTTGGAAAAGTGTTTCGGCAACGATTCTCTAAAGAAAACGGTCGTTTACCAGTGCCACGAGCGGTTCAAAAGTGATCGTGAGTCAATCGAAGATGATGAACGCACTGGCAGACCATCGACATCGAAAACCGACGAAAACACTGATGAAGTACGAGTAAAAGAAATGTTGGTCAATAACCGCAAATTAACCATCAGAGAGATAGCGGAGGACTTGACCATTGCCTATGGATCCGTTCAAGACATTTCGGTTAATGATTTGGGTTTTCGTCGTGTAACAGCAAAGTTGGTGCCAAAAGACCTCAATTTCATGCAAAAAAAAGACCGTGTTGACGTCGCAAACGGCAAAAGAGATGATTTGCGAGGCTGAATCCGATCCCACATTCATCAAAAGGATCATTACTGGAGACGAGACGTGGGTTTATGAGTACGACACGCAATCCAGAAACCAGGCAAGTAAATGGCGTTCACCAATTGAGCCGAGACCAAAAAACCACGTCGTTTTCAGTCAAAAAAGCAAGCAATGCTTTCATGGTTTTCATGGATTACAACGGTGTAGTGCATCATGAATTTTTGCCAGAAGGCCAGACAGTAAATAAAGAGTATTATTTGGGCGTTATGAGACGTTTGCGTGAAGCAATTCGCCGAAAGAGACCAGAATTGTGGGCAGAAAACTCGTGGATTTTGAATCATGATAGCGCACCGTCGCACAGTGCCATCAGTATTCGTAATTTTTTGGCGAAAAATGCAACAAATACTCGTACCATCCAACAGCCACCGAATTCACCTGATTTGGCTCCCTGTGACTTCTTTCTGTTCAATCGAGTTAAAAAAAAACAACTACCACTACGAGGAACGCGTTTCAGCAGCCGAGACGAAGTAATGGGAAAATCGCGGAAGCACTGATGGACATACCGAAAACCGAATATAAAAAAATGTTTCGAGGATTGGATCAAGCGCTGGCATATGAGTAAGTGTGTTGCAGTCGATGGGGATTATTTTGAAGGGGACAATATAGGTTTAGATGAATAAAGTTGTATTTAAAATTTTCTTAATAAATTCCGGAAAATTTTTGATCGAGGTGGTATTCGAAATCCCACATGATAGCAATTCCTCGTCTTTGCCGTTTGCAGAAGTCGTTATTCCAAATTTCTAGCACTTACTTAGTCCCTACTACACATTGTCGCTGCAGGTTTGCTCTAAAGTTAGTGTATGGTATTCTGATCGTCTCGACTTCGTTTTATTCGAACTTACTCATTTACTCATTTGTTCGGCTTTTGTCATCTGCTAGTACTTGTAAACTGCAGCATTCGATTCAACCCTAACTTGTTACTCGATTCGTCTCCACCTCAGTTGTAAATGATCGCCCATATAAATACATCGTCGAACCACGGGCTTTTTTTTTTCGTCCCCTGGAAACGTCGTTATAGTTCTCCAAAATTGCGAGATTATAAAATAAGTTCCGGCAATTTGATCAGTAGCACTTTGGGTACTACTGGGTAGTGATCCGAATTAATATTGTCACCTCCGATCGTGCAGACGTCTAGAACACCGGATAAATTTGTCTGGCTTGTCACATTTTAACCAGGAGACTGTAATGTGGCCTATTGGATCTTGAAACGTGGTAAAAAATCATCTTTTGTCAGTTCTTGTGTGTGAATTTAACTTTGATCTGGATTATCACCATATCAGCTTATACGAGTATGTGTAAGAGGTATGACTTTATCTTTCAGTCTATTTCCAAAGACGAATCCTCACTAAATATCTGCTGCACGCGATTGTCATCGATGTAATAAATATCCCAATTTTTGATCATTTTTTGGGAATGAACCTTCTATTGCTTCTTCTGGGATTGCGGTAATATCAACTTTATAGCGCCTCCAGTACCAAATCCAAGGCCACGTATGCTCTGTAAATCAGTATCAACGAGAAGGACTTCTTTCATTGTGGTGAAGTTACAGAGATGGCATTTAATATCGAGTGCCTCCCCTCAGATAATTGAACCAAACATTAAAACGTGTATCATAACAGCCAGGTTCATCCAGTCTACTGCTGTTTGTTGAAGACTCCACACCACTTTGGAGGCTACAAGGTATTCAAAATGGAATCCACCACGAGAAGAAAAATAAGTGGTAAAAGGAACTCGCCATTAGGTGTCCCTCTGATGACTGCTTTGAAGTAAATTATGTACATATATCCCTTAGCGTTGAGTTTACTATGCGCGACCTTAGTACGTACGTAGTTGAGTTCTACAATATGTAGACATCCTTAGATGGTATCATTACGTTGTTGAAGTCTTCCTCGATATCAAGGAGTGTAGCGGAAAGATTTTTCATTATTGTAAATCTATAGAGAGCCGTATTTACCGATTTTCAATTTACGAAGTCGTGTTCTGACCTGAAGGTTGAAGGTTGTCACCACCAATCACTTGCGTGACGTTGTGTGTAACGAGCATCCCGCTATCTCAACAGAATAATAGTTTCCGCCGGTTTCAGCACCATCACGGCCTGAATGTTGTTGAATATTGTGAGGAAGAATATACCACCCGATTTAAACCGATCTAGCCAAACGTAGATTCTCTGAAGTCCGGACTAACTTAAAAAAAAAGTCAGTGCAGTCAGTGATATGTATTCAGCGTCTCATCCAGGTGGCATCGCATAACTTAACAGAGGACAATAGCATTGACGCGGAAGATAGGATCATCCTTAGACATGACGCCTTGCACATTAATTTGACTCGCATATCTGATACCTTTTTTTGAGAAGCATGACACTTCCTTTGTAGAGTGACCATTCGATGCCTCTCAGTAGTGAGGTTAAAGTTCAAGCGTGAGCTCCGAGAACCTATTTCTTGTTTCACCAAGTTATATGATTTCAACTGACTGCGCGAAGCTTTCGAATTCCTCAAACTGTCTATGTTCGCAACTACTCAAGAATTTATCTTTCAAAGAAATTATATTTCAAAGAAAGTTCGTAGACGATCGTCATTTAAAACTCGCTCATTGAAAAAGCGCCTGTAACGTACTCGTATTTGTAAAAAGTAAGAGACTCATCTCAACATCAATGATGACGATGCGACGCGACGCTTTAAAGGCACACGCTTAATTAACTCAAATTAAATAGATTGGCCATAGTTTGAGGTTAATTGCTTTAATGCGAAATTAAATGGGTGATCTCGCATGTGAATGTGCCCCGGTGCCCTCGAATACAACTTGCAACGATCATCCATACACTCTACGAGTATTTACTGCTCACCCGAATACTATCTACTACTAACTAGTGCTCCGGTCGATAGCTTCCAGTTTATGAGAGATGAAAGTATCTGTTCGAAAGTCCGCCCAAGTTCAAAAGGCCTCCCCCGGTTTATGTGCCGGACTATCATTAGTTGTTCAAAGATTTTCTCACGGTCCCTCATATTCGTACATGGGTACAAATTTGCTTAGCAACTAATTTTGGGTTATGAAATATTTAATAGATGTTAATTTACCGTGAGATTAATTACTTACAATCGGGGGGGAGGAAAGCTTCTGTGCGAATACACGAATGACGATCCATCTCCTAGACTCAAATTTATTGAAGTTCATTAATCTGTTTTTGCAGTGGAAGTGCTGGAAGGACCGGTCTTAATGCGGACCTTATGTTAATGGCCAAATACAAATAAAATTGTGGAGAAAATGAGAAACTTGAGGCTAGGCAAAAATTAACGATGAACCAAAAGTATTGCGCTAAGTGATTAGAAGTCAGTTAATTAGTTGGGCTTCGCAATAATCAGGGAATGATAGTTATTGATGACAAAGTGATTGTTCACCAATAGGCCTAATGACGCCAACAAAAGCTGATCTTACCCATGAAGACCTTGGCAATTGGACGCAAAACATTTCACCAAATAGCGAACTTTGAAGTATCAGTAAAGGTCAGGTTTGAGTAAACTTACTGATTTTATAATTTAAGAATTATCTTACGCAGGTTTTCGTGCGGCATAAGAACATGGGCAACACAATCAAACGCTACCCATCGTAACCGTGATGAATCCCAGATTAGACAACCTAAGTCTTACTTCCTATTCAAGCATAATGGTGCTTGACGATGACAAATTGTGCGTTGTGAAGTGACGCACATGGATAAATTCGTAAATCCACATGATGTCTCTCTTCAGCTCTTAATTCTCTTCAGATGCCAACTCTACTATCTGAATTACTGAAAACATCATCACCCCCAATATGCTACGTCTAACCATGCAAATATTACTGAAAACTTGGACCTGCATATGTATGATGCATTGATTGTTTGGGCCCTGAATGCATGTGGTCTGCGGATGAACAACTATAATATAACACTAGAAGCCATAGAGTGCTGCGTCAGATAAAAATTCGTACCAAAACTAAATTTGCCAACATCAAACCAATAAGCGTGCACTGTCACAAGGAATAGAGAGACTGCAATACCAAATACAGCTTCTACGTGCTCCTGGACAAAACTTACGAGCAGTGCATAACCTCCAATTTTTTTTAACGCTAAGCAAGAAAACGAGTTCCAATAAGGGATTTAAGCTCATGGAATTTGCTGGGGAAAACAATTCTGGTGATTTGCACGTGTTTCAATAATGAAAAGAGGTCAGGAAAGTCTGCCGAACAATCAAAGTAAATCAGATCGGCATGACATTTTGCCATTGCTTAATTATCAAAATCCAGTGTCAAAACTCTGGCAGGACATCAAAACCCTGTTGTGGCTCTTAGAAGGATCCAGTTGCTTGCGAGCTCAATGAACAGAACGGAGGGGATGAACACTGGCTTGTCAGAGTTGTCGAGTGGAATCTTGCAAGCTGGGAATCTATGTATTGTAATAGTAGAATCACAGTCAGCGATGAGGACTGGATGAACCATTTCTCAGACTCTGTAATGGCGTCGATGATCACAATTTCGTTTACCGGAAAAATAAAGAATCCGATTTCGTGACTTTGGGGCAACGTGTATTTCGTGCCCATTTTCTTGTCGGCCCCGCTCCCACTGGTCGTTCAATGCGGCGCGGCGTTTAGCCGCACGACTGTTAGGGACTGGAACAACACGGAACTGAGAAACCACTGGACTGCCTCGTAGCTCTCGTTCGACCAAGAATATCGCTGCAATAGTTGAAGATGTCGTAGAGGGTCCGTCGACATCGACCAGAGAACTTGCTACGTAATTGCCTCTTCCATGCACGTGTCTCTGCGGCGCATTTTGGTAAAAAAACTTGAAAATGTTTCTTTATAAAGGGCCGACAGTCCATCACCTGATGGTGATGGCTTAATCAGCCTAGATCTCAACAATGAATTTTGCGTCAAAAATAATCGTGTGTAATGAGGCCCATTTGCGCTTCTGGGGACTGAAAATCCGCGAGTACTCCACAAGGACCCATTCCTTCCACTCAAAGTCAATGCATGGTGTTCTGTTTACGCTGGAGGAGTCATTGCACCTTTTTCTTTTAGAACGGCGCTGGCCAAACGTCACTGTGAATGGTGAGCGCTACAGAGACATGATCAATGAATTTTTCATCCCTCCATTAGATGAATTGGATCTACAGGGTGACTTACTCGAACAATAACTTTTTAAAATGCTATAATTGTTTTATTTTTTGATAAATTATATTGTTCCAAAGCAAAAAATATTGGAAAATACATCAATTTTCAAATTATATCAGTAGTTTTCAATATGTCCACCTTTGGCGCGAATAATGGCCTTGAGACGACCGAAGAAAGCATCGCACGCTGCACGCAAGTGGCTCTGCGGTATTTTGACCCATTCCCGGCGAAGTGCTTGTTTGAGCTGGTCCAAACTTTGGTATTTTTTAGTGCCAATCTTCGCCTTCAAAATACCCCCGACAGAGAAATCCAACGGATTTGCATCCGGAGAATTAGCAATCCATTGTGTCGAAGAAATGAGTGTGGATCATTGTTTTTTAACCAATCTTGGTTGACGCGCGCTTTGTGAGACAGTGCCGAGTCTTGTTGAAATGTCCACGGTCTCCGACCGAAATGATTGTTTGCCCAAGTCTTCAATACTGCCTCTAAGACAGTTTCACGGTATACGATCGCATTAATTTTAACGCCACGGTCCAAAAATACGAGCGGAGAGCAACCATCGGCGGTTATGGCGGCCCAAACCATCACCATCGGTGCTGCCTGCTTGGCCGTCCGAAGGTGTAAATTTTCGAAGGGCCTCTCTGGCAAGTACTATAAAATCGGTAATTTTGTTTGTTTACATATTCCTCGATAACAAATGCCAACTCACCACTTTCGGGTGAGCGTAGCAACTCCTTCGCTCTTTCGACTCTCACTTTTTTCTGTTGCAGTGTAAGATCGTGTGCTTTTTGGAACTTCAATGCCTTGAGCCCAAGCTCATTTTTCAGTATGTGTTGCATCCGTTCTGACGATATGTTGAGCTCACGGGCCATTTTTCTTCCACTTCGACGCGGATTTCGCTCAGTTCGAGCCTTCACTTTCCCAACCATTTCTGCCGATGTTGCTGTTTTTTTATGACCACCTCCATGGCGTTTTGCAACGCTGCCAGTATTATGGTAACGAGCTATGGTTCGAGACACAAATGATTTATTCACGTTGAGGTGCTGGAGGGCTTTAACGATAACTACTTGTGGTTTTCCAACCAAATATAAAGCAATCACACTATCACTATCAATTGAATTCCATTGTGGATACAAATTTTTCAACACAACTGAGACGCAAATCATTTAAAAGGCTTGTAAATAATAAAATTATCTGTCATGTGTCAAAATTTGAGCTCACTGTCATGAAGTTTGGAAATTATAGCACGGTTAGGAATATGAAGTTGGTTGCAGTTCGAGTCATTGAGGGTGTAATACCTTTCCAGTTATGACATCCCGTCAGGTCCTCCTTCTTGCCTTGGTGAACATTCCCAGCTTTCAAACTTTTGGTAAGGCTTAAGTTTCCCACGTCTTCCTAAATAATGCCAATAGGTTTCCCGCCGGGATGTCGTCTATGCTAACTGCCTCGGTTTACGTTAGCGGCCATATCGCTGTTATCATCTTACACTGCGGCGCACTTTGTTTCTCTTCTTGCGATACTGCAGTTCTTGTTCGGGCCGTTCTACTACTGAGACCACAGAAATTCGAGCCTTGAGTTCAATACGTTGGTAGTCGCTAGGCCACAGATCGAAGAAACCCCCAGGAAGTACCACGTGGAGGCGTAGATGAAGGATTTACTAGTAGTGCAGTAGGTGTACGTCTGCAAGGACATCATCTCGTTTCTCAGCGAACGATCAGCCATTACAAAGACCGCTAATCGAGTAGAAGATACAACGGCGAATTGAATGAACCAGAGATCTGGTCAAAAGAGTGCGAATGACTATGGGAGGGGTTTATTGGGCAGATGAACACTAGCTCCAGCTTCAATCAACCCCATAGAGAGAACACAGTAGAGGTAGCACGTATAAGTGAAAAGAGACTCCACCTAACTCGACATGTTTAACTGGAAGTAGTGAGTTAACGATCGACCTGTGTGCAAAGCCTTGTGGGTTGAGGTCCAAGTTCACCTGCAGTAACATAAATCATAACATTTTTTGTTCTCATATACAACGTATGTAGTCACTTGTCACTTGTGCTAAGAAGACTGATGGTTTTGTTCAAAAACTTTCGCCAAACACAAGTTTTGTTTATTCGTTTTTTCCTGTCCTCGCGCGTAACTCACGGTATATTCTGATTTGACATGTGCGAATTTAAAGTCAAAGACACTCATACCCTTTATTCTCTCAGCACGAAAAAGACACAAAGATACACAGAACATCCTGAAGATCTTCTCCCAGTGGTAGACAATTCAGTGAATGGATTAGCCATTACGACATTTGATTCAACACCAACTCCTCTCTCTTCTGTCACAACTCCGAATAAGACTGATACACTATTTATCCGGCCAGAACGGAATGAATGATATAAACATAAACATGATCGAGGGCACAACCAACTCGGTACCTATATACGGGCAGCACCATTTTGACTAGTTCTATCTTTCATAAAAACCAAAATAACAAACTGACTGAAGGAATTGAAAGAACTTAAAGAACCTTCATCCCGATTTCTGGCCTCGTCGTCAGCATCATCATGAACAACGGCTCCACATACGGAAGGGCACCAAGAAGTGAGTACAAAAAAAGAAAGAAAAGAAAAGAAAAAAATGAAAGGAAAGCATCATTCTGTTAAATGAAGAACCATACGAGTACCAATAGCAAAAGCAGGAGAGAACTTTCCGTTTCCCAATGGATGAGATCCAGAATCAAAACCAGAACCATTTCCACTCACCACGCCACTACCACCAGTCAATGTCGGAAAACTAGGAGAACTAGGAGAACTAGAAATGAACGTGAAGGGAGCTCATTTCTCTTTCCCCACCAATAGTACTGACCAGACTTGCCAAAGTTTTTTTCTTAAGTAGTGTTTCATAATAATAATACTCTTTCGAAGTTCCTACTACGTAAGTTTTTTAAAGTTCCTTTTTCATAAAAACCTTTAAATATTGCTCACAATTTTCCTCTATCCAGAAAGAAGATTAAAGTGTCGAAATTTCTGAAATCTGAAATCAAAATCTCCATTCTTGTAAGTTTTCCGTTTTTATTACGAGGCGGCGCATACGTGGATCTGAGCTTCGAATTAAAGCAAATTTCAGCAAAATCCTTTCAATTATGTATATTGCAGAGACGCGCTCTTAAACATATACATACTCGTACATTGTTGCGGTCTAGCATTAAATGTATCAAACGACGATATCAATCCCTAGCAGGAGCTTCATGGATTGCTTACTTGTCTGAAAAAGATATCGCTCAAAATCTGTGCGTAAATTTACGTAAAAGACTCAGATACTCGAACAAACTATTTCACTCGTCCTCAAGAAGCGGTCATTCTGGATTCTGAGAGAATTCTCTGAACTCAAGCAAACCACCTTTTGACAGATGTCATACTTGTGCTCCAGATTGTCTGCCATTTAATCATGCAAAGGTATACGTTACGCACGTTAACTCCAATTACCGGCCCTTATAATTGTTCCGTAAAGCTAACAATTGAACGTTTAGTAAATAAATTCAAATAGACTTATCATTCCGTACTGTTACCGTGTCCGTAAGTCAGCAAGATGGCAGAAATGAAGAGAATATTGCAGCTGTACGCAAGCAGGTAAATCAAGACCGCAATAAATCGATTCTGTGACGTTCACAAGATTTGAACATCTCTCGAGTGTGCCTGTGACGTATACTATATACGTCTGTATAAGATCAGATCAGATGTTGATCCAAAAGCTTAAGTCAAATGACAATAGTGCAGGTCAAAGTTTCACTGAGGAAAATGGAGGAAGATCCGGATTTTTACAGAAAAATCATTCTTTGTGATAAGGTACATTTTTGGTTAAATGGTTGTAAGCAAAATTGCAACATTTGGTCATGCAAACAGTATGAGGTGTTCCAGCAGCAGTATTTGTACGAGAAAAGAAATGGACTGTTTGGTGTGGTTTTCATGTCAGAAGTGTCATTTAGCCGTACTTCTCCCGAGATGATGCCGGCGAGATGGTTGCGGTCAAATCAATGGAGACCTGAACCGCTCCATGTTAACCAATTTTTTTTTTTAGATAAATTGGAACTGCCATTTGCCTCAATCAACTTATTGAAGACGAAGTTCGGGAATCGACTTATCGCCAGAAATGTTTCTGCCAACTTGCCAAATAGCTCATGCCATTTAACTACTTAAAATATGTTTTTGGAGCTACATGTTAACGAGCGCCTCGTAACAATCCGTATTAAGGCTAAACTTGCCAACATTAGCCTTATATACACGCACGCCCTCACTGAGGAGAAAGATGGTGACACCAAAGATGGCTCTTGGGTTAGACCTACGAGCAGTGCCCTAGCTATGACACTAAAATCGTCCTCGGCGACTTAAATGCAAGGCTAAGAAGTGCTATATAGCCTGCACAACAACATCATATGGGGCGAAATACTGTCGTAGCTAGCACGGGGTTCCCGCATCTCGGGATTCATAAGGGGACTTGGAGAACTTCTGATCAATCAATCGTCAACTAGATTGATCACATTGCGGTCGACTCAAGGCACTCCACCAGTATTATGAATGTCCGGACTTTCCATCCGACACCGACTCCAACCATTACCTTTTTGTAGTCAACGTACGATTGCAGATATCCCGATCATTGCAAAGGCAAGCTAATACAATATATTAAAGCTAATAATACAATCGTAAGAGATCGTCAAATCCTTTTCCGACAGAATCTCTCTTAATCTCTAAAGAAGTCCTATGCCGCTAGCTTGAACTATCGAAGACCAGTGGCAACATTGCCAAAAAGCCATCAGACGACGAATGCCGGCAAGCACACGCAGCTAAGCAAGATGCATACAAAGCGGCGCTGTATATAAGGACGAACTCTACTAGCAGAACAGAAGAATCGAACACCTGCTCCACAGGAGGAAAAAGAACGAACAGAAGAAGTGCGGTCGAGGAAATTGAGAGATGCTACTACAGGAATGAAATTCGGTAAAAAAAAACATGCACGGACACAAGCACCGAATAAAGTAGTAGAGTCGCATTGATGCTGAGGATTTGGAAAGAGCCTTACTGTAGACTGCATAACGCCGATGACAACCCAAATACCGCTGTCAGACAGAATGGGGCTTTCAACATGGACGATGTAAACCAATAATTCCGTCCACTCCTCCTGGATGAAGTGGAGATAGCCATATCTAATGTTCAGTCCAACAAAGCTGCTGGAGTGGACAGCCTGATTGCCAAGCTCTTCATCTCTAAAATATGGCCGGACAATGGTATGACCGGTGAATAGAACCTCAGCGTTGTTTGTTAAATTCTCAGGAAAGGAGACCCTCATAATCTTCAGTCTTCTTAACATAGCCTAAAAAATCCTATCTGGCGTATTTGGTGAACGCCTGAAGGCGTTCGTCAACAACCTGATTGGTCCATATTACTCGTAGTGTGACTTTAGGCCAGGAAAGTCTACCATGTACCAAATATTCATAGTAAGATAGATCTCATGAGCTCCAAATCGATACACATCTCCTATTCGTAGATTTTAAGGCTGCGTATGGTAGCTTCTACTGAGACGAGCTATACGGAGCAGTTTCTAGTTTTAGCATCTCTGCCAAGCTCATCCGTTTGTGCAGAATGACAATTGAGAATACACGCTGCTCCATCAAGGTCGGTAAAGAACTCACCGAGAACTTCGATGTCAAAAACAGACAAGGCTATGAGCTTGTCATGCGATTTCCTTGAAAGAATGCCAACACAAGAGGCACAATCTCTACCAAAAAAGTCCGCCCGGTTACTAGCATAAGCAGAGTTTTTTTTTTTTTTTTTTTAAGAACTTAACACTCAAGTGGGTATGAATACACTTATAATGCCTCAGCATGTGTTAAGTTTTTTGGAAAATGGGATAGAAAGAGAAAAAAGATGTTTGGGCTCAGTGGTTATTTCGCTCCATGGGTGGCATCCAACATTTAATGGGGAGACTAAACTCTTAGTGGAAGTTGACTTGATGTTGATTTCCCGTCAGCTACTCGTCTTGCTTGATTTTCGTTAACTGAAAAAATGGATGATATGTCTTTCGGGCGAGGCTGGGATTCGAACGCCAAACCTTCCAATTTGGAAGCTAGTCCACTACCACTTGAGCCCCAGTCACCCACATAATCGGAAGAAAGCTGCGTGATATCAGTGGCAATTTCGGGAGTATTGAGATGGAAGCGCCGTAAATTTATTTAATAGTCAACGAGCGCAAGACTAAGTATGTGCTGTCTACAAGAAAGTGCATCCAACACCGGACAGAACGTCACTCCTGACAGTTATAACTTCTAGGTAGTTAAGGACTTTGTCTACCAAGACTCCGCTGTCAATTCAGACAACGACACCAGCGCTAAGATCAAATGAAGAATAACTCTCGCCAATCGCTACTTCTTTGAGCTAAGAAGGCAATTGACTAGCAAAGCCTTCTTTCGAACAGCAAAAGTGATCCTATGTAAGCCCTTAATAATCCCAGTCTAGTCCTATGGTGAAGAGGCATGGACTACATCAAAAATAGAAGAGGGTGCTCTTGGCTGCTTTGAGAGGAAAATTCTTCGGGTGATATTCGATCCCGTCTGCATTGACGGTGAGTGGAGGAGGATATACAACTACATCGAATTAGACAGAAGAGTGAGAGTCCAACAACTGAGATGGCTGAGTCATATAGTATGGATAGACACCAATGCTCCGGTCCGAAAAGTCTTCGAAACCGTCCACGAGTGCCGTAGAGCAAGACAACGACTCAGGTGAGGCACGCAAGTGGAAGGGGACCTCAACCAACTAAGCGTGCGAAACTGGGGGCAGCTAGATAAAGATCAAGCTGGCTGGAGACCCTTATTGGTTGAGGCCCAGGTTCACCCCGCACTGTAGTGCCACCTTAATTAAGAAAGTAAGTAATGGAATCAGTTATGTTTCAATCCAACGTCTGTTTATTTTAAAAATGAAAACTCCCGTAGCTTTTCCTAAGTTCTTCTCATGCAAGACACCCACACCGAAATTCTTATACAGAATACCGAGCTCTTACTTATACAATACCATTGCAGATACAGTTCTTGGATAATCTGCAAGTTTCGGGAACATATCTACATATTATTTTCTCCTCTGGGTTGCTGTATGACGGATCTGAGTATATATAGCCTATTCTAACGATATCTGTTCGACCTGATATACCATTGAGGAAGCGTTCGCGGTAAGTGGAGAAAAGTTTAAAAAGTTTGAAAGGATTAAGCGGTTAACCAACAAATACGAGTAGTCAGTTGCTTATCATTAGAAGCAAAATGTCACTATCGAAAGCATATACTCGTAACTCCAAAGAAGTAAAGGATTTATCTACTTCATGGTAAACGTGGAGATTCCAAATTACACCATAGTAGAGATTAGGCAATTACAATACACATTTTATTTCTTTAATTACCTACTCTACCAATTTTATATGTTATAGTTATGTCAACCCCTACGGACAACCTTTTATAGGGGTCGTAGTTGTAATGGAAGTAACGGCCAAAAGTGCGAGTGTACATTACCATTTTTTCACTTAGCCACAAAAAATTTAACCGATTTGAATTGTATTAAGGTAGACGATATGAATTAACATAAGTTTACCCAATATAAGCTCATATAAGCAACATTAAGACGCCTTAATAGACTGTCTACCCTTTTTAACGATTGTCCAGAAAGTTCTTAAAGCCGAAAAACAGAGCACCCAGTTCATTTGTGCATGTCCATGTATTGGACGAGTATGATACAAACTGAAAACGGTTGTACCATATGAAGAGCTATACCAAGGGTGCGTTCAAAGACGTTGGCTCAAAACTTGGCCAACGCCGAACAGCGGGAAAAGTAATCTACATTTATAACTTCATAATTCGTAATAGCCCATCTTCAAGAATAAAATCTCCAGCCTAGGAAAAGGTCCTTCACTCTTCCACCATTCGAAGTCTGCAAAAAACTGTAGATCCCTTCTCAGTGTGCATAAAATGACGAAGACTTTAACATATTGAGTGGGAGAGACTAGGCTTGGTCCACCCCGGACTGAAGCGCCGTTTGCTAACTAAAACATGTAAGGTGATATGTCTGGTAACTCCAAAGGAATAATAAGCAGTACTCATTTGGATGCAGATTTGCTATCAAAAAAAGCAAGTTCTCGTGTTTTTCATTCAAATATACTTGCAATATCTACTAGGAAACTGTACTTGTTCTTGGGAAATAAGCAGCAGGTTACCTACTGTTGAAGATTATGTCCGCCATAGTTACAATCCGCAGGTCATAGGTAAGATAAACTTGACATGGCAATATATTCTTTCACTTCTTCTTTTTCATTTTACGCATTGCTTTCGTAAATCTTTATTTCGGCACATACTGGCAAAATCTTCTTTGGCAGCACAATTGCAGTATATATCCATTACGAAACCATCTTCAACCGAGTGATGCTATCCGACATGTCACCGAAGCTGGGATATGTTTCCACATCGTCGCATCCTCAAGAGTAACCAGCGACCATTTTATCGCCAAACGTCGCACAATTTAATCAGATTGTGATCATGGCAAAGCACATCTTCAATATTCTGGATGTTTGAAGAAACCAAAGCTGACCGGGTCGCTTCCCTAGCTTCGTGCCCCTTAGGAGCGTATGCGGATATTCCGGACTTCAAAACAACATACCATATATAGAAGCGCTCTAAGTAACCCGTAGAGTTTAAAAAAGTTGAAAGAGAGGAAAAGAACAAAATAGCCGGACTTGATGAAAACTAGGAGTTCCACTACCGTTTGTCCGCCTTTCATATTGTATTGAAACTCTGTCATTGCTGGATGACAATGAATGACTCTCTGATTTTTTAATCCATCTTAGAGTGACAACGAGGTAAATTAAGATCTAGATCTGGTGTGCCAACTAGAAGTGGAGGGTATTATTGACTGGAGGTAAACCACAACCAGTTGAAGTAAACCTAAACACTTTCTCTTGAAAAACCCAATAACTCTGCAGGATCTGAATGGCTTTCATATTTTGTAGTTGTATCATCATTTTTCCTGACATTTGCATATTGTATTGTAGTAGTTCACCGCAGATTCTGCAATGACACTTCCGCCAGTCTGAAACTACTGGCTTGTTTTATTCAAAAAAAAGGGTTATAACAGGTTTCCTAACAAACTTCTGACTTACTCCCTATTAATTTCAAGGATTTTATTAGATCTCTTTTGATCAAAAACAGACCTAAAGACCTAAGTTAATATATGGTGACATGGATATAACTATCCTAGGCTGTTGCTCTTCTTCTTTTTATCTTAAATGATACCCTTTATGACGCTTGGTATCCACATCTTTAATACATTCTAGCTCCATTCCGCTTCTCACAAGATCATAAGCTAGCTCATTTCCTCCTATACCATAGTGTTCTGGTATCCAAAACAGTTTCCTTTAGTTCAGTCCGCATAATACCTTGATCATTGCGCTACAGTGCCTGATTATATCAGAATTGATGTTAATAATACAGATTCCACGGTTTTAAGTTGAAACTGCTTTCGATGTATTGTAGATGGCGATATCCTTACCAGATACTGTCGTATAGACTTGATCTGCGGTGAAAATTGAGGAGACACCATTCATTTCAACCATCCGTCCAAGCAAATACAACAGCAACTTCATTTTGCCTTGTTCTATGATTTCTATGCCATTTATCTCTTTTCTTGATACAGTATTTCAAACAGGATATCGAAGTTGGTCAAGTGAGAACTTTTATTAGATCGCTCGGTACAAAATCTGCCAAGATCGGGCAGTCTTCAATGCAGCAACACTTGAATTAGTTCAAATCAGTAAGCTTCAGCGCACTGATGTCATACAGTTGCTTGATCTGTAAGTCTAGCGGTACAAGGTCTGGCATTGGGCTTATATGAGCCGCACTTGCGATGGCTTTGCTCTGTCGTCCTTGTATTGTGTTCTTGTATTTAATTTTTCTAGTATCATTTTCTTTTTTATTGCTTTCACCACACTAGTGTGCCATCTATAGATATTGTGCTTGCATCTCTTAGGTCAGTTGCTAATTGTCCTCAAACTAACCTCCATAATCTGTCTTAAGACGTTTAAATATAGTCTCTATGTATATTGGAATAACTGAATCATTCGCAGATGCAGTTCATTCAAATTGGTGTAGCATAACTCAACTCATGTATGATTGCTCTTTAAGATTTACTATATATGTAAGTCATAAGGGACCTACAGTCATTTTAATTTCGATTGATGAGATTAACTAATTTTACCTGATGGGAACGAAACTGTTGATCCATGTTTGGCTTTATATATCAGAGTCTAACACAATGGACAGGTTCCATCATGCAAGAGTATGAGGCGAAATTTCGATGCTTTATTTCCCAGAACATTTTTTTTTAAATTATTCAACGTGATATCGTCTATAATCAGTTTCACCCTTTTATAAAGATTTCTTGTTTTCTAATTTCAATACTACTTATCCTGCAAGTTGTGTTCTTTTGGGCATGCTTATGTTTTATTAATTAACTTTACGTCTAGTTCTTTTGTAATGTCACCGAGATCTACGAGGAGATGTAGATCTCCTCACATCTGGCCAAGTCTGTCTTCATAGGATTCTTATGAAAACGACATGCCATTTTTTGGAATGTTAATTTGAAGCGTAGGTATCGATTAATGGCCCGACACGAGGACGAGAACGGCTTGTGCTCTCTACGAGCAAAAGATGAGAGAGGAACCACGGCCTCAAAGGAAAACCCACTGACGCTCGTTTAAGAAAATGAATCTTTCTCGGTATTCGAGCAACAAGGTTTAAAAAAAATAAAACGAAAGTGTCAGGCCAATAAAGACCGAAAATAAACCTAAAAAGATAAGCAAGATAATTAGTATCGCAAGGCTTGCTCTCGAGGTGGAAACAGGAGATGACTTGGTAGAGATCATACAAGATTTGATTAGAGGGAAGTATACCCGATAAATGGAGACTCAGTATTATTTGCTCGACTCACCAGAAACAAACTGTAGAGGCATCAATTTCTTTAACATTGCCTACTAGATCTTGTCAGCGGTGTTGCGAGAACATCTGAAACTAGATATTTTTACCAGTTCTGCTCTATGTTGCAGAATTATGAGCCTAATGAAGATATTCTTGGTCACTTTTAACGAAGGATTTTTAGAGTGATTTTTGATTCACATCTGTGGGGCTGTGGAGAAGGAGATATATCAGTGAACTGGATGCAACTGCCCAAAGGCCGCTGAAAAAATTTCACGATTCAGGTCTAGGTCAACTGCGAACTTAAGCGCTTTCTAAGCAAGTAAAATACATAAGAGGCAGAAATGATATCTTTTACCTCTTACCTGTTTTTACCACAAATTTGGATATGTTAAAGAGTTCAGTTCGTAGTTCCTGCATCCACTTAATATTAGTCTTGGATTTTAGATTTCCTAAGATGAATTCATTGGGGTCGAAGGGCAGTTGAACTGAGGTCAGAAGTAATAGTTTTCTACAGATTACCACAGCCAAGTAGCTGAAACTATTTTCTCAAAATAGAAGTACTTAGCCAATTTTACCTTCAAGTTTGCAGAGCTGGAACTAGACCAGATCGCTCTGATCTAGGCTTATGTTCAAGTAAAGGCTGCGAGGCTCATGCGATAACTGCTCCAAATGTAGCATCGCTGCTCTTCTGTGATCACAGAGGTCATTAACCTACTTATGCTATGTATGCCGTACCATGCGCTTAGATTTTTCAAGGTACGAGGGGCGTTCAATATATTCTCGGTATCGATATGAAGGAAAATGCGAATTCAATTTAAACTGTTTTTATTTTTCAATATGATCTCCCCTAACATCAATGCATTTGTTACATCTTGAGATAAGCTTTTTTAAACCCTCAAAATAATAAATTTCCTCTTTCTCTGCAAAATACCGACTTGAGTTCTTCATCATCCGAAAATCTTTTTCCACGAAGACATTTTTTCAAATCCGGAAACAGGAAATAATCACTAGGGGCAAGGTCTGGACTATAGGGTGGGTGTTGGATTTCTTCGAAACCACAATCTCGCGCAGCAGCCTTGGAAACTCGCGCCGTGTGAACAGGAGCGTTGTCATGAAGAAGCAACACACCCGCTGCGAGTTTACCCTCTTTTCTTTTTAATTTCCTCCCGCAAATTATGCAAAGTGGAAGCGTAGGATGTGGCGTTGATGGTTTCACCTTTTTTTTTGTACTCAATGAGCAAGATTCTCTTTGAGTCCCAAAAAACTGTGGCCATGAGCTTCCCGGCAGACGGAGTGACTTTGAACTTCTTCGGGGGGTCTGTTCCTTTTTTATGCCACTGCATGGACTCTTGTTTGCTTTCAGGGTCATAGTGGTGGACCCATGTTTCGTCCCCAGTAACAATTCGATCCATAACACCGTCCGCGTTCTCACTACACATCTCCAAAAGCTCTCTACAACATGCGATTCTCACTTTTTTCTGAGGCGCTGTGAGCATTCGTGGCACCCACCTTGCACTGACCTTTGAAAGGTTAAGATGGTCATGAAGAATGGTGTGAATGGTACCAATTGAAAGCTTGGTGATCTCTGCCATCATTTTCACCTTTATTCGGGCATCCTCAAGAACAAGTTTTTCGACTTCTTTGATGCTTTCTCCCGTACAAGCAGTAGCCGGGGCGCCGGAGCGGGGGTCGTCTTCAATGCTCTCTCTGCCTCTCTTGAACTCACTTGACCACTTTTGCACAGTTGATAATGAAGGTGCGGAACCCTGGTAAACAGCCACCATCTCTTCATGAATAGTTTTTTGACTTTTTCCTTGCTTAGTGAGAAATTTAATTACAGCGCGATGCTCAATTTTCACCATCATCGCCTCAGTTGCCATTATGATTCTGTTTAACTAGAGATAAAACGCGAATTAATAATCACATTTATATGAAATTTTACATGAATGCACTAAAATAATAGTATTACTTGATAAATAAGTCAATTTATATATGCAACCACAGCTTCACCCCGATACCGAGAATATCTTGAACGCACCTCGTATAATACTTGGAAACTCCCTAAGAGTCAGTAGGAAATGATTTCCATATTGCCGCCCTGGATCCTATGTTATTTCTATAGGATCTTTGGATCCCGGTTTTATACATGGAGGATCTCTAGTAGCTTTGGTCTTAAAGAAGTAAATAAGTAGATATCACTTAGGTCTTTAACTTAACGATTAAGGTGGCTCCAACTGAACGGTAACAATTATGGCACACATTATTTAATTTAAAAAGAAATTAAATCGAGGAATGATGAGAATGCCAGGATTACTTTAAGTGATGTGTCATTGAAACTTTTGTCCCATTTGACAAAACCCAATACAACAATACTACTGTCCCGTAAAAAAAAAAAAAAGAGTAGTTCTTAAAAGGTACCCTATTCCAATTTACTCCTCTTGAAAACTGAAGAACGACAACAGTGTATCGACAAAATCAATGGAGTTGGGAGTCATATTCTCGGCTTCATATTCTCTAGCACTCATTCTAGCTGGTAGTGCCGCTGTCGAAGCTATCGTCGTCGTCGTCGCTGTCTCCTTGTTATTGTACCCATCGTAGCCATAGTGGCCATCGTCATCGTGGTGGTAATCGTCAAGTTTTTAGACAATTTCCGGGTCGTTGACTTTTCCCTTACGTCCGATCATCATCATCATCATCGTTGTGATGATGTCGATAATAATGATGATTGCACACACCAACTCTCTTCGTATCTACGAGTACGTATCTACAGTATCTCTCGCCCCGTTCGCAGTTGGTGTTGCGGACACGAACCTAGGCTCACTTTCTATAGAGACACAACCATCTCTGGATAGTTGGATGACTGACTGAGTTGTACCTTGTGCGATGCCATACGATACGTTATCCATCTGCACGTCCGTCCGTTTGTCTGTCCTCTCTGTGCCGATAGTTGAACTGATCGCTCGTTTATTCGTTTGCGCGCACGTTCATTAACTGTAAACATATAGGCTCCCCAGCCTTCCCCATATGCACGGGGAGTTGAGCTGATAGGTGAGCATTCAGGCAAAGTGTGTACCAATATATGCACATGCATACATAGGTTCATATGATTGCCAGTGTATGGTTCCTTTTAAGTTGGGCGTCTACATGTGTATTTATACGCATCCGTCCGCCCCATGTACTACTATGCGCCCCCCGCGATCAATCCACCGGAGTTGCTTCGAGTCAAATCGAATTGAGTAGAGTGATGTAGAGTGTTGTGGAGTGGAGTGGAGTGGATTGGAGCTTATTTTACGCACATGGATGGTTGTATCCGAGTATCTTTGTACGTACAGTATAGGCATACATACAAGTAGCGCAGCGCAAAATTTATGCTACGAAGTCAACGCATTTTAATCAGTGTGTCGCGTAATTACCGGATGCGCACTCGACAAAAGAGAGAAAGAGAAAAGAAATAATAATAAAATTAAAGACAGGATCGAATTGAAAATTAAGCAGAGAATATGGTGCTTTGCGACTTTGCACAGCTCTACTAAGCCGAGGACAGTGGGCGCTATTTCGCTTTTTGTAGCTGTCGCAGTAGAGTGCAGTGCACTGTACATATAATGGTATTCTGCTGGCTGCGCTTATGCTGAATATATATTCAGCGAGCATACGCCAAAGCAACCGAGCAAGTGACGACGCAGGAATCATAATAATTTTTCGAAATTTCCTCATAAATTATTTGAACTCATAGACGAACTGTCAATGACTCAGTCAAAGCCTTATGGAGCAGTGCGTGAAAATCTTAAGAGAGATCGCCATATACTCGTAGTTGCGTCCCTGTCATTTTATGGCAGAGTTCTGGATCCCAATGAAAAACCGGAGGAGAAATTTTTGAATGAGTACTGCCTGTGGCCTTGAGATTGATTAGATCATTGTCCTTAGTTACAGACAGCGTTTTGATCGTTAATGCTATAAGCAGTGTGATATTTTGCTAGGCCAGGAAATTAGTTACCCTTCCAAAGGAGTTTCGCAAAGTAATCATTGGAATTTTGATCGATGAGTGGTGATTCAATGAAAGCAAATGACTTTTGATCAGAAGTTGTGAAAGTGGTGTTACATGGACGTCTAATGTAGTACTTAGGTTTAATAAAATCTTCAAAGAGATATTTTAGAAATTTTGGTGGGGACTGAGGCCCCGATTTATTGGCTTAATCCAAGCTTAATCTAACTTAAAAACTAACAGAAAGACTTAAGAGCTAGGGACCAAGGAAGTGATGGAGGAGATGTTGTTTGAGACGAGGAGTGATCAGGTGGAAAACAAAAGGGGAGAGGTTTGACTTGACCTCTCGGAGCATTCGGGAGATTGGTTCGTTGGAGCTATAAGAGGTGCGGTGGACCGGTAGATAGAAAAGACGAGGACAACGTAGATTGCGGGGATTGGTATTGAAGGAAATGGAGTTCAAAATGGATGCACAGTCGATGGAACCTGAGAGAGGTGGATGAATGAAAAGAATGTCAGCAGTATTCCTACGTTCTTTTAACGAATTCATATTTAGAAGTTTGAGGCGGTCCTGATAGGGAGGTAAGATTAAAGGGTCGTTCCATGGCAGACCACGGAGGGCAAATCGGAGGAATCGACGTTGAATACCCTCGATTCGGGAAACATGAACCCGGTGAAAGGGGGACCAAGCTTGACTGGTATACTCAAGCAGGTAGCGAACAAAGGTAATATAGAGAGATCTGGTTACATGCGGGTAGGAAAATTCCTTGGACCACCGAGTGATGAGTTGGCTTTGAGGATCATCTTATCGCTATGCGAACGAAAGTTAAGCTCACAATTGAATAGTATGCCAAGGTCTTGAAAAGACTGAACCAAGGGAATTGGTTGACCATGGAGAAAATAAAGTCGGGGAGGAGACGGGTTGCATTTACGTGAGAAGGTTATACATAGATTGACAATTGGCTATATTAAGTTCTAGGCAGTTTTTGAGGCACCAGATTGAAAACCGATCAAGGTTTTCTCGAAGAAGGGCAGAGTCATGAGGAGAGGAAACAGTTTTAAAAAATTTTGTGTCATCAGCGTAAAGGGAGAGGGAGGAGTGTTAACATCGTTAATAGTAAGAATGAAGAGAAGAGGGCCAAGATGACTGCCTTGTGGAACTCCAGATGAGGCCAAGAATGGGACAGAAAGGGCGAATACTATAATATCGGTTTACCAGGTAAGAAGATATTCATTTTAATAAGAGAGGCTCAAAGTCGAGAGCAACAATTTGAAGAGGATCAATTGATGAGATATCTTATCAAACGCTTTAGTGAAATCAGTTGCGATAACATCGATTTCTTTGCCATTTTCTAAGGTTGAGAGAGCAAAAGACACGAATTCAACTAAATTTGTGGTAGTTGATCTACTAAATGGTGTGAAATGTGACCTCCTTGGATATTAAAAAAAAAATTTTTTAATTTTTTTATATTATTCAATATAGTCCCCTTTTAGTTTGATGCACTTATTCCAGCGATTTTCCAACTTCTTGATTCCGTCCGAAAAGTAATTTCGATGATTTCCTCGCGTGAGCTGGATTTTTTATTGATGAACCATCTTTTGAGGTTTGGGAAAAGATAATAGTCCGAGGGATCCAAATCCAGTCACCAATCGACGCCAAAAGTCCGCCCGATTCCGCATCAGCAAGTCCAAACACTCTTTCGAAGTGCTCTCGCGTTCGTGTCAGGAGCGGCACCCAGCGGCAGGATAACTTTTTCATATGCAGAATATTGTCCAAAATATGGCGTGTGCGCTCAGTACTAATCTTTGTAGTATCTGCTAGCTGGCGCATCTTCACTTTCCGGTCAGCCAACACCATTTCATGTATTTTTTTGACATTGTCCTCTGTAACCGCATTGGGGGGCCTGCCGCTGCGGACTTGATCGGTAGTGGAGTTGCGGCCACCACGAAACTTTCTCGTCAAACCAATATTTGATGGTGTATACAACTTTTCTTTTGTTTCCTTCGCCGTTTTACCTCTCAAAAAATAATGTTTTATGAGAGAACGAAAATAGTTTTTGTCCATACTCAACATGATGCCAAACACGTCAGCAACAATCAGCTGTCAAAACAAAACTGAAATTGGACTTCAAGGCACCATAACCTTTTTTGCAGTAGCAGCGCATTCTGGCGGTCAAGGAGGTCACTTTTCCCTCCATCTAGTACCTTTTAGAAAACTATGTTGTCGGGGTGAAATACTCGTAAAAGGCTAGCATTTGAAACCTAAGGCTTCGTATAAAATGCTATCAAAGAGTTTGGATATATGAGAGAGTTTAGCAATGGGACGATAATTAGTAACTTCATGTTTAGACCCCTTTTTGTGTATCGGGATTATAAAAGAGGTCTTCCAAATCTGGGGAAATTCTCCCTGTGTAAGGGATAGACGGAAAAGGTAGGAAAGGGGAAAAAAAGAGCATTTTTTAAGAAACACGGCGGGGAGTCCGTCTGGGCCAAGTACAAATTCATCTTTAAGATTTATCAACTTTTCTTCAATAATTACAGGATCGAAATTTTGAGTGAGAAAGAACCAATGGGGAAATTTGGTTCATTGAAGTAAGAGGGATCTGGTACGAAGGAGTTGTTGGCAATTCATTGTTTGAAAAATGAAACAAAAAAGTTGGCGATGGTAGGAGGATCACTTGAAGATTTGGTTTCAAAAGCGAGGGAGGAAGGATAACCATCAGTCTTACTTTTACAATTGACAAATTGAAAAAAGGACTTGGGGTCATTTATGAGATTCAGGTAGCGTTGATAGAGAGTGTTATAGAGTTCAATGAATATACCTAAATAATTTGAATAGTCAGAAGAAGAGTGGGTGCGAAGGAATACCGCCCATGACTTGTTACTCGTACTTTTGTTTCGTAGAGAGCGAAGTCTACGATTATACCAAGGAGAGAATGTAGAAGAAGTTTTATGGCGGGAATAAGGCACATAAAGGGATTTGAATATTTCTCTGTAAAAAATGGAGAGGGCAGCAACCAGAGATAGATTGGTAAACTCAAAAGAAACCCTGCTTAGATAGGTATTGATTTTACGGAAATTAGCTTTGTGAAAATTGTAAGAAAATAGAAACTAGAGGCGGCTGAAGGGGAGAGTTGTGGACAAATGAGAGAAGAAGTGGAGGATGAAAGTTATAAATAGTTGAAAGAGATAGGGGACAATACGATACTGAGGAGTTGATGGGAGCAGTTGTAAAGATAAGGTCTAATTGCCTTTCCATATAGTTGGAAACGCCACTGACTTGGCATAGACTAGAGTGTGTTAGCCGATCTAAGAAGAGGAATTCCTTAGTAGAAATGGGATTGTAAGCGATGAAAAAAGATAGGTCTTCAGATGGAGTCCGCTTCAGCTGAGGCAGACTAAAATCGCCGAAGATAATGATATAATCAAGCGGGTCTGATAAGTGGATCAAATTGTCTATTGCTGCAATAGCAAGTTGGTAGGGTGGGTGTGCGAGAAAGAGGGAATAACACTTGGTTTTTTATGTTGGGGATAAGATTAGTTTCGGTCAGAGCGTAGACATCAAATGGGAGATCATAAGATTGGCGGAAAACGGTGTGGGTTTTAGAACGCAGTCCTTTTACGTTCTGGTAATAGAAGGTGAGAGGGAGGTTTTTGCATGACAAAATTTATCGTGGTCAATTTGATTGCGTTGGAGGTGTGAGACTCTTTTAGAGTGTACATAGTGGCGAAGAGCGGCAAGATCGTCTGCAACTTTTTGGGGGGGCGTACTGAAAATCTCGTGACATTTTATATAAAGTTTCCTGAGACTGGTAACGTCGGTAGATAGTTACCTGCTGGATAGAAACCATGACGCTTGTTTTTGTTTTACCCTCGTAGCACACCGAATCGGATTTATCGTGCAGATAAGAGAGATATAGACGTATATTCTCATATATTTGCGTTTATTGCAGGCCTGGCCCTATGTCTTTGGTGAGTTATAGGATTTGTCATCCATCACTACTTGTTTATGTAGAAGAATTGCCATCAGTCATCATTGCCACCTACAAATATAATATGTTAATCGGGTTAGTTATAAGGGAAAAGGATGTATTATTCAGTTGCTTACATTGATCTGGTGCTCAACTAGTGAGTCTTTCCAAATGGTAATTCGGCTCCCGATGTATTGGGTCTATAACTTAATTCGTGCGGGTTGCTAAGAGATGGCGTAACTTGTATTATTCCATTAGAACATGCGTTGGAAAGCTACTGTCATTGCACGTCATTTCAGTATATGTCATTCATTTGAAGCGTAAACAACAATAATTTTTTTTCACTCAAATATGTCGAACTTTGTGCCTGAAAAAGTGTTTTTGCGGGGAGTTCTTCTTCATTACTTTAATATGAAGAAAACTGCTGCCGAAAGTCATCGTATTTTGGTGGAAGTTTATGGTGAACATGCATAATTTAGATATTTTAGGTCGAGTTTACTGCTCAATTGCCTGTTCAGTATACAGGAACTGCTGTAAACATCGAGATTCTTAACTTGAGGTGGTCTGGCAAAGATCCAGCCAAAATTTAATAATTTAAATGAATGGAACCTTAATTTAAAATAATGAAACTGCTGACTGTCCTATAACCCGGATTGGCCCAGCAACGCAGCAATCAATCTCGTAGCATAGTGTTTGTCTTATTTCCTAGTGGTGATCCCCGGTAACAGCATGAGTAAAGATTTACTCATAAAAATCGTTCTTCATGCAGGCTAAAATGGCAAGTATGCGCTCAAGGAATGGCGTGAATTAGATAAAAAAACGACGGAACCAGCTAATAGCTTCGGATAATGACGGATCCACTGTTGCTGACCCTGGCAAACGCTTAAAGAACAGAGCCTTAACAGACCGTGTGCAGCTGAACAACTAATAGAGGTCCTCGATCCTCTGAGATAACCCGGATTAGATGGCTGGGTTACCTTGAATGCTTGGATACCAGCGCTCCCGGCTCGAAAAGTTTTCGATCTAATCCAGAATTTCGTGTGCGCAACTGGAGACAGCTGACAAAAGAACGAACTAGCTGGAGAGGCGTGGTAGCCGATGCCCTGCTCCATCCCGGACTGTAGCGCCATCTAAATAAGTGATTTAGAAAGGAATTACTTAAAGGCAGAAAAGCGTACTAGTTGTTTTAGTAACGATAACCCTATAGTTTAATATGATGAAAAAGATATAAAACCTCACACAGATTTAACGTATTAGAAATACTTTCTCACACAGGATCCGAAACAGTCTCTACGCATTCGATGACTTCAGTCTTTAGGAAACCAGAAAAAGTCTTCATAGCTCAAAAACAAGGGATAGAAGGACACTTATATAATAAGCTCTCAGACAAAGAAATAGTCCCTTGTACACCTTGTATGTTCCTTTCATTGGAATGGGTTAAAATTTTGCAGAAAGATGAATGTTTGCGTCAGTGATAAATGGCTATGTACCAGCGTCTAATATATGCAGCCTAATGCGAGCGAGAGTACTCTGCAGCCTCATCAATGGTATCAGTTATTTCTAGCAGACTAGACATTTTACAGCAGTTCCTACCTACGAAATAAGAAATGCCGCTGAGCTCTTGAAACCGTTTTTGTATGGGTTACCTGCGACCTGGAGAGACATGGCATCTATGGTTGAGCTAACAAGAGATCCACCTTTAAGTGGAAGCTTTGGTCGTGGATGCAAGCATACCTACCGCGTGCTCAGCAGCTAAGAAACTTTCCTTTAAGCTTTGCCTAGTAAATTCATTGCCAATTTCACTTCTAATAATTCCATTACTACGTCGAATCTAGACCCAGTAATTTTAGCATTGCGACTGCATTCGAAGACCCCTTACATTGAAATTTCTTAAAAGTGAGAGAGGGGCTTGCAAGCGTCTTTAAGTGTAGCCTGGCTGTCACTAGAGGTACCTCGCCTCCTTAATCGATTCTTCATAATATGTATTTGCGTAGTTCACTGCCATCAGGATTGCATATATCTCCGCTTGGAAGACAGACGCAAGATTTCCTAACACGTGAGCGAAGTAAAATCTAACTTCGTAAAACGACAGTTGGGCGCAAGATAATCAAAACTCTAGTGCATGTGGTAGCCAAGACCGCTTTTTTGAAACAGAAGATGGCTTTGAGAGTGCAGATTATGATATGAGTATCAAATATGAATCCCCCCCATAAGAAAGACACGCCCTAATATGTATTTCTTTCACTGGAGAAATGTCAGATGAGTCCGATCAGTTAGCTTCCTGCTTTTAGTTAAGATAACAACCTCAGCAAGCGCTGCTTGCGCTTTAGAGCAGACATTCACTGTGCATGATCCTGCATCATTTGCATATGCTTGAGTGTAAATGTCAGAACTACTGAGAGCGTTTTGCAGTGAGTCAAAAAACATGCACCTTGTTAGTCGAAATAGGACTACAGGCAAGCTTTGTTTATACCCACCATCACGAGCATTTGCCGCAATCAGCACCCAAAATCATAGTGCCATTCACTAGCAATGCTCTTATCCACAAAACTATTATGTATTACTACAACACTACTGATACTGGCTACTCTTACAGCTTTTCATGGGTTCAATGTGTGAAGTTTCTAATCAGAGCTGCCAGTAACTGGTCTATATCTACCTTTTTGCAGCATAACTTGATATATTCCATCGATGACAGGCGACTTGGAGCCACCATTTGATGGCACATCCGCACCACAACCGATGACAGATACCAGCTACGGCGCGGCGTGAGGTGTTGTGTTGCTCAACTCATTTGCATCTGCTTCGTACGAGGAACTAACTGGTTCGGATCAGGCTGCTTAAGTAGTAAGCCTAAACGGCAGATTTTCTGAGTGGCAATCAGAGGTTTTGCCTTGCATACTCGAACCTTTGCCCACTGACTTCAAGTAGAGTCGCCAGACCGTCTCCTCTATCGGATATTAAGTTTGAGTTATTGATGGAGAATTTCACTTTCGAACTTCGTATTAGTAATGTACGAGTATAGAGAACTCATCCTCGTATTTGATGATTGGATTTCAAAGTAGTGATGGGTATTTCCTGATTTTTTAGTACCATAGATTTGCCCTAATGCTGCTACGACTCCTGATCCTTATTAGTTACCAATGGTGCGTCAGAAAAGTTATCTTAATTCTGCTCTCAAAGAATTTGGTGCAAAATTAGAAATGTGATTCCATCAGATACATTCTTCGAAGGCACAGTGAGAGTACTCGTACATTGTATGTGCTACCGCCGAGTAAAGTGTTTTGGTGATTTGATTTGGTTATTTGTACCACAAAAAAAGGATCATTAAAAGTTTAATTGAATTGCAACAAATGAGAAAGTGTTCCCATCAAATTGTTCGATAACAGGAAAACCACAAAAGGAAGTGCTGCACCTCGACTTACGTAGTTTCCTTGCGAAACTGGTTAAACCAAAATTCAAAATCCAGATGACATAACATATGTATGTGTATGTGTAGATACGTAGCGTACGTACTCGTGCATATGCCCTTTTGAAAGAAGCAAATTAAGGACCTTCTGATCCAAGAGCGACAAAAGTTTTGCCTCACCATGGAATTGCGGTGATTGCAGGAAGCGGAAATTATTTGTTTCGTCATAACCATGGCTACTCCTTTGGCTTGTTATTTTAACCCCTGTGAGCTGTGAATTGTGGAAGTTGTTTTCGTTTAATTTTTTTTTTTTTTTTTTTTTTTTTGTTATGAATTGCAAAATCCAGTTTTCTGTTTGTTGTCAATTCTATTGTTTCTCTATATCCTTTCACAGGGAAATTGTAATGTCGATTTTAAAGAAACTGGAAGTCAACCGGAACAGCTTAAGGAGGTACGACTCTCATGGGAAAGGATGTATGTTGGTAGTTTTATGGGAATATTTGTTCAAAGGAAGTTCCTTGGCAAGCTGCATGTATATTTGACTTGTTTTGTTTGCTTTGACAATTGTTACATTTGATCAAAATGTTATGGACAAGGAGGACCTAAGTAAGGAGAGGTAAAAGTTCTGGCATTTCTTCACTTAAACTGTTGAGTAATGGGTTGGAGTTCATATAACACCAATGTGCACGTATGACCTTGAGGTGTCCGTTGAAGAATGCCATATGACCTCGACTGATAACTTGTCTTAGATTATCCAGTCGTTTCATAACAGCCGAATTAAGGCTAGGTCTTGGCGGTAATAAGTTAAGAAATGAGATGAAACTGGTTTCCTTCCTTGCTACGAGTATTCAAGGAAAGATGTTCACGTAAACCGGTTGTTGGTGTATCAATAAGCAAATATTGTAGAACAATGGTTTTTTTAATGCTCGTACAAGCGGCATCGTACTGTTGCATAATTTGACACCTTATGTAGTTCATCTAAAGTTGGCTCTGGTACTTTCAATTTCCTCCACTTCCAGGAATCAGTTAGTCAGTCAGTTTGTCAGATCATTTGTCCTCGAAAATCTTGAATTGATTATCTAACAAAGCTAGCTCATTCGGCATTCTTGTATCAATCTCGAGGATGAAGTAGCCGAGGCAATAGCTTTGATACCAGCTTGGCCGTCAATGCATATTATATTTGTGTGTTAAGAAGTTTCAGTATCCCGAAGTAAGTTACATTTTGAGGTGTTCAAGTATCCCGAAAACGCATTCGCACTGTCTATCTTTGAATGGCCTTTTTGGATTATTGCTGATCAAATGCCATTATGCTATTCGGTTCCTGTAGATAACTGAACATCGAAGAGTTTTGTACAACTTCATCGTAATTTGTTGAAATTTGTAGAATCAGTCGTATATTTTGCAGTCCAGCTGACTAGCTGACAGACCGATGCTTTTAATACAGCAGAGCCTCGATAATCCAAACACCCAAAATTTATACCCTGTTCGGACTAGCAAATCATTCGGATTATAGTACGCAGACATTTTGCTGGCATTTTTCGAAACAATACAAAGTTTTTAAAACATATTTTAGAGTGTAATGCAATTTATTTTATATCAATTTTTTTAAATAATTCCAATATGGTACTTTGACGAGTGGTATTTAGCGACATAGAAAACGTTTTATCCCTTATTTTACGTAATAACATTTTTTTCTGGAATCGAAATATCGACTTCATCCACCCATTCTAACCAGACACAGCTTGAGTATGTGGAATCTTTGCAACTGGTTCCGATGACTCCAATTCTTCTTCACTTTCGACGTCCTGCTGATTCATTACTTGTGTTACTATGTCTTCATCAGTTAACGGCTCCTGGCAGTCAATGTCATCATTACTTAATAAGAAACTGTTAGTATCTACTTCTGAAAAGCCTCCGTTATGAAAAATCCTTAATGGGAGATCATCTTCATGATCAAAATCATCTATATCTTGGCTAGACATTTCCTCTGATTCGGCCACAGAGGCTTCCAAGACATTTTAATCAAATTTGAAGACAATTGCTGCCAACTTTGAGCCAATGAAAACACTGCATCTTTCATTGTGGTCTTTTTAAGCACTTCTTGCTGGCCAAAAATTTGCAATAGGAGTTTTTTCTTGCATGCCACTTTAATGTTTTGAATCACATTTTGGTCCATGGGTTGAATAAGAGTTGTGCAATTATGTGGCATGTACAAAACAGTGAAATTTTCGTCGATCAATTGCAGATCTTCTTCAAGTGGATGCACTGGTGCATTGTCAAAAAGTGAAAGTGCTTTTAGCCATAGGTTTTTTTTTTAACAAAAATTTCTTTACTTCGGGAATGAAATGTCCTTTTAGCCACTCTAAAAATATTGGTCTTGTAACCCAAGCATTTCTTTGACCTGTATAATGGACTGGTAACTTTTTGGCTGTTGCAAATGCATGTGGCCGTTGTGCTTTGCCAACAACCAGCAAAGGCAGTTTGTGCATTCCAGTTGCGTTTGCGCATGGCATAAATGTGATCCTCAGCTTCGATACTTTGGAACCTGGGGCGATACTCTCTGACCCAGACTCCAGCGTTTTGTCTGGTATCATTTTCCAGTACAAGCCTGATTCGTCAGCATTATAGATTTGATCTGCAATCAGATTTTTTTCCCTACAAACGTCCATAAATTTTTCGTAGAGTGGCTTCATAGCTGCTTCATTATTCGACAATTTCTCACCGGTTTCTTAAAATTATTTAACCATCTTTTACTGGCAACAAAATTTCCTTTTTCACGTCCTTCTTGGAAAAATTTGGCCTTTTCCATCACCTGAAAAAGGGACGTTCTTTCTTCGCTGCTCTAAAAACCACGTAAATAAAGCATCTTCAAGCTTGGGGTTTTCAGGAGTTTTTAAGGTTTTTCTGGTGTCTGGACCCTTTTCTGTGTTTATTTCAAATGATTTTATTTTTTCCTCCTTGCTTTTAATGTCAAGAATAGTGGATTCCAACGTTATACTACATTGCAAGAACTGATAACGATATACCTTGCTTAATCTTGTCCAAAATCTCGCACTTTTGTGATATTGTTAATGTGATATGTGTGTGTGTGGCACTGCGAGTGACAGTACATAGACTCAAGTTAAATCAATTCTTCGAATTTTCGCTCTCGTTCCCGGATCCAGGGGGGTCATTCGGATTACTGAAGCGTTCGGATTACTAGTGTTCGGATTATCGAGGTCCTGCTGTATGAAGGTCTAAAGTAGAAGATATCCAAGAACTAAAGTAGAAGATGAGTATACGTGCCTATACCATACTGTTCTTCGTACCTTGTTAAGATTTATTTTGATGTATTTTTTTCCTGAGAGCCGGCCACTACCCAGCCAGCTTGCTTTGGGGGATGCAAATCTCACCGTGATAGAGATCAAGTCTCATAATTTTGTCAGTCATTGTTGGTATCGAGTTATCCAGATAAACCTTCTTTACTGTAAATCTGCTGACAAGGCAGTCCTGCTCAATTGGCTTCTTA
Organism: Volucella zonaria; assembly: GCA_963966105.1. Classification (NCBI taxonomy): domain Eukaryota; kingdom Metazoa; phylum Arthropoda; class Insecta; order Diptera; family Syrphidae; genus Volucella; species Volucella zonaria. Next base: position 73,567,172 of record OZ014534.1, on the reverse strand, counting down.
GGCCACACAAACAGTGTGCAACTCTGCGCTTAATTTGTAATCAGGTGTCGTGGTCAGGGTTTATAGCGGAGCCAAGAGTACGAGTATATCACTTATCTGCTGTGACGCTATGTTTGATTTGTCGAAGTTGCGGCCTTGAAATGAATAAAGAGCTGCATATCGATTTGAAGTTTTTCGGTTTTTTCTAAAATCTGAATATTTTATCAATTGAGGACTTGCTTAACATAAAACCACACAGATAGAGTTAGATTGTTGACAAATAACTTTAGGTGTTTCAACAATGTGGAAGACAAGATTTTGTACACACGGTACGGAAACTGATGCCTCTATAGTTGGTGTTGCTTAGGTAGTCTCCTTTCTCGTGGATCGGTCAAACGAAGCTGAGATTCCATTCATACTTACCTTAGACCAAATCTTGGAAATAAGCTCATTTAAATTTCCTACCAGGTGGTGTCCTACTGCCTTAAATAGTCTAATCCGGTGGCCTGAAGTTAAGACATCTCTTTCTTTCCTCTCCGAAGAAGCTGATGTTCTTCAATTCTCCTTTGTTCTTAGAGCTCACAAGACGTTCCCGCCCAGTTTCATAAGCGAGTTGTTTTGCATATGAACGCTTGAACCGCTCATAAAGCCAGGAGTTTCGTTGGAGCGGTTGTATCGCAAGGCAACTTTTTCTGAGAGGGGACTCTCGACATAGTCAAAACCGAAACTAGGAAAACTCTCTAGGTATCTCAGAATCTTTTTTGGAAAAACATTGAAAAGTCCTTCAAAACCTCCTAAAGTTTCAATCTTTATTTCGACTACCCCTACTTACATAGTTAAACTAAATCGCTCCTGGACGAACTCAAGTAGAGAAACGACACATCCGGGATTAAATGGCATTGCCCTTGATAATATCCAAACAACACTTCCAACATAACTTTGCAATGACCACAAGTCATTCTAAATAACTGTCTAGACATCCCCAAGCTATGAACGGAGACCAATGTGTTCTTCATACTCAAAGCAACACGAAACTCCCATATTTATTCCAACGTCTAACGAACTATCGACAAAAAAATCTTGCAAATGTTAATGGACCCCAACATAACTCTGAAGAGAAATGTTCTGTGACGGTGCCTTAGATAAGACCTGGGGGTAAGGATAAGAATAACCAGCTATTCTATATAAGTATCAAAACAAGGGGAATAGTAGAATTATCCTTGATAGGTAGCCTTGAAGGTCATCAAGAAATTGTTATTCAGTCTCCGAGCCAGTTATTCAAGCTTTTGAGCAGTCCTCTTGTTCCGTTGGTTGGAACTCACTAGGTCGCCGACCAACTAAAACTTGTCCTATTATTCCCTATTCATATGAAAGATTTTCGATAGCGCCATGACGAAGCGTAAAGTATGATTTATTTTCAGAGGTCAAAGATGTTAAGCTGCAAGGCAATTTTATACTTATATTTTCAAATCAACTTCTTTTCAGAGGCCTGATACTAAGGATTTTGTCGATTATAGGCCAAGCAACACTTCAACAACAAATCCCCTCGTCTTAACATATGTAGCCGAACTAAAAGTACATGCATACACCTGCTTGCCCTCTCTTTCACGTCTGGCACAGTGTCTCCCCGTATTGACTGAGCTTAATTTTCCAGTCCAAAGCAAACTAGTCGACGAAGAATGTTTGCTCTATGGTTTCCTTCGTCTAACCCAGTTCGTTTTCAAAGGGTAAAGATGAGTGACCTCTTAACTTCTTTCACTGCATCCCTACAGATACAAGTGATAGAAATGACAACCGGAGCCACACGTCTATTTACCTTTTCCATCATTTTCACTCTCCTTGTCAACTTTGAATTGTTGTACAATATTTTGTATTTTTTCTCTTTGGAATCCTCCTTCCGGCTCACCCATCTCAACCCTAATAGAGACAATCAGCTAGTGTCGCGCCCGGTGAATATTTTCTTCTATTTGCCTGCACGTCATCCTTCATTGCGTACAAAATAATTTTTGTAAACAAAAAATAATTTCAAAAAGCCAAGTGCATGATGAGTGGTAGTAGTAGTAGTAGTAGTAGCTGCTGCAGCAGCAGTGGTAGTATGTGGTGAGAAGAATACCTGCAGTAAGAAAGAGTGCAGCAACTAATGCTAACAGAGGCAGTAAACTTTAAAAACAAAAACAAAAAAAAAAAAAAACTAAAACAACAACAAGAAATGAAGAAGTAAACAGCGACAACGTCGCTTCGGAAGACTGTAACAAAGCAGCAGCAGCAACAACCACAGCGCAAACACAAACAGTCCCTCACTATGAAATGCTCAAGCTGAAGTAGACGTTCTGGAAACTTGGTTGCATGTTAAACTTTCCTCTCTGCTCCTCCAACACCTCAATTCTATCATCCACGATATTCCTGCTCCTGCTCCTTCTGCAATCTCCACTCAGGCCAGAAACAGCAGCAGCAACAGCAGCATTTGTAAAGAAAACTTACTAAGGGGTGCCACAGGGGGGAATTGTAGTACTTAGTCTTTTTTTTCCCAATTTTTTGTTTTGTTCTCTCCACTTACCCGTTCCTTCATCAATGTTCATCGTCCTCCTCTTATGGTGCGGTGTTCTGTGCTCCCTTGTGTTGATTATTTCGTTGAGTGCAATGAAGAGGAGCGAAGAATGTCTCCAACAAGCGACGATGCACGATGAATACATGTACGGATGTGTGTTGGCTCACTGCTACCTATGCAAACAATCAAATGAATGAAGGCGTCAACGTTTAATGACCTTAAAGGACGAAGCGTGGATAAGCAACTGAAATAATTTCAATAGGTAACACTAAATCCAACCATCTACACGTACTCGTATCTGCGTGTTTTTAATTTCTATGAGAGTGGAAGCAGCATTGTACAGCATATGATTCAGGCTCACATCATACATCACTTTAATTAGAAACGAGCTGTTGGAACGATTTTCGTACCGTAAACTGCGTTGGTTTGCTCTCCAAGACGCGAAGAGAAAGAGCCACAAGGTCCTTGAACCTCCCTAGTCTCTGACAACTTCTTTAAACTTGAACTTCTGCAAGAAGTGATTTACCCAAAACATCAGATGCAGCTAAAGCAATCCTTAGCTCAAACTCTAACTTCAATATTTTCTCCAATTTAAACACTAACTTCAGCGCACGTAAAGGCATACTCTTGCTTACCATCAAGGGTTTAGATTCAGGTTCAGTTTAAGATTGACAGTGTTGTTGCTGTTGTTCCAAGTCGTTTTCAAGTTGCCTCATCATGAAGTGAAGTGCTGAAGTGTAGGTGAAATGGAGGAGCCATCTTATGCAATGTCATGCACTGAAACGTGAATGAAGAGTAGGTACCCGCTGAGCTGTGGGTGGGTAGAGTTACAACCAATTGACCAACCGACCGACGTGACGTCGGAACATCAATTTCTAACTCACATCACATAGCCTACATGTCTTACATGACCGGGAAAGGAAATCGAAACTACTTCCACTACTGACAGTTCAATGGACATAAGCAGCCAACAACCAACGACATGATGGGACGGGAGTCAAAGGGCTTATACAATTCTTTGCATTTTAAGTGGCCCCAAGAGTTAGAATGGACACTTCCGTCTGTCCGTCTTGCTGCACAGCTCGTTTCAAAAATAAGAAATAAAAAAATAAAAAAACAATAAATCAGCAGTTAATTCTCACTTTGAACACACGACGGGATGATGATGATGATAATGATGATGATGATGAGTGCTTCAAAATGTCCACCGGAAAGGATCTTTCAAACACCAACGGCCACAAATACGAGCCATTCATTCTCATTCACATATCCGTATCTGAACAATAAAAACAGAAATTCCTTATCATTTGTTAGATCTTTTAAGTCGCGTTATGGGTTTCCAATTTACAAAGTGTGATGGCTGGGAGTGCTGCTCAGTGCTCGTAGGTACGCTACCGAAACGTGCCTCTTAAACAGCCTGTTTTCTGTTGTTCCCTGCTATCGGTGCTTCTCGGTGTTCGCTGGTGGTGCATTGGAGAGAATTGAAATGACCAATGAATCTGCGCACGATTTGATGCCATACAACGATAACGATTGATCGTCGATGGTGATGTGGGTTGGTGGAGGCAAAAATATGTACGAAGGCGGAGGTGACAGTGGTGATTGGATTGGAATATTAAAATTTGAGCTGTTCGTTGATCAGGGGATTACATAATGGGTGGAGTGTAGACAGAGGCAGCAAGGTTGCGCAAGGACATTGTGGGTCGTTGGTCTTGGCATTCACACTTGTGTTTATTTTTAGTGTACATCATAAAGTTGAGTTTAGTTAGTGGTGCCGCACATGGTTTGGAACCGAAGTAGTGCTATTCGAGAGGATATGGGGTCTTGTGATTTTAAAATTGTTTGCAGATGACGTTTCAGAGGAGCTCTTTGGTAGGTTTTTTGACATTTCCCGTAGGTCTCTTTATGGAAGACATTCCTGCTTGTATAGATTCTGGACTAAAAAGTCTAAGAGCCATGCATTTGGAGCTCAAGTCGTTTTGCAGTCAGAAGTAGGCTTTGGCAACAAACTTTGATCCATAGAAATATGATCATTCTTGATGATGTTTATGACAAATTAACAAGAATTTGTCAGCTTAATTAAAAGGCGTAAGAAGAACCAAGCATCGAAAATGTGCTTAAACGCTGCTTTAGCATAGCGAAAAATACTGTCGTACCAAGCCAATATCGTCAAAAGAACCTGGCGTTCCTCTAATCTATGGAACGCCGACCAAATTTATTCATTTGGCGGAATTGTGACTTATTGGGAATTACTGCTGGTCCCAGGCAGACTGCTTGGGCAGATCTTTGTGAATGTAAGCTAAAACAACAAGTGCAGGCGATTTTGAATTCTGCTCACGAGAGTGAGAAAGTACGAGTATTGTATCTGTCTCGGTGAGGCACTGTCTACTCCTGTGTGAAATAAATTAAGTTGCACTTTCTTGTGAGATTTTCGTTAACATGAAACCCGCCTTAAGTAGCTATTGAGCAAAGAATGCAAATGTTCCCATAATCCCTTTTACTATTTCGTCGAAGTGTCCCTCTCATCTAAAAACCCTATTGGCGAACCTGCCAAAGAAAACAAGCAGAACGGTTTTCGGATCTGTACGTGAAATACTTTAGGCACGTAACAACCCAACTGCAGCCGAACAATTAGGCGTCTGAACCGGACCGGACCGTATAGTAGTTGTTACAGAGAACGGAGATATTTGTAATTTTATATTATTTAATCTGAAATCTGTTAGAGTTAAGCTTGGTAGATGAATAAAAAATAAAGAATAAAAGGAAATAATGCACATCTGGATGTGGATCAGTAGTCAGAGGCAGATAAGGTTAAGTTTGGTAAGCTTAAGTGGTTACCTGCATCGAGCAGGCTCACATGTGTCAGAGAAGGCCATTTGTGATGCCATAGGCATGTCATGGAAGAAGATGTCACCAAGATGAGTTTTTTCTTCCAGTGGTTGTTTAAGTCCTTCATCTATGCAACTTTTGCAAAAATCTTTAAAAGAAAGGCCAAGTCAGTAATATGTCTGCCAAGTAAACGGTGGCCTAGATGACGCCAACCAATACGCTAATAAGTAGCCATTTCACCGAAAACAGTCGCTTCAATTTTCAAAATTGTCCGGTGAAATACGCTAAAATGATTTGGGAGATAAAAGGAAATATTTAGTGCGCGCTGTTCGGAGTTAGTACCCATCAGTGTATTTTTGGATGGATTCTGTACTCGGTAAAATAGTCTCCATTTCTCCTTCAGTATTGCTAATAATGAAGATGCCTTCGAAAATGGCAAAAGGCATGATGCTGTAAAATATTTACACATGTGGGATCTACATAATTATGGAACTTATTTCTTTCAACTCAATCGCTTACAATTTACAATTACAATTACAATTTACAATTCAATCTAGATTCTGAGCTTCCGCAAGTCTACTGTCAATGCAAAGGGCTTAGTTCGGCAATATATGTAAATTGCCTATGCTAGCTCACCCTGACAGAGGAGTTTATGATTCGGGCTTTAAATATTTTCTAGCTTTCCTTACTTAGGTAACGCTACATTCGGGATGGACTAGGAGCCCAGGAGATAGTGCGGTTTTTGCTAGCTACCTTCAAATAGGGACAAGAAGTTGGTTGAAGTGCCCTTCTATAGGTACTTGCATACGCTACCATCTTATGAGGTCGTCCTCTACTGCATTGTCCCTCTGGGTTCGAGTCGAAAACTTTCCGGACATCCAGTCCATGAGCTCAAGTTAAATTAGTCATCTGAGCCTGGTTGTCCGAGCTTTTCTGACGCGAACGAAACCCAAAATTACCCGAAAAGCTTTTATCTCGAAGCGGTCGAGAGTATTTTTATCGGCTTCGTCTCCAGCAGGACTGGGGTGATCAATGTATTTTTGGTTGGTGGAGAGCGGTTTATACTATTCAGTTGCAAGAATGATTCTACGTAAGATATCCGCGCTGATTTCGTTGTCGTTATTTATAGCGGAGTCGAAGTAGTGCAGCTGCTTATCGTGACGTTTTGTCTTTGGCATCGGTGTTGTGTGTCCATACATATGGTATATGTACTTTGTTTTTCCATCTTCAATAGTCAAACATCTTGCTTTTGAAAGATGGTATCTCTCGAGTTGACTTGTGATTTTCCTACAGTTCTTTCAAGAAACAGGACAACGCATCTCTTTGTTTAAGTCGTTTTCTCAATTTTTTCATAGAACCGTGTGCATCCTCCATCGACATCCTGCATAGTCGAATGAGCTTGGCAGAGGTTCCAAAGCAAGACATATGTAGCTTTGTACGAGTATAGTTTGTCTCTATAGATGCTGTCATATGCGGCTTCGAAATCAATGAAGTGCTGGTGTACATCGATTTTGAGCCATTGTTTTTTTTTTTTTTTTTTCTAAAACTGGCCATGTTTACGAGTATATGATGCTATCCAGTTTCTGTAATTCTCGGATTTATTGCGCAATTATCTCTATGAATGATCAGTGAGTAAGGTAAGGATATTACATCAGATATTGTAAGGTATACAATATGTCGGGATTGCTATTCAGATACACAGATACAGGCTAGTCTTCAGATTTTGCTGAGGGTTGGCTCTATTTTGTGCAGTCTTTTTCTATTAGTCAGAATATCAGTTGATTGTTTTGGTCTTTTAATGGCAAAACTCCTCTATGCTTGACAGTCAAAGCTAGTTAGTTCTTTTAATATTTCATCCATGACTTGACTCCAAAAAGCGAAGACTATATCTCAGCATTTTAGCAAGTTATGGTCACATAAGATTTGTTGTAATATCTGTCGACTATGGATGCAATTGGAAATTTAGCTCATACGTCGCCTGCCAGTAATCCGAACAGAAATCAAATGTCTTGAGCTCTATTAAAGCCTATAACTAGACACGCTGGGAGGAGGACTTAGCGAAAACTTACTCTCAGGGATATGGTGCCATAATCGTACTCAGGGACTTCTCTGCTAAACTTGCTAAGAAAGATATCTCCCATGGAATAGTTCTTGTTCTGACACAAAAGATCAACTTAACAATCTACATAACTACAGGTGGAACTACCAACCAAATCGGAGGCGCAAATATCGACTCTGATCAATTTTCTTGAAGTAACGTTGCATTCCTCTCAATTTGAAAATTTAATTTTTCGGTATTACGGTAATACATATCCCAACAGATGCACGAGTATCGAGCTACGTGATGTAATATACTAAGCCGTTTCATCCACAAGACTATGGATTTGGTGCTCTCAAAATTCTGTCCGCCTGGTTCTAACAACAGGAAAAACGCCATTCTTTCTTCGTAGATTTACTAAATTTTAAGCTTCTGAATATTGTATCACAGAAATTTGAAAAGTGCTCCAGAACCACCACCTGGTCTGTAACTCATAACTTCCATCTACCATTTTCTTGTTCACCTTCCGCAAATATTTTGTACGTTATGAATTTCGTTGAAAAAGAAAATAAAAAAAAATTAAGATGGTTCTGGATGCACCCTTAACTCAAGTGACCTTTATCGGGCTTGTAGCACTTTGTCTTTCTGCATGCAGATAACATGAGTGATGAGTTGTCCTTCGCAAGGTCAGAAAATTGACAGCACGCGTTTGATGGACACTTGAGATTTGTTTTTATTCATTATGTGCGCGCATAAACCAAAGAAAAAACACAAAGCTGGCGCTAGACGCGCTTTTGGCGGGAAAAAACATCAACTGAAAAATTTCTACGAGTAATTTTGAATTAGTAAAGGTGAGCGTTTCAAAATGTTAAAAGAAAGCAAAGTTGTTCATATCGTTCGATATTTTCTGAAGTATAATTCTTACGACATTCTGAGAGTAGAGGAATGGCAAAAAAGATAAGCTGCCGTTTGGGATAAGGATGTGATTTTTTTGTCCCAGAGAAACCTGGCCTAACTTGGCTAACTTATAAGCACAAGTGAAAGCAAGCCGCAAAAACAATGAAACAATGTAAAGTCCCATCAAAAATGACTGAACTTTAGGATGAAGTTTTCTGGCTTGTAAATCTGCGCGACTGAGTCAATAGAATCGAAGCAGATTTCTTATATGAGCTATTTCAACGTTTTTGGAGTTGAAATCTAGAAGAATTTTTGAGAATAATCAGTGTTTTACATCATTGAAGTGGATTACTGATTCTGAAATGTGCGGCCCTTTTCGCCCAAGGAGTCTCGCAAAGGGGACTCCGTCTTCAGGTTGGGCGTGGGATTAACTCTAATTGTTCCGGATATGAGTATACATTCGATTTGCTGCTGACGACGTTGCAAAAAGAAAAAAGAACAGCGACGTTCGGATATGAACATAGAATGCGCGGTCCTTGAACAGGGAACTTGCAGCCGAAGGGCTCTTATAAAGCAGACCGCCATCCAGAAAATACGCTAGGATGAAAAAGATGATGAAAAACTGTCCCAGATCAGATCAGAACCTGAGTCGATTTGGATTCGGCAGGAAGTCTTGTGATTTCGTGTTGTAACAATCCGGTGTCCAATGTAATCTAATCATCTAAACCTGGTCAACCGAGCTTTTCTGACGCAAACGAGACCCAAAATTACCCGAAAACCTTTTATCTCGAAGCGGCCGATAGTATTTTTATCGGCTTCGTTATTTTCCAAAGCACGACTGGATCAGTGTATTTTTGGTTGATGGAAAGCGGTCTATACTATTCAGTTGCAAGAACGATTGTACGTATGATATCCGCGCTGGTTTCGTTGTCGTTGCTTATAGTGGAGTCAAGTAGTTGTAGCTGCTTATCGTGACGTTTTGTCCTTGGCATCGATGTTGTGTGTCCATACATACATATATGAGTATGTACTTTGTTTTTCCATCTTCAATAGTACGTACGTACGTAGGTGGGTGACCACATGGGAACTCAGTACTCCGCGTGCTGTTGACAAAACGCGCCACATGGGCATAGTACCCCGGCGTTAAATCCCGGACCCTACAAATTCATTTGTATCGTTCCCTTGATAATAATAATAATATTTCTTTTGAAAGATGGCATCTCTCGAGTTGATTGTGATTTTCACACAGTTCTTTCAAGAAATTTGACAACGCATCTCTTGTTTAAGCCCTTTTCTCTCATTTTTCTTGATACTTCGTGTTGTAATGATCCGGTCTTCGACTACAATTGTAAAGCATAGCCTACACAACGTGTGGAAATGGACTTGGGCCAATTGAATTTGATGTGGGGCGGAATATCACTAAAGCTAGCACCGGGTTTTCTTAGCTCAAGAAAATAAATCTTGTTCCGATCAACGCGCGTCACCCCTCCAATATCATAGATGTCCAAGCATTCTGAGCGATTAATCTAGACGCGGACTACGTCTATGGATGCTTCAGATGCCACAACAACGAAGAAATACTGTAAGGAAAATTAAGTCAGTGATTTTACAACATACAATCAAGTGCTGAAAATTAGTGGCATTGTTGCCAAGAAGCCGGTATAAATATCGTCTACATCTTCAGCTACAGACGCAACAAACCACCAGAACCTTTGTCGATAGTGTATCTGTATCATCTGTTTTAGGCAGGGTATGACTAAATATTCACATTACACCAAGACTCAGCAGCAGGTTACAATGATAGTATCTACGTACACGCGAGCCAAGATGATGAAAAGCGGAAGTGACTTAAAACTGATAAAGCAGTTTCGACATGGCAAAACCAATTGGTCCCAGTGGTGGCATGCAGCCGGAGTTGTTCACCATACTTACCTAAAACCTAGAAAAACATTAAATGCAGAGAAATACTGCAACACACTCGTATATTTGCATGTGAAATAGATGGGAAACAGCTAGTATTGGTTAACAGACATGGGGTTATACTGATATATAACTGAAAGGTATAATAAGTGCTTGGAAGTTCGTTAAAAACTGTCTCATCCGCCATCCCAATACCCATTCATAATGACATTTCGACTGTTGGCCTTTGGAATACGCCAATCTGCTTATTGGCTATTTCGCAGATAGTCCAACTTTTCCAGATTGTGTCGTGTCCCTTCCTGCACTAGCGCGCGTATACAAATCCACTGTTTCACAACGAAGCAATCGCTATTAGTCTTTTCTTTGTAAAGTCATGAAAATACTGATACTTGTAAACCGTGAACTTCATCAAGAGTACTCTTGATTTGATGGCATGAATCACTGAAAAGTGGAACCACAGCTTACAACAATCTGCTGAAAGCAAGTTAATTGCACAAACATTTGACAAAGTTTGGTATCAGGCTGTTGTGCCGAAAATGCGTGTGTTCGGCACGATTTCAAGCCTTGTCCCTGGTGTCCCCCAAGGTTCCTTTCTTTCACCCACATTCATTTTAATATTTTATAATGAACTCTTTTGTGCTGCTTCTAATCGAGCGTTATTCAAGCGGTTAGCCATTATCCAGGAATCGAAGAACTTTCCGTTTACGGTTTGTGTGCCAATATCAACCTACGTTAGTTCGATGTCGCCAAAAATACTGCAAAATATCTGGTTTCCGATGTAAGAAATACTGATGGGCCTTGTTAAAGGTATTTATCCCCAAAATTGGAGTACAATGCTCATATTTGGCCACGTGCTCTCAAAGCCCCTCTGCATTTATTATAATAGATATGACTCAAAATCATGCGACGGAACTCACAGGTGATGCAAATACTCCATGGTCAATTAACGCCTTCAAAAACGACGACATGTCTCTCGCTTCACTATTTCCTCCACCAGGGCCCCAACGAAAATGCCAGTAGGATTTCGCCCCTTCTAATCTTCAGCAGTAACACCTGCTTCAGAAACTTTTTCTTCATCGCCCACGGCGACTCTCTTTAAACTTTCGGATAATTTTTTTAAGGAACCTTCAGCCACTTACGAGTATTTACATAAATGTTGCGCCTAAGTTAAATTTGGATCGGGTCACAACTTTTGCAAGAACCGTTACGAATCAGCTGAACAATTGACTATATGGATTATAATGGTCTTGTGTTTTTCGTCATAAGAAAGCAAATTCTTTCCAACAGACATAGGAAGCAGTAAAACCTATTTTCTCGACTTCCTTAAGCATTAAGGTTCCCTTTTTATCTACATATGTACATATGTATGTATATCTATATATAATATAAAAAATTAACCTTAAAAAAATAACACTTTGTGGCATTTATACCATCAAAACTTCATAAAAAAAAAACTTCTAGTCGGATATCAAACGCTTCGCATTCAACGCCTTCCTGCGAAATGAGCCAGCAAGTAAAGATACACAAAATAAAAAAAAACCCAACAACAAAAATCCGATGAAACTTCTAAAAAAAAAAAAACAATCCAAATAAACATCATAAATAAATAACCCAAAGAAGAGTGGGAGCACCGACAGGCAAGGAGAAGCGTCAGAAGCAGCACCAGCGATAGCGGACAGACCAGACCAGACCCATCAGACCCACCAAACTCACACAGACGAAATAACGACGAACGGCGAACGACGAACGACGAACCGCAGCCAGAGTCAGAGCCAGAGTCGAAACCTGGCAAAGCGATAAAACTCAAAAAGCTGCTTCAAGATGCGCGCTAAGAGGGCGCGTGCGGCAGCCATACTTTGCGTATCACGGTAGCCACCAAAGCACCAGAAAGACGGGTAAATGGGCACCACTGTATGTTGTTAGAGCTCTGTTTAAGGTTATTGTTATTTTTTTTGTTTTTGTTGTTGTTGTTTTCTTTCCTTTTTCTGATGTTTTTTTTTTGTTATTTCATATTCCTCGCTCCATCCATCTTCTTTATGTTTTGTTTTATTCTTTTGACTCTTTTTCTGGTTCTCTTTTTCGCGCGCTCTTCAACCTTTGGTTATTGAGATTTCTGAATTATGGACGATTGTTGTTTATTCTTGGTTTATTATATTCTGATAAAAAAAAAAGCACATTCCAAATAAGAGGCAAAACTATGTGCTATGAGTCGGATATAATGTCAAAATCTGGCATCTTGTTCTAGTTTTAATAAGCGTTGAAATATGAGGTTCAGATAATTCTTATGTTTCTCCAGCGTATATATATTGAGTCTGGGGTGGGCCAAGTTTGCGAATTTCAAAACCATTACACTCGTACAGACCGCCCTGTTTTGAATCATCTGGTCAGGCAGATGTAGTGTTTGCAAAAGCTTTCGCACGTGTTTAATCCGAGCCGTTTCGTTTCCTACTCTTGTTCAAACGTTGCCTGAACAGAAGCGTCTACTGCCGTTCGGACTGGATGCTCCAACGAACGTCTTTGTACATGGCAACGTCTTTGTATGATGGCGCAGTCTGCAGTACAAGTACATATGTAGACTTCCGCAAATACTTTATTTACAAGTCGAGGTATCTCAATCCTTAACAAACTTAGTACAAGGTGTTTAGCCAACTGCCTCCAGTTGCTCACTTGAACTCTATTCTCTTCCAACTAACGTGAGGTTTTCCTTTACTGCTCTGGGCCCCGGGATGGAACTGAAGACAACCATATCAAGCTGCTACTGATGCACACTTTACTGACCAACTCGTAAAGTTCGCTCTTGTATCCCCTTTTCCAAGGCCCGTCAGCACAAATTGGGGGAAAAATTACCCTAGAGATGACTTGAGACTTAAGTTTTCTCAAGTATAATATCACCACAATATCGTCATCATCTCTATGTTTTAGCCCCAGTTAAGCCTTATTTCTAAATTCGTTCTGATCCGTTACTGTGCAGCGAGCGTTCTTGATGCCATTCTGCACAATCTGACGAATTTGCCAAAACAAGACAGAGCTTCCCTTCTTCGATAAAGAAAGATGAGCATCGATCTGGACTTGTTGTTTGATCAATTGTGGACTTTCAAAGCCTAAAACCCATATAATAGCGGCCAATCAGATCATTAACAAATGGTATCAAGCGTTTACAGAACAAAGTCTTGAACGCGCTGTTATGGGAACTGATACCTACTTTGTGGATTGGCGAAACGATGCTGAGGCATAATTATGAAGCACACGTCCTTCCGGCTAAATCTTGGAAAAAATCGGAGTGGCCATCCGATTTGGCAGCCTTATTATTATATTATGTTGGGATACTGTTATTTTTTGGGTGGCCTCTGCTTAACAGTCTGCAAACAGACGTAGTTTTGCCATAAACTCAGCACCGACTGTGATTCTACTACTAAATTTCCTTGCTCATCTCTGTTTTGGGCCTCGTTGGCTTGACACGATCTTTTTACCTCTTCATTTCCTCAATCGCTTGCTTCTCATGTTCTTCCATGTGGTCTTCCCTCCTATTGTCATCATAGATCACCCGAGTTGCTTTCGGTTTTCTATGCGCTGCTTCGTACGTAGCTGAGTTGTTTTGCCACATGTGCTTGCCTGTATCTTCAGCTGTTTCGTGCGGATATTCTGGTGAAACCCAGCATATACAATAAGTTGTGGCATTTCTGACGGTTTCTTGACCCCTTGATCCAGATTGTAAAACGGTTGACGGAAAGTTGAGATATGTATATATGAGATCGGAAAAGGCTCAGACGGCTGGTTGCGATTGCAGCCATTAAATTTTATCATACCAAATGTCTCTACATCTAGGACATCCGTAGACGTACTTTGGCTGCAACTAGGCGGTGTAAGGACATTTATAATACTAGAAGGGTGTCTCGAGTCGATCGCAAAATGATCAATTTTATGATTAAGTGGCTGTCATTTGCGGACGTGGTGTCATGTGCTTTCCCATTTGGAGTTGGTAGAAGTAGGAACATTCGTTGGTGGCATTATCATTTGCCTGCATTGAATGCATATCAGATTAATGTTGATGAATTTAAGCTTGATGCGGATTGTTACAATGCATTCATTAGAGTGTCAACGGTTAAAGACTTATTGCATTAGGTTGCGCTTGCAAAAAATCCAAACCCCTACCAGTTTGGTTCTTCCTTTTCTCGCTCTTATTCTACCGGATCCCTTGGTTGACGATGATATCTGCTTTAGTAAAGAGTAAAGCATCCGCTTGTTGTTTGGCTACTGGTTTATTCAAGGTCCGAAAATTCCATGAGCAGATTCGATCATCCTTGTGGGTTTTTCGTCAACAGCAAGTCCTCCTCCACAACTCCCAACCTGAAAGTCCAGAACTTTTCAACGACGCTGTGACAATGGGGCCAGATATTCCGGGGCGTATAGCCCGTTTCGGGGATACGAGAGCTAAAGACTTTGAATTTCTACTGTAACCGAAGTTCCGATTATTTCGTGAGACGATATGTCCACACTCCACTGCTAGTTGTAATAAAAACCATTTCCTTTAAAAACGGAAATTGGACTTGAAACACCTATCCATGGAATGAATGTCAAGTGGAAGGAGTTTCATCACTGCATCTAGAGTAGAGCATGACGTGTTAGGAAAGGATTCTAAACAGCTTCTGGAGAAATAGATGGTGATGTCTTTTAGCACTATATAGGACTGCAAATCAAGTTTCCTTTTCCTCTGATCTAAGTGGAAAAGATTGACTGAAATCGGTTATGTCTATAGCTGATTCCTTAGAGGCAACATTGCCAAGTATGATTCAGCAGACAGTACAGATACATCATTTGCATATCTATACTTGAGCATAGAAGTTAACATTATTGAGGGCTTAAAGAAGAAAAAAAAGAAGCAGAAAAGTATACACCATAGCATTAGGGATAGGACGTCGCTTTGTGGGCAACCTATGTTTTCGCGCGCCAACACATCTTGGCCGCTGTCAGTATCCTAATCAAGGCTCTGTTCACAAACTATGGTTGGTCCGGGTTTGTATGCATGATGGATATTAGATAGTATGTATACATTGATTCGGAATTTTGCGCTCAACCATTCAGTCAGACTAATAGGCTCGACGCCCTTTGCGAGTGAGTAGTCCTCTTTAACATTATTTTAAGAGTTAGTAGCAGCTGATCTCCATATCTATCAGTGTAGGTACCATCAGATTTTCTGAGTGTTTAAGGCTTGGCTGATTTGTTCTTTTTGAGGACTTTGATTTGTCTGCTGATTTTCTTGAGTGTTTCGATTGTCTCGAAAAAGGCCTTGTAGGAGGAACTCTGCGAACTCTAGATAAGCTTCTTATTTAACTTTACTTTATTATATGGTATATTTAAATGTTCCAGTGACCTCCAAAATTAGTCCCAAGTGACCCAAGTCTCTTTAGTCGCTGCGCGATCGACAGGAGTTTTTTTCTGGCTAAGCACGTATATACATATATTTCAAGCATTTCATGATTGCACCATTCGGACTCTAAAAAGCTTCCTTTACCCTCTGTCTCATTCCGAACTAAGGCTGCGTTTTGACTGATTTGCCAAGTTCTGCCTTAAACCATGTCCAATCTGTTTTTCTGAGATTTCTCCTCTATAGGAAGGTTTTGCTTAAGAATTCACCCCAATGAGTGCCCTATGTGGGGTGGGAAGACACTTTTGCTGCGAGAAGATTATTGGTTTCAGTTGGTGTCACTTCCGCCAATCTGTTTTTTTTTATCGTCACTGCTAGGTCATTGACGGGTTTAGCACTTGGGCCTTTTACTTCAGATGCCTTCTTCACCTTTTTATCTATAATTTATTTCGATCATCAAAAGCAGCACTCTAATCAGTAACAATCTGAGACTCACCGCACTGATTCTTCAACATTCCGGCCCAATTTACTTCATAGGAATCGAAAGCAAGTCGTGGGTCCGCCCGTAGATCGGCGGGAAGTTTGGTATTATATATGCCCCAGAGTCGCATGATCGAAATGACCAGGCAATTGACAATTTTACATCTAGCTAGGACGTCTATGGCGCTCTCTTTAACATCTCATCTGGGCTCCGTTCAGTTCTTTGGTTTTTGACTCTCAAGATACCGCCAAGACAAGGCAGCTAAAGAAAAGGGGAAAGGCTGGAGCACGCTGATAAATAAACACCAATTTTTCTTTGAACCTATAACGTGATGAAGAAAAATCTTAAAACAGGGCTCAAATATAAAAGTCCTCAATAAACTGGGCGCAACTTGAGGATTTGGTCTTAGATCACTTTGATGCACAGCTTACATCTCGTTAGATCTACCTTGGAGTGACGCGGCACTATACACGCAGATCCCTGACCTCGCAGTTTTTTTTAAAATGTCCCCTGCGAGTATTTCCTGGATTCTCCATGAACGCTTCTCTGGTTCGCTATATATGTATAAAAATCTCCAAGTCGTCCTTCTTATATTTGTCACTAGTGTTTTGGGCGCCATAAGCAGTAGCAATCGGATATGTCACGTAGCTCTTAACGTGGATTTCAATGGTTTAGATGAAAGCATACGACCGGATGAAGACCAATTCAACAGATAAACAGAACACGTAGAAACAGTGCTCCTGCACTTTTCCGACTCTCGGTTGTGCGGATTAGGCTATGTCTGCTACAACATCACTTGGTTGTCATATGACTTTATACTAAAGTCTGACATTTACGTGAATGAAACCCCCAAAGGGGTTTTCCCAGTTTTTCTCTTTATGAATATTCTAAGAGAAATTATTTCATCTAATTGTCTCTAACTCAGATATCTACTCATTAATTAGTTTCTAGAAAAAATGCTTACCCAAATTTAAGGCGACGGCGCATGGAATTATTCAAATTGTTAAGATTCTTCTTTCTAGTTGGGATTGGATACGCCTTAGGAGTAATCTCCAGGTAGACACTTATCAACAAATTGCCCACTAAATGTTCTTCGGATAGACTTTGCACCGATTTCGTTTAATTTCATGGTCATACGTTTCCGATAGTCAGCCAATAATAGCCACTATCATCATCAACTTAAAATAGTCTCTGTTTACAAGAGTGTTTCCCGTGGCTGGTCTGCCACTGGCACCATGGACGCAGATGATGGAATGGTGCCATCGTGTGTGCGCCACTATAAAATCAAAAAGCACAACCTGGCGCTTTAATTTCGTTATGTTTTCTTTTTTTTTGATTTTTTGAAATTTCTTTTTTCTAGTTTTTGGTTTTTGCCAAAGATACACAAAATCCAACACCATCACCATCAACAACGGACAATTGATGGGCGCTTGGAGGGATAGTCAGCAGATACAAAGATACTTTGCACAGAGCCAGGTAAAATTTGAAAAAAAAGAAGAAGAAAACAACGACTCATAAAAAAGCCTCGAGAAATGTCGACATTCCTTCAATCTAGTCCGCGGATTAGCGAAGACAATTACGTCAGAACGAGCCATTACGTAGGTTCGAAGAAATCTAAAAAAAAAAAAAAAAGAAACAGAAATCAAACCGGCAAAAATCTACAAGAATAGAATAACATCGACCAGGTTTCCAGAAGCTAGTCAAAAGCCGGATTGTGGTGAATCTGTGACGTGCTTTGCGGCGGTAGTATTCGTTCGTAGCGCCATCATGATTTCTGAAGAACTTTCGAGTGCCATTGCACGAGCGAAGGTAAACATGGAGACCCATGATACGAGTAGAACATAAAATCAAGTAGATACTCGTACAAACATATACACATACCAACCAGTATTGTTTTTACTCCCGCCAACGGAAAGTATGTCCGCCGCCGTTGGAGTCTAGGGGGCGAAGGAGTTGGATCAAAGCTCAGAAAGTAGCTACGGACAGATTGAGAGATGTAGCCGCTGTCGTGTACGGTGGCGCCACAGTAATGATACTTGTACGCAGCCCATAACCTGGATTCGCTGTAAATGTTGACGAATGTAGACAACTCTAGGTAGTTTATGCGGTCGTATGGACAACAAGGAGCACACAAGAGGTCACTATGGTAGCTCGAGAGTGTGTTACTTGCTCGTGCTGGTCATCGCTGTTGATATTGAAGAACTCCTTACTGACGATGATCAAGCTAATTTGTGTGACGTTTTTACGTTAGCGTCAGTTGGATGGATACGCATAGAAGACACTAGAACCTGCAGCATATGGCATGGCGCCAAGAATCTCGGGACGTCATCATTAGTAGTAAAGTGGCTGATTTATGAAATAATGGATAATGGATAAAATAACTTGAGTAATTGTTGGTGCCGAACAACTAAGATGTCCTTTTTGTTGGAGTACTTTGTGGTCTCAGTCTGGTAGTCACCATTGGGACCAACGAGGGTAAAACTGATTAATTGTCATAGGAAGTTTGAGATAGTCGTGTTATTATACAAACTCTAGTCGCTAAGATATAATTGGAATCGAAAAATTACAGGAACTACGGGACTATATCAGATTGTGAGGAATGCAATTATGAATTTGGCAGGCTTCCGAACAACTAAAGGTCTCCCCCTGAGTTAATGCCGTCTTCCAGCCTCTTTTATGCTCCATCCTGCGTAACCATCCTCCAGTTTGTCATGTCATCTGCAATTGTTTGATGCTTGAACCTGAGTTGTTCTACGCTCGAAAACCTGGAGCGTTGTCATTCATGATTCATCGCTTGTTTGTTGTACTCAAGGCTTTCGTTTTCGTTTTCTGGGAGAACATCCTTATCCTGGATCAGCTGATAGCCTTCGCGTACTGCCTTGTCCTCGATTCGCCGTCCTTGCAAATATATATTAGTATGCGAACCTAGGCTCTTGTCAATAGTATTATATTAGTGAGATTAGAGTACTAGAAGTATTTTAATCTTTAGGAATTATGTATTTGATCGGGTCTGGCACAAGGGTCTCTACTCGCCTTCTTCTATCTCCTTTTCTGTTCATATTTAAACAAGCGCCAGTTGCAAGTAAATGTGAGAGCTTCCATCTCAACTACCTATACAATAAAAGCTGGTGTGCCACAAATAAGCGTACTTGAACCAATCTTTTACTGCCTATTTATGACTGACGTTCCAAATCCTGGAGAAGCCATCACGACCATCCCTGGAGAAAAGGCACTATTCGCATCCTGCGCAGATGACATCTCCTTTTTTTACTCGGCGCCATGTGAGAATAGGGCAACTGAAGGTGTACAGATGGGCTCGCAGGTGGAACATTAAGCTGAATCCCGACAAATGCAAGAACGTCGGCTACACTTTACGCAAGTGGCAGGTGCCTCCAATCCGGACCAATAATACGTCGCTGCAGCTAGATTAAGAAGCCAAATATCTCGGCGTCATCCTGGACAAGCGACTGACCTTCAAATCGCATATTATGGCAACTCTTTCAAATTGCAGGTTCAAGCTTGCACGGCTTAACTTACACGGCTTAACACGATTCAAAACTCCCGCTGCTACGTAAAAGGAAGGTGTACGAGGCCGTCATTGTACAGACTTGGAGCTACGGAATCCAGATTTGGGGAATAGCTGCAATGTCAAGCCGAAAACGGATCCAGACGCTTCAGAACAGAGTCTTAAGGACCATAACTGATTGCGAAGTGTACGTTTGAGGTTTGACTCTTCATCGTGACCTAAATTTGGAGCCCTTTGAGCTTCTAATTAATCGGCACTGTAGCAAATATAGCAACAGACTTCATTCACATATGAGCAGACTGGCAAGGACTCTAGCAGACGAGTGGCCTATCACCCGGTTAAAAAGACGACAAGTGTTATAAAATAAAACTAGAAATAAATTGTAACCTTTGATACGATACACAAAGGCTTGGATTAAATAAAATTAATTATAATATTCCTGTTATGGCTAAATTTTGCAGGACGATTCTGTAAGAAATAAAAATTAAAAAAAAGGGAATCGTGTAGATATTCTTAGACTGCTTCACAGTACTTTTCATGTTAGTAGCTGCACCTTGCACTTTGTGCTCTATCATTAGATTGAACTATTCGCAAACAGTTCTAGCAGAAATATTACTTCACTAAACATTACGTAACTGCATTATAAAGCTCCAAACGATATTTTCTAGCATACTCTGTCAACTCCTATCTTTAAGTCTCCAAAGCTTGGGAATGCTGATCTAAAACCATCCAGATCAACACGATTTCTAGGCGGGACTTAAGATTCCAAACTAAACTCGAAAGAGAACATAAAAGAAAGTGTTTAAAGTATAGGAGTAGTTCTACTCTTCCAAAAAGGCGTTCAGCATCTCCGATTTTAAACCGGCTATAGCACGTTGAGTTTATACTGTAATTGTAAGACCCATCCTGATATATGGTATGACTCGATATTATAGTGGAAAGCCTTAGAGAAGCAGTATCAACTATCAAATCTTACCAAACTTCAGTTGAAGTGTTAACATCTTAGGTGTCATTCAAGCCAAAGTAACTCCCAATATCTAAGTCGCAATAATTATTGTCGGAAGATCAATTTGTGCCTTTACACCCAGGCAACTGTTAAGGCTTTGAGCTCGGAGATAAGTATATCAAGGATTGTGCATATATCTAGCACAATATTGGGTACCTTGTATTATATTAGTATCACAGGTACCGAGAAAGAGCAGATGATTATCTTTGTAAGACTTCTATTAAGCACCTATGACGAGACCATCGGTCTTAAAAGTGCACATTAGATTCAACTTAATACTTGTGCAATAGCTAGGACCCTTTAGTCGCTATATGCCAAGAAAAGATCACGTTCTCTAGTATAGATCCGTCTTTGGTCTGGGCACTGCGCTATTGACATGAATGGCTGCGTGTGAACCACAATGAATCTTTTTGAAGGAGCTGAGCCGATCTCGAAGAAATTCAGTCTGTCTGTCGCCTACTGTGTGTCTATCCCGCCGAGAAGAATGAGAATTCGGGGAAATTACTTATCTACAATGCTATATCAATTCCGCTATATTGATCTATGTAACCTACTGAGATTCATATTACTATCTGGGTAGTTCCAATCCGACAATATCTCCTTATAGAATCACAGGGGTATACCTTCGCACGTATAGTCACATTGAATCCATCACTAATCTAAGCTAGCACATGCATATGAGAAAAATGTAGCTGCATTGCGTTTTGGATCGTACCTAGCAACTGTCGGCAATAAAGTTCATGCAGCTGTAGACGCAATCTATTTTCAGTCAATCCTTTCAAAGTAAAGGTGCTAAGAGGCCTTCCAGCTGCTGGACAAATATGTCTCTGCTGCTGTTACCAGACTCCAAAGAATGAGTTTGCCTGAATAGAAGCATTCTCCGGAACGCCTACTCTAAATGCACTGATGAATCTCATCACTCTTCATATTTATATAGTGAGTTGCACTCTCAAAAACATCTCTCGTTAAAAATGAGGTGATTTCTAGTACAACTAACACTGAGACTCAAATTTACACTCTTTGAAGATCTATTGACTTTGGTCTTACGAACATGTCTGCTGATGCAATTACAACTAAATTACGGTTGCTGCGAGAATATAAAGTCGACTTTTCTCTTACTTAGCGCTGGCTTCGTGAAGATTGAAAATCTTAGGCTTCATTCTTTGCTAGGGAACCTCGCGTCTGCCTTCGAAGCATGGATATACGTTATGCTATTGACTATGAACTACATTTGACGAACATATGTATTAAGTACATACCACCTTGATCAACAATTTTTCGGAATTTATTCAGAAAATTTAAAATACAAGTTTATTCATCTAAATCCTTCCTTCCTGCGATTTTTCCATTACTTCCTCTCGGCTGCTGAAACGCGTTCCCCGTAGTGGTCTTTTAACTCGATTGAACAGAAAGATGTCACAGGGAGCCAAATCAGGTGAATTCGGTGGCTGTTGGATGGTATTTGTTGCATTTTTCGTCAAAAAATTACGAATAATGATGGCACTGTGCGACGGTGCGTTATCATGATTCAAAATCCACGAGTTTTCTGCCCACAATTCTGGTCTCTTTCGCCGAATTGCTTCACGCAAACGTCTCATAACGCCCAAATAATACTCTTTGTTTACTGTCTGGCCTTCTGGCAAAAATTCATGATGCACTACACCGTTGTAATCCATGAAAACCGTGAGCATTGCCTCTTTTTTTGACTGAAAACGACGTGGTTTTTTTGGTCTCGGCTCATTTGTTAAACGCCATTCACTTGCCTGATATCTGGATTGCATGTCGTACAAATAAACCCTCGTCTCGTCTCCAGTAATAATCCTTTTGATGAATGTGGGATCGGATTCAGCCTCGCAAATCATCTCCTTTGCGTCGTCACCACGGTCTCTTTTTTGCATGAAATTGAGGTCTTTTGGCATCAACTTTGCTGCTACACGACGGAAACTTAAATCATTAACCAAAATGTCTTGAACGGATCCATAGGCAATGTTCAAGTCCTCCGCTATTTCTCTGATGGTTAATTTGCGGTTATTG
The DNA here is from genome assembly GCA_963966105.1 of Volucella zonaria. Classification (NCBI taxonomy): domain Eukaryota; kingdom Metazoa; phylum Arthropoda; class Insecta; order Diptera; family Syrphidae; genus Volucella; species Volucella zonaria. The sequence goes on along the minus strand of OZ014534.1, from coordinate 73,544,549 downwards.
ACCAACATTTCTTTTCGATGTCGATGGTCTGCCACTGCGTTCATGATCTTCGATTAACTCACGACCACTTTTGAATAGCTCGTACCACTGGTAAACGACCGTTTTCTTTAGAGAATCGTTGCCGAAACACTTTTCCAACATTTCCAACGTTCGCGCACCATTAAATCCGTTTTTTACGCAAAATTTAATACTCGTACAAGTTCGTTGTTGCAAATTTAAATCCATTCTAAAATTGTAAAAAATCGCCAACACACACAGTGATAGATGTACTCTTGGCTACATAACTTTTGCAAATGTTAAGCTAGGACGCAAAGATTTAGACGAAATGTCAACAGCAGATCAACCAACTTAACAAAAGAAACAGAACTCAAATCGGAACAATGGGAGCGCCACCCGGTGGTGTGGTGCGGGAACTTTTTGATCAAGGTGGTATACTCGTATATGAAGGGATGAAGTATTTGAATCTGCAACAACACTGTCGGAAGGTTAAAATCACTGGCTCTCGTTTGGGGCTGGGTCGCAGATCGCAATAAACTCTTCGAAAAATTAAAAAAAAAAAAACATTTTTGAAGCAATATACAAATTCAAGGTGTATGATGGACTAGTTGTCTGATGCACTCTTCCGTCAGATGTCTAGCAAAGTTGTATAGATATGCTATCGCTACGTCGTATTTTTTTAGTGGTATTGAACAACTTTTCTTACATAGTTGACTGGCAACTCTCCTGTCTTCCAGAATTGTTAATTCGAGCTCTTGAAAAATCCTTCTAAAACAGAACTGCACAACCATCTTACGAGGTTTCGGAGAAGACACTTAATAGGGAAGCCAATATACTCGTACAGTATTCAAATATACTAGTAAAGGAGTTCTAGGTCTCGAGCTAATATAGCATGCAATACTCATGAAGATTAGGTATACCCGAACGTATAAACTTACCGCACTCGGTCAATACTTGTATATAACCTACCTGGTTGGTGGCTGGCTTTCGAAAGGTAAAAACAAATATTTGCATGCAACCATGCAATAAGAGCTACACACTCTGCGACCCTAGAAATCTGATAACCTTTGGTAAACACGGCAAAAAGCAAATTCTTCTGCCTCTAAGATCACTATAGTTTTCCACTGATTGATGTCACAGTCCCTGGAGCGCGCGCAAATTATATAAAAAAAAACAAAAAAACGAAAAAAAGTCACAAAGGAAGCCCTAGTCTAACTGAAATACAATGCAATGTCTACCAGGAGGATCTGTCAGCATTTTCACTGGCATTTAAATAGCAATTATGTGCCTAGAATTTTACTTCAGCGCCTTATGCTGAAAATAGCCTCCCACATAGAGAACGAAACAGGGAAATGATTTGACTTGCTGGACTATGGCAGCAGAGCTCGCTGAATTATTCGTAGGATTCCACCAAAAATATAAGCTCTGTGTTAACACTTATCAAAATTTTATATTAATGGTAAGACTAACCACAGATAAGAAACTGGTTCAACGTGTCAGATTTGGAGAAAGATACGAACTAAATCTCATTAGAAACGTAGCATCGCCGTTAGAGATCAGTGTTGTAGTCAAAATACTAACTGAACACTTCTTAAAGTGATGTCTTTTAGAAGGGCTTGCAGTAACCAGAGATTCTTCTTTTGATGAATTTGCTTCTTAATGAGACCTCGCTGGGTCAACTAGTTTATTCTATTACGAACAGAAATAAATCCGTGGTACTACAATCCTTTTTCTTTTTTGTCTGGTTCTTCATCCGTATGCTCTTGCACACATCTTTCTTTAGCTTGAATAATCTAACCTAATGTAATATAAGCAGTTAAATTGAATTTGTGATTTTAAATTTGTTTGCCTAAGGGTTACAAAAACAAGACGTCACACTCTAAAACCTTCTACAAATTGCCTTATCACCTTTTTAATCAAAAAATGCCCCTCTTCACAAATTCAGCTTATCGACGTGTTACGTACTCGTATGAGCTTGCATACAAAAACTTTTTACCCAAAGCAATGCAACAACCTTCAGTTGTCAAATATGGAGGCTGACAACAAATTAGCATTGCCGTATTCGAGATTCCATTCTGGCCGATTGGCACGATCACAATCGATCGCCACGAGCATGGTTAATATCGCCAACTGCCACCTACCCACACCCACACAATATTTCAGCCATCCAAAAAGCCCGGGGCTTCGCATAGCAAAACTGGAAAGCTAAAAAAATCGAACGGATACGATTAGGTCTCTGCCAGAGGTCAGAGTACCACCACGCACCAGGCTACTAACTCCTCCGCACGCAAAGTCATTCTGCGGATCACCTCACATCGTCGTTTGGTGACAAAACGAAATGTTCTGTTGTCTCCGTTCCTTCTACCAACTGACGCTGTTTACGTATGAGATTCAATAAGTCTATGCATAATTCATGAATCATCACAAATTCAATGAGTTGGGCCAACATTTTGGAACTCTAAGTGGCCAAACATCATCAGCTTCTAATTTTGACTCTCAGTGATCAGCTCAAGCGGAAACACGAACACCACAACATCTGGACACCTCAGACGGAACTGAAGTTCTTTGTCCAACTTAATGATGCCTTAAGGTGTAACATATGACCAATAAGAATGCAAATGCCAATGTGCCTAGTAGGAGCTGCTGCTGGAGCTGGAGACAACAAGTGTATTGGTCGGTATGAGTGAATCTCATGGCTACCACAACATTCGTACTCGGGCCATTATTTTACGTCAATGCAAGGGCAGGATTGTCCAATGATCTAATGCACTTTTCCTCATGAATAATTGAATTATTATGCTGTTCCAATGCGGATCGTGCACAGTATGCGTCCAAGTAATTGCATCAACCGGAGCCAAGGCATTGTTTCGGATTCGATGAGTAATGAAGAAATAAAAAATAAAAATAAAATCAGTGCGTGGGAATTCTATGACCGAGGTGGGATTTTTGCTTTTGTACTGACTGTCGTCCAATTGATAAAGAAAGTCGGTTAGAGATTCAATAGATTTCTACGGTTTTCCAGAGATGTGAAAAGTTTTGGAAAGCTAGCGCTTCATTCGGGTGTAACTTCTCTCATTTTGACAGAAGTGGAGCAAGTGTATATGAGTAACGCTTGCTATTGTGAGTGCAAATCGAGTAATAGAAGTTCAACTCACAAACCCGGTTGAAGTCTATCAAAACTACAAATCACACAGATCGAAAGCGGTAAAAAAAAAGACGGGCAATACCTATATCGAGCCAAAAGCAGAGAGAATCTCATGCCTGATAAACCAGACCAAAACCTGCTTAAAACTAGTCCTTTTAATGGACCTTACAATGAGTTTAGTAAAGAAATTCTCTATAGCTGGTATCTATAATTGGTTGTGGTGAGGGATGAGCCCTGGTATCAATGCCGACATGGGCAGTTCTAAGCATAAATTAAGAAAGGAGGGGAGAATTCGCTGAATATAATTTCAATCATATTGGCAGCATGCTCAGTGCAATTCAAACTGAATAATTGCATCTGGGCAAGCACAACTGGCAAACTACAGTGCATATGCGTGATTCAGAAAGCACAATACGGACGCTCAGTCAAAGGCGACGTTAGAGGGGGATCCAGTGAAATATCCGGAGCTCTAGATTGTCAGGATTTTGTAATAAAGAAGGTGACGGAGAGGTCTCCAACGAATCAATCGTAGTGTTCATACCCCCATACTGGGTATAAACTACTGCAACATCATCTGAATAATAAATTATATGGAACAGGCAACAGCTCTCGGCTGCACAAAGAAAGTTTATAGACATAATACGTCAGAAGGCTGGCTATTTGGAAGTGGATTTGTCATAAGAGGAGCAGGTAGTAGAGAAGTTCTCATCAAAAACCTGGTTACCATGCGCGTAAGACTGATATGTGCTCATGCTCCCACATAGGGGAAGAAAGATATCGCGGACGCCAAAGCACTACAGAAGTATTATGAGAAAATATGGCGTCGACCAGCTACCCTCACTAGAGACTGTTAGAGTCTTCTCTGATCAAGTCTCACAGAACTTCTCGAAAATACTATGCTGCTAGCATTAAGCGCACAAGACCAGTGATGCCGCATCTGATGTGTTACGTTTCATCGAACCACGACAATGATGGTCATTTGGTCATTTGTCAAAAACATTAGATATTCTGCCTCATCCTCCATCCCGACGCTCATTTACAATGACATTCCAGCTGTCAGCTATTTGGACAAGGCCAATCTGTTTGCTGCACACTTTGCGGTCAGCTCAACACTCCCGGATTGTTCTCTGTGTCCGCCTACACTTGAGTGCGTCGAATCTTCAATGGGACGAATCCGCACTCGTGTAATAGCAATAGTACTTAAGAATCTCAACATATATAAATCCGCTGGGCAAGATGGTATATCTCCCCTTCTTCTGAAGAGGTGTTCTTCCACGCTGGAAGAGTTTACTCTTTTCGGGCAGATCGAAAACGGCATTTGTCCAGCCCGTCCCTAAAAAAGACGAATCTTCTTCTGTCTCCTCCTACAGACCCATTGCACCTACGTCCCTTCTATCCAAGGTCATGGAAACGCTGATAAACCGTCAGCTCATGAAATACCTCGAAACACGAAAACTTTTCAATGACCAGCAGTAAGGTTTTCGTAGCAACAGGTCCACTGGTGATTTGATGTTGTGTCTCACCGAAAAGCGGAAACAAAGCGTACATCAATATGGCGAAAGCAAGATAGTTGCAGTTGATATTTCTAAGGCATTGGACAGAGTTTGGCGTCAGGCTCTTTTGGGATCCATGACTCTCTTCTTCAAGGGATTAGAAACTACTTTTTGGAACGTTCAATTCAAGTTGCTTGGATGGTTTCAAATCTGATATTCACAAAATAAATGCTAGTATGCCCCAGGGCTCCGACACTCTTTTTAATTTTTATCAATGATCTCTTGTCTGCCAATGTATTCTTTTGTTGACAACAGTACTCTCTGCTTTTTATAATTGTTTCTGGACTCACGTCCCTGCTCTTCGGCTGTAGAATGGGAACGGCAGAGTATGTTAAGCTCATTAAATTCCGATATCAACAGCATAACTAACTGGGGAACTATCAACAGAGTGGAATTTAATGCTTCCAAAACACAATGCTGTCTGCTGTCGTTAAAGTTAAAGCGAAATTTAAATACCCAACCATTATCCATGAATGGCACTTACATCGTCGAAACCGATAAACTTTCCATTCTCGATATGTGTGCCAATGACAACTTACATTGGAATGACCGTATATACGATGTCGCCAAAAATGCTGCGAAATGTCTAGGCTTTCTCAAACGATGTAAGAAATAATTTTCCCCTTCTGATCTGGCCTCAATATATAAGGCATTCATCCGCCCGAAATTGGATTGCACTCACATCTGATCAGGTTCTCCTAGAACATCTCTGCATCCGCTAGACCGGATTCAAAACCGTGCGATAAAACTCATAGTTGATACCAATATCACTCAGGCAATGGATACCCTGAAACACCGACGAAATGTCTCATGTGTCACTTTGTTTTATCGCTATTTCCACCACCAGTATTCCATAGAAATCGCCAGTAGCATTCCGCCCCTTTAAACCTTTAACCGTAACAGACGTTCCGCTATGAATGCTCATCAGTATACCCTCAAGCCCACTTTCGGACGTACTCTGAAATATCGTGATTCGTTCCTAGCCGAACAACTCGCTCGTGGAATGCCCTGACGAGCTCTCTATTTCCTAGTCATTATAACATTCAGACATATAAAACCAACGTACATCGGTACCTATCCTTCTTTCCTCCCTAAATTTCCGTCGCCCGCTCTGCGTGCAAACATTTTAGGGGTACCTTAATCCAATGAGCAAGCGCTAGTTTATAAAAAAAAAAAAAAAAAAAACACCTGACTTAATGAAGATTGCCGGCGAAGGTATTTCGCTAAAGAAGAGGTATTCGAGGGCGAGAGCTTATCTCGAACTCTATGAGCAAGGAGACGAGAAGAAGAACATCTCCTTCTGAAAAAGAGAAAGACATTACAAAGGCTCTCGATTGAGGCTATGAAGATGTGCTACTGCCGAAATGATGAAATGATGTACGGAATTTTTACCAAAAAGTGAGGAGCACATGCGAAGGACACAAAGTGGGGATTGATACCGTACAGAACTTACGTGCTGCTTAACCTCAAAGTCTCTTCTACAGAAAATGTACATTTAGGGGTCAGAAAACCTAAAAATGACTGTCGAGAAACCGCTTTAACCACAACGTGTTATTATTTGATGGGTTTTTGGGCAGGAGGCTTAAATGGGCCCTATTTTGTCAAATGAAATGAAGCGGGAATGAGCTATTGAATGATCAATAAATATTTATGGCCGGAATTTGAAGCTATGCATCTGGGAGAAGTTTATTTCCAACAGGACGGCGACGGTACGTACCACACAATTGTCTCGAAATGGTAGCCAAAAAGGATATATTGCAGATCACAAAAACAGATCAGTAACAAATCAGTGGATGATATGCGGATAATAGTTAAAAGCTAGCCGAACGAAAATGTTATCATTCAAATTAGGTACTGACTAAAATCATGATCTAGTTAACAATTTCGTTTTGTCCTTAAGATCAGGCAAATATTCAGAAAAAAAAAAAAGAAATAATCGAAATCCAGTGTATCTTTTATAGTCTATCTACGAAAAAATAAAATCCAGTTTTATCAGCAAAAAAATCCGCTCTAGTTCCATTGATTTTCGAAATATTATCTCCATGCGTAGCAAAGCCAATAACCGAAAATCAGTTCTCCATTTTATTACCACTCTATTATTTTAATTAGATGCAAATCTGAAAGAATCTACCTACTTCACGGCAATAATAACACACTCTACAAATGTAGTTGATTGGTTCTGGAAACCAGTTACTCTACCCGGCATGGCTAGGCCTGCATTATATAACAGACCCTAGTCCAAACCTCATACTAGAAACCAACGGTAGACAATGAAATTTACATCCACTAACGATCAAACTACTAAATCAACTCGATGGTCCAATATGCCATGTATCGGCCATTAATTACGCGTGCTCTTGGATATCTTCAAGCCGCTCCCTGCCGCTCCTGCCGATCGATTATGATTTCCGTCTTTTATGCACGATCACATGACATGACACAGTGTTCTACAATACCACTCGCAACCGGAGAGATTATGATAATGCCCATGTTCAGGTGATTGTTTTTGCAGAGGTCAATCCCCAAAAATTGGTACCATGATCGCGATCTTCCCAATGCCATATCGGATCACGATCGGTGTAAAATTCACCAAAGAAACAACCCACGGTCAAGACCTTACACCGTCACCATCGTCGATCGGTTAAAGATTTGAATGCTGCTCGAGAAATTCCCGATCTTGTGGTAGGTATTCGTATTTTTGCGGCCGGTTACTGAATCGTGAAATGAGAAACGGAAATTTCATTCGAAAAAAAATTCACAATGAGCCCACGCATGGAATAGCCGCTAGCCGTTGGTCGCGGCGATCTTTCACCGATCTCTCCACCCAACATTCGGATGGATGGATCTTGCTCAATTCATGAATAGAAGGGTGGGTCAGCAGCACGCGATATAATGGATCCTCCTCACATACGAGTACTCGTATTACCGTGCCGAAAACACAAGAAAAAAAAAAATAAAAAATAAAAAAATCGTCCAGGCGACGATGACGATCAGGTGGAGGAAGAAGATGACGATAAAAAGGAACCCAAAATGCCCGTTGGAGTTATTTACGGTGAAATAATTCAAATTAACCCGAAGAATTATGGATAAAGCTGGATAAAGGAAAGAACGGACAAGAAGAACAGGAGACGAACGATGTGGAGGCCGGTGGCTGGAGGCTGGAGGCTGGAGGCTGGAGATGAAAAACCAGGTAACCATGTGATTATACCTATGGCCAGGTGGATTTTATAGGTGCGCCCCAAATTGCTATACCTTCGAGAGATTTTCTTCTCCTGTCTCTCCTCGCTGCTTATCAACCAATGTATGGAATACCTTCTTTTGGATTCAGTGTTCTTCATTTGAGAGCCTTCATTCTTGAACAGAGAAAAGAAAAATAAGAAAGAAGTGAAAAAATAAAAGAACGCGAAGTATGTGCCGGCCGTTGGGGAAGAAGAATTTTCGGTTAAGAGTGAAGTTAACCCGTCAGACCGGGTGATGTCTGACATAGAGTGGTTATATTCTTCCACGACGACGTCGACAAATGACGGTTTTTTTTTCTCGAATAATTTCCTCTGCCTCTTCTACTATCAACCGTGTTTTTTTGTTTTTTTTTTTTTTCTTATTATTTGGAATGAGAAGAAGTTTGGTTAGAGTTTGTTAGGAAGGAGAGTCGGAAAAAGATGACAAAGCAAGATCTGGGCTAGCGACGAGGTGTTATCATTTTGAAACCGCCCACCTGTTGATGTTAATGCAGTGCCTGTTGGGTAACATTAAGAGACTAAGAATAGTTTAACTGGTTCAAATGTTGTAGATACTCGTAGAACGTACCATGAGTTTTGGTTTTGGGTTTGGCTTTGGTTTTTTGCTTCTTAATGGTCAAGTATAGGTATAACCGGATGAGGGTGATTAGATTCAATGGCTTCGGGAAGGCGTAGGAGAAGTTTGTTTTGTTATATGTTGGACTTAACTATATGCATATGTACACACCTTTTATGATTCTATAACTTCCTAAAATTGCGTTAAAAGAAACACGAGTGTCGTTTGTGGGAGTATAGCTTTAAACGATCTAGACTTTGAATTCGCCTACTTGAGTCAACGGTAATATTAGAGGGATTCTAGCATATTTCCAATGTCTTGTATCCCTTTACCACATTTTACACCAAGTTGACTTTTCGCGCCTCATTTTTTGGCCTGATTGCGTTAGCATCTTCGCCCCTAATTGTTGAATTGAATTATCAATTCCCATTTCCGGCAATGTCTTCTTGATCTGTTCTTTGACGGAGCTAGTCGTTGGCAACCTCGTCATTTCTAATGCTGGAAAGGAAGATGATCAATATTCATATCTTTAGGGTAGCTCGGCGAGGAAATGGAAAGATACTATATATACTGCAGGAATGCTGTTCAGGAATGCATGTTATTAACGTTCTTTTACTGAGTTCTTCCTACTGGCAAAATTCGAAAACTCTTTCGGTCGAAGCATGCTCTGGAAATCTCAGACAAACTACTAATGCGCAGTACATATGCTATACGTCCTCTAAAGTGCGTCAAACCAAACGGGACCAAATTTAATCGGAGGACCTTTTTTGCAAAACGAAGAACGATATTAATTTCTGACGAGGTGTTATTATCAGGGATGAAGACGGAGCCGCAGTAGGCAAAGTTGTCGATGTAATGCGCAGCTTCTTGCTAACAGCGTAAACTTGATTTTCCCCTCATTCATGGTAAGCGCTGTCTGTTTCAATAACTGCGGACAAACTGACAATTCAGTGTCATCGACGTCCCCAAGTAGTTTTTGAAAATGGTTTCGCACAGATTTCTCAAACATGAAGTATGGAGTCCACATGACAGCGCATCATTTTTGTCTTAAAGCTTATTAAATATCAAAGGTGTCCGTGCTGAGACTGCTTCCGACCTTTTCAAAGCAGCAAGACTTCTCCATCGTCACTCTGAAAATTTTTAGAAAGTTTGGCTGGGGTGGCAAAATTGAACATGGCTCTGTATAGCTTTGAAATTGACTAGTAGGTGGTAGGTATCCTTCTGGACTTCTAGTAGGATTTGCGATAGTGGGAGCATGTAGTGGATTGTTGACTTACCAGTACTAAAATCGTATTGTAGACCATTCAGATTGTAAGCAAATGATTTCAGGTGTTCAGCTAGAAAAGATTTTGAACTCGATGTTAGGATGATTCCCGGCTAACTATGCCAAGTTTCCATTCCTCAGGTCTACTTTTCCCCGACCAAATCCGGGAAATGATTTAGTGTATGCTCTCTACCAAGTCTTAAATGGGTCGGTAGGAAGACCGCCAAAACCGGCTGTCTTGTTATGCTTAAGTTCAAATTTTGCTATCTATACGTAATTTTGGTCGGCGAAATTCTTGACTTTCATCCCCAAAGTTAAATGGTTCGTTCTGCCTGAAAGAGAAGCTTGGGTTATTTCCGCCGTTTAACAGTCTGCAGAAGTAGATTTTCTACAATATATTCTCAGCGCCGACTGTGACTCTATTAATAAATTTTCTTCCTTATTTCTACCGGTTTCTGTTCAGTTTTCGTTGGATTAACACGTTCTTGTGACCTTAAAACTTCCTGGATTGCACTACTACATTTCGTAAATCGCGCGGTTCTCATGCTCTTTCTCCCACAGAAGACGAGGGTCTTCGCCCACCCTTGGTCATGTAACTTGGCGTGGTTAGTTGAAAATCAGCCCACAAGTTGCGGCATTTCTGAAGACTTCTTGAAGTCAATTCCATTGAATTTTAGCCAGTTATAAAGGTGTGGACGAGAGGTTCAGAGATATGCAATCTGTCAAGGATCTGACAGTTTGCTGTGATTGTAGCCCTCCAACATTAAATCAATGATAACACTTTGTCTATAGTGCAAATTGTTACAATGCGTTCATTCACGTACCGAGAGCTTATTGTCATGTTATCACCCTCATGTAAGGAGTATGTCATGATAGCTGTTGACGAACAACTCAAACCGCATTATTTGTTCTGAATATCTCAGAAAAAATTTATTGAAACCCATCTTCATCAGAGCATAATTCGATCCTGCTTTCGGCATATCAATTAACATGCTGCAAGTACGATTTCCGTACATTGAGAATGCCAAATCAAAAGCGATTACACCCACACTGTCAGATTTAAGAGAATGCGCCCCTCTAAGCTCATTGATGAATTAACTTTTTATAAGAAAAATCATCAGGACACAGCTAAGGGAATTCTCTGATCGAGAACATGACAGTCGAGGTGGTGTTCTCTCCTCCACTTTTAAGCAACATTGTTGCTAAGAATCTACTCTGAAATCTAAACAGATTCTCGAACTGGATGCAAAAGCCTAAGTAAAACGAAATGAACCCTCTTCACCAGGAAATATTGAATCCCATCTATAGCCTCACTTACTCCCCCTGGAAGCAACCTTGTTTTTGTCAAACTGGTGACGCTTCCGATACTAGACAATAAATTGAATTGGAAGCCAAACATCTAGCATAACCGTGATGGTCTTATTCACATGCAGATGGAATACAGATTACAACCTCCAATAACTCACAACTATGTAAGTCGTTATTCCCCTTAGTTATACATGATGTAACAATCTTTGCCCGGCCGGAAATTTTGAAAACAGAAAAACCTTTCTTCCGGCTAAAGCGGAAAGTGGAATCTCCAAGGAATATCTGCATTTACACAGACAGCCAGGAAGCTATTGTATAAAATTGTTCAAATCATTTTACTAACATCATCAGTACTAATTTCAATTGACTAAGGTTAAAATTACTAATACGAGTATATGGTGGGAACTGTAAAGGGAGGACTAATTGGCTTACATGTGTGCTAGAACTCCAGAGGCCGAACAAACTTATCTCTATAGTTGCGGATGCTTTTCCAAAATAGGACACTTATTGGATCCAATAAGTACATTCTGATGGAGTCTCATTCATTCTGCAGCATTCCTTCTATCAATACAAAGTATACTCGTAATTGCAAAAACAATTAATTGCGGAAGGAAACATCCACTTCCAATTTCCGTACTTGAGGAATCTCTACTATACCGCAGCGATGGGAGTACACCGCATTGTTTATACATACTCGTACATGCACTGACTTACACATATGTTCGCTCGAATGTGTTGCGAACTTATAAGCACATTTTACATACAAATACCTCTCGTCAATACTTGTAGGTAATCTTATTCTGCCCAACGTCATTGCTGCGCACGCAAAACTCATTAAAGAGGCCGGATATGCTCCCTCTTGCTAGCTCAACACCAACGACAGGAAAAAACAAAACAAAATACAAAAGAAGTAAAAGAATGTGAAAACAAAAAAACAATGAATAAAACAAATACGTTGAAAGCAACAAACAACAAAAAGAAAAAAAAGGACAAAAACGAAACAGCGGAAGAACGGAAAATGAAACATCAGAATGAGGAATCAAGAGTCGTCGCTGTTGTCTTCGTCATCATTATATTTGCCGGTTTGTCGATGTTTGCCCATTCACTCCACCAGCCAGTAGCACCATCAGAGCAGTTGCCGGTCGTTGATGTAACCGCAATCGACATCCGTTTTTCAAGTTGACGATACGACAAAAGGAACATCACTACCGACCGCGGTGCATCTTATTCGGTGTTCCTGGCTTGTGCAACTTATCATTCTTTTGGCCATAAGTGCACTGAGCAGCATGGCTACTGAATTCGTTATTTTCCAATTTCCGGTTCCATACATAATTTGATGAGTCTCAAGTGAAAACAATATGTTCCATCCATAGATTCAGTTTCGAACAGATTTCAAAAGAAATCCATTATACGAGCAACCTCAGGAACTTTTCGGAAGGTTCAATTCAAGTTGTCTTGGACGGTTCAAGTCTGATATTCATAAAATAAATGCTGGTGTGCCGCAGGGCTCCCTGGGGCAGACTGTTGTCTGCTACTTTTAATCCAATATATTCCTTTACTGACGACAGTACTCTCTGCTTTTCATATTCATTCCTGGACTCATGTACCTGCTCTTCGACAGTAGAACGGGAACGAGAGCATATGTTAAGCTTATTAAATACCGATATAAACAGCATTACTAAGTATGAACCCCACCAATAGTATGGAATTTAATGCTTCCAAAACGCAAAGTTGCCTGTTGTCGTTAAAGTGAAATTCAAACACTCAGCCATTATCAATGAATGGCAATGGCATCGTCGAAACCGGAAAACTTTCCCATAGTTGATCTTTCCAAAAATGCTGCTATATGTCTAGGTTTAGTCCAACGATGTAAACAATATTTCACCCCCTCTAATCAGGCCTCAATATATAAGGCATTCACCCGCCCAAAATGGAATACAATGGTCACATCTGTTAAGGCACTCCTAAAACATCTCTGCACCTGCTAGATAGGATTCAAAACCGTGAGATAAAACTCATAGGTGATGCTAATATCACTCAGTCAATTCACACCCTCGAACACCGGCCAAATGTCTCATGTCTCACCTTGTTCTAGCTCTATTTTCACCACCAGTGCTCCATCGGAGTTGCCAGTCCTTCCCGTCAAACCTTCAGTCGCAACACCCGTCCCGCTTTAAATGCTTCTCAGTATGTATACCCTCAATCCCACTTTCGGATGTTATCTAAAATACCTGTTTCATTCCTAAGCGGTACAACTCGCTTATGGTATGTGCTTTCGAACATTTAAAACCAACGTACGTCGGTATCTCTTTTTCTTTCTCGCCTAACTTTCCTTCGCCCGCACTGTGTGGCAAACATTGTAAGGATGCCAAAACCCCTTTTAATAAAAAAAGGATAGCTACAAAACATGAAATATTGAATGAGAACAATGGGCCTACTTTTGTTAGTTCAATCCGACAATATGCGCTAGATCTCACCCTATCTAGATGGAACACCTTTCATAGTCTCTGAATTCAATCCGTTCGGTTTAAACACTTTATTGCAGAAACCTCGAAGCTATTCGGATATGAATCTAACTAAAGAATTCAAACCTTGCTCTTAAACGCTCTAATTCGTAGAAAGTTTTATAAACTATAAACTATAGCTCTGACGACCAATAAGATACCGAAAAGACTTACGTAAGTAACCACGTTCGGACTTAAAGGTTCAAAAAAAATTCCTCAAAAACCTATAACAATGAAATTGCTCAGCTAGAAGCTCTGACATCGACATTTGACACGACATTACATTTAATCACTTGTGCCTATTTCCAGACTCTTGTAACTGTGAACCAATATAGGTACATCCCAAGCGTACACATGATTGGAACACCACAAAATCTCCCAAAGGCCCCTTTTAAGAGAGTGTCCTGTTGACATTATGTTGATCTACTATAGCGGCGTTGCATAGAAGGACTAGAGATGCTCGGGAGCTCTACGAGCAGAAGTAAGGAGACGAACACCGGCTTGTTAGGAGGAAAAAGAAGGAGCATGAGAAGCGCGCGGTCGAGGAAATATAGAGATGCTACTCCAGGAATGAGATTCGGAAGTTTACCGAGACGCAATCGATGCTGAAGATTTGGAATGAGCATTTCTGTGGACTGTACTCGGATAACGACCTGAACGATGTAGACCAACAACTCTGTCCACCCGACCTAGATGATCTAACCTTAAGTCCAACAAAGCGGCTAGAGCGGGCGGCCTGGTTGCCGAGTTCTTCAAAGCGGCAAGAGGTGACTTGATAAGAAGCCTATATCAACTCATCTGTAAAATATGGTCGGACGAAAGTATGCCCGATTAATAGAACCTCAGCATTGTTGGTCCGATCCTTAAGAAAAGAGACACTCTGAACTACGCCAACTACAGAGGTATCTAGTCTTCTTAACCTCGCTTACAAGATGCTATTTTTTTTTTTTTTTATAAACTAGCGCGCGCTTAAGGGGTTAAGGTAACCTTAAAATGTTTGCAAACAGCGCGATGGCCTTTTACGATGTGGCTCGAATTAACAGAATTGACTAATTCATCATTAAGGTGATTCGGAGGCACGTCGAAGGAGCAACAATAGCTTGATGTTTTTCGTATCCCTACGAAATGTACTAAACCGATCTGGTTTTATACCGCTAGCCGATTTTGCTGGCCATTCCAAATCGCCAAAACGGGAGATTTCGCGACCAGGAAACGCTTCCTTCACAATATCCATTGTGGTTCGCGCTGTGTGTGCGGTTGCACCGTCTTGTTGAAACCACATGTTCACCAAGCTCAGCTCACTCAATTCCGGCAGTAAGAGTCGTTTATCATGGCCCTGTACCGTTCGCCAGTAACAGTGACCGTATTGATATGGCGTCCTCAAAAAACTACGGTCCAATCACTCCTCCCGCGTGAATGCCGCACCACACAGTGGCTTTGAGTGGATATAATGGCTCTTCGTGCATCACACGTGGATTTGCAGTGCCCCAGAAATGAAGATTTTGCTTATTGACGCAACCGCTTAAGGACTGAAACGAATAAAACCTGTAAATTTTAATACGGGCTATACTTCCAATGCGTAAAAATTGCAATCCCATTTTGTACCCAAATTAGCCTGCATATTCTCTAGTTTCAGTTTGTTATTGATTTTAGTTCGGTGCGGTTTAAAATATTTATAAAATATGAGTCAAGAGGAACGCCGTAAAAAGACTATCGGCAAATGGCTCGAAAATACTTCGCGTCCAAACCATTTCATCGCAAAAAATTTAAACATAGCACGCAGTACAGTGGATTCTGTTATTAAACGATTTTTGGAGACATTGACAGTTAAGCGAAAACAGAAAGGTGGAGCTAAAAGTGGAGCACATGATACAAATTTGGACAGGAAAATAGTGGGTACCATCGTAAAAAACCGGACTATGTCGTCCAGAAAAGTTGCTCGGAAATGTAATACCAACCAAACAATGGTACAAAAATCTAAAAAACGTAACGGTCTAAAAACACGAAAAAAACAAAAAATACCAAAAGTTACTGAAAAGCGAAAAAAAGTCATAAAAACAAGAGCCCGAAAGCTATACGAGTTGATCGGCAACAAGAAAGCGTGCTTGGTTTTGGATGACGAAACTTATGTCAAAGCCGACTTTACTACTCTTCTAGGTGCGCAGTTTTACAACTCGTTTGCAGCTGAGATTCTTCCGCAATCAACAACATCGATTGGGATGGAAAAATTCGGGTCAAAATATCTCGTTTGGCAGGCCATTTGCCAATGTGGACACAGAAGCTCATCGTTTACTACAACGGGAACAATAAACGGAGAAGTGTACATTAACGAGTGCCTAAAAAAACGGTTGATTCCTTTCTTAAACAAACACGAGGGTTCAACATTATTTTGGCCAGATTTAGCTTCAGCTCACTATGCTCATGCGACGTTGAACTTTCTTATTGCCAAAAATGTCGACTTTGCCCCAAAAGACACGAATCCACCCAATGTTCCACAGTGCCGTCCCATTGAATGGTATTGGGCTTTAGTCAAAGCTAAATTGAAGAAAAGTGAGCAGTGTGCAAAGGACGTAAAAGATTTTAGTGCTAAATGGAAAAGAGCGTGCAAAAAGATCACGGATGTAACTGTCACCAACCTTATGAAGGGCATTCGAAAGAAGTTGAAGAAAGAATGGGAACCCAAATAATTTTTTTATTTTTTTGTAATTGTGAATGAATTTAATAAAAACAGAGTTTTAAAGCAAATAAAAAAAATTACATGAATTATGAAAAAATTTTTTTTTTTACTTTGAAGTTTCCAAATTTTACTCGTTTCAGTCCTTAAATGAAAATGCGCCTCGTCGCTCATCATGATTTTCGACACAAAATCGTCCCCTTCGTTGTTGAGATTGAGGATGGCTTTACAGTAATTCACAAGCGACTGACGGTCAGGAGGCATTAACTGATGCACTGTTTGATCTTTGTACAGGAACATGTATAAGTCTTTCACTAAAATTCGCTGTATGGTCCGTCTGGTGATGCCCAATTGCGTGGCCCGTCGTCTGGTTGATGTTTCCTCGTTCTCAGCGAAATCGGCAGCCACAGCCGCGATATTCTCGGCCGAACGACCAGTGTGGTGGCGGCCACGCCCTGCGTGGTCTCCTGTGGTTTCACTCTGTTCGAGTCTAGTAGCTAAGTGCTGGAATGTTTGTCCAGTTGCCAGGAAATCGACGTTGAAATTCACACCGCGCTAACACCATCAACCGATTATTAGTCAAAAACATCGACACAATTATTCCACGCTCTTGCGGAGTATAGCGCTCCATTGCTTATCTGTTTGTATACTGCAGCCGTCTAGTTCACAAATGTCAAATATGATTGACATACGATACCATTTGCAAAAATTATACCATCTCCCGATAGGGTGATGGATGACACCTTGTATCATCCCGTCCTAATTCGTATTGTTTGTAGAGCTGTTTCTTTGGTAGACGATAAGCCGGTCTGTTTAGAACTTTAACCACGTACTCCACCTGCAGCGTTAGAGTTTTAGCACGTAATGGTGGAAAACAGCTGTCTTCAACATGAGCATATATGTAGTTTGGCATATTCGGTGGAATATGAAATGCTCTCTTAAGCAGCGAAGAAGAGAATGACGAAATAACTTCAAAAACTTTATATTTGCAGCTATGGGCAATATATTTGTTGGCGAAACAATTTCGTCAAGCAGCATTGATGAGTGCTTTTGACTTCGACAATTTTTCTTTTAAATGCAACTCCATATTGAGATTTCTCGTAAAATAAACTCCGAGGTACTTACATTCTTACACAACTTGAATAGTTTGCCCATTAAAGTGGTATTTTTCATTTGGTCAGTTTCCGCTTCCACCTCCTTTGAATATCATTATTTGAGACTTACTTAGCTTCACCAGCAGATTCCAAATTTTGCAGTATTCGAAGAGGCTGTTTATTTTAATCTGTAGGGATTCGGGTGAGTATGACAACAACACCAGCATACAATATCCTCAATGAAGAGTGCAAATGGACTATGGCTCAAAGCACAACTTTGTCTCACTCCTGACTCCAATCGAAACCGATTTGATAGCACCAGCTATCTTGGTATCCGCATACAGGCTTTCTATCACTCGTCTGAACTTTAGCGACATACCCATGACGAAGAGCTTATACAAGTATGCGCTTCGGTCCACTGAGTCAAAATCTCCTTAAAAGAAATGACTTCACGATACTATTTAATACAAATAGTGGTAATGCTCTTGATATTCCTTGAGCAGATTATTGGTGCCTATCCATGCAGTTAGTCCACTTTGCAAGGAAATACCTCGGTAGTTCGCTTATAACTTTTTTTATAAATAGAAAAGATCAAGGGCTTCGTCGAAACGCTGCTGTATTTCCCAACTCTCCAAAAGGTTGTTGAACAAGTAGGTAATATTCGTGTTCAGTTCGTCTGTGCCATATTTGTATGTAGGATTTGACCCATCCAATCTTGTCGCCTTACAATTCTTAAGACTACTTAGATCCTCAACAACATCCTGCAAAACAATTGGCCTATCCAAAATGTCCTTCTGGAAACCAGGCATGGCGTACTCAATGATAAGCGTGCTGCAAGAAGGGTTTAAAAGCTTGTCGAAGTGAACTTGAAGTCCTCGACCTCTGATTCAATCAGATACTCCTTCTTGTAAAGCGCCGTAAACTCTCAATTAGTCTTTATATACGAAACCTTCGCTCCATCTTTATTAAACAGTCGGAATAAATTGAGCCAGCCGAATGATAGTTATCTTGGCTTCCTGCACTCATTATTATCAAACCACGGTTCTTTGTATTCTTAGATTGGCTGATAATTGGGGACCCTTCCTTTATAATCCTTTCAATCCTGTGGAAGTACACATGCTGTTGGGTTTGTAGTTTCTCATCCAATTGACTTCTATATGAGTGAATTGTTCCATTTGAGCTTCTGTAGGAGACTCAGCTCAAAGGTTACAACAATGGGGAGGTGATCTGAATTTGGAACTTTCGTCATTTCAAAATCTGTTATAAGAATGCTCCATTCTCCACCTGATAGACAATATTAGTTTACGGACGTCCTCGGTCCTCCCACAAATTTGAACTCTCCATGTTTGTTGCACCATTCAGCACACTTAATCCAAACGAATCACAAAATTCCAACAACTTGGTACCATTTGCGTTACAAATTTGATCTTTAGATTTTCGGCTTGGTAAAGCTATTCGGTTTGCAGAACTTTTCTTCCTTCTTTTTCCACTCTTGCGTTGAGGTCTCCTATCACACAGACGTTCCGGTTTCCGCAGCATATCAAAATCCCTTTGCCAACGATTGCAGTTTAGATATAATGGTATTATACAGAATTGTTCCTGACCAAATTTGAAGCAAATATATCTAGTCGTATGATCCGGTATTATACCACTGCCACAGCGGTACGAAGGAAAAGCGGCTCACCTACGACGAGTACGTCGTCAATGTTCAGGAGCTCTTTCGTTTAAATCCCACGATTGCATATAGGCATAAGATCGCAGCTGAAAAGTATTGTACTACACCGAATTCTGACAGCTAAGCAGAGGTAAAAGTATCGATCAGCTGCCCTCAGATATGTTGCCAATGGACAACATTCCTTCTAGTCATAAGATTAGGATTAGGTAGGAGGTTTTCGTGGAGACGCCGGGCTCGTCAGCATGAATGGGTGCCTTCAAGAGATGATCGGCGTTTTCTGGCCCGGGTTGTGGCTTGGCGATGGATGTGTACAGGTACCCAAAGATGCAATTGGGGTGATGATCACTCAGGGCAAGAGGCAATTAGTACTTACCACTCCGATTACAGTTACGTAATGTTAAGTAGCTTAGGTAGGCTAGGTAGCATAGGTAAGTACAATCATGTGCTGCGTGGATCACTTTACCCTGAATGTTCAAAAGTTTCATCGTTAAATTAATATAATATTTGTAAATGTTGGCTGCTTGGACTTCTAAACGAACAGGGATACTCAAAATCAAAACAAACTAACCTACGGCCGAATGTGTTATATGACACTTCAGAAAAAGCACCATTTTTATTCGATTCTTGTTGATGGAAAGATTTGAAGCCCAAGCCGCCGAACGTGTTGCCAAAAAGAGTAAGTTTGTCTACTCAAGTGAATTGTATTAAAACAATATTATTTCAGAGAATAAATCCTCCTCTTTTTCATAAACGTTGGCGGATACATATTGCGTTTTATTGGGTTAAATTCCAAACGGCAGAATGGTCTCCAATCTTGCAGCCAGCAACACTGAAGGTTCCCGTTTCTAGATCGCATCACTTGGATATAAACAGTTTTGGAATTCGGCGTTATTGCGCTCGGCGTTATTTCACGGCACCCAGACCTTTTATGCGGATAAAGCCATCACCACAATTGTTTATGGTGGTTTTACCCGCCTCAGAAGATTTTCATTTACCAGAACTGCGTCATTTGCTGGTTGCAGCACCAGTTCAAATACGTCCAAGCATAAAGTACGTAGAAAGCGACCAGCGAAGGCAATATCAGATACCTACTTTGACTGAGCCCTACAGAAAAAAATGCTCTCTGTTTTATGGCTACGTCCACTATGCCGACTACTGCAGTCGCCACCGAAAGCGTTTAACTTCTACCTAAATGGAATCGGTTTATTGTTGCGCGCTTTGCTGTTCTATTTAGTTGATGCCTCCTTTTCTAGAGCCTATTCAACTGGCTTGGCAACTCAAGTCAAACCATCGTACACAGTACTCTAACCTGCCGCTTGTCTATTTCTATGGAGTAAAGAGGATAAGTCTGAACGCCGCTCTGTCCACTTCTTAAGCCTAATCTAGCAAACACGTCGCATAAGGGGCACCGGCTGTTATTACAATTGAAATGTCTAGCCGCTACTGAGTTAATGCCGAAATCAGTAGGGACGCTGGGAGTTTTGGAAATATGCGTATTGTATAGGGCCTCTTGAATCTTCATTTACACAAAAGATGCTACCACGAACCTTTTTGCTAACAGTAAACTTCAAAGCTGCTGACAATTCTATTACTGCACATATCAATGAATCTACGAGTATGTTAAGACTCACGATTTCAATGTAGTGCACGTTACCGTTAACAGCTCCTCACCCCTTTTTTTATTTTCTTTTCAATTCTAATAGATCTCCAATTCAATTAAAAAAAAAAATAATAATAATTCAACAACGACGTGATGATCTCTAGCTTCCAGCGTCCAGCGGTAGTCTATCTCCACGTCGACGTTTGCCGCGGCCTACCGTGAAAATAACTAATTCCACTCGACATGCAGCAAAAAAGAGATCAAAATACCCTCGAACCTATCACACTTTCTAGCGATCCACATTCCAAGCTCCCCACACGGTGTGAGCTTAACATGCCGGTACCCGTTAACGACCATCCCCCTCGACGGAACGACTTAAGCTGGTTATGTGAGTTGATATGCTATCGCCAATTATAGTCAATGCGCGTAGGTATTAAATTTAATTACGTTCGTCCAGATACTCTCAAGTTTCGAGTCTTGAGTTTATTGGTGGTGAAGACTTGAACCAAGCCCCAAGCCCCTTGCCCAAATCCCACAACGCCATTCCCGTTCCACAGTCAGTTTCATTCACAAAATCAAAAAAGCGATATTCTAACGTATGTACGAGTAATAAGCGGAAGTATTACGTTTGGAACGTGCGACAAGATTCCACCTTTTGGATACATGTAGCCGTAGGTCGGTTGAATGGATACTTGTGATGCGGGCTGGAGATGAAGGTGGACATGGAGATGGATGAAAATGAAGATTTGTTTAAGTGTGTGTGTATAAGTGGACATGTGTGCGCTGAAAGTCATGCTGGTAAAACGTGCTCTAAGTGGAGGTAGTTAATGTAGGTATACTACACCTGGGTGCTGTGCACCTTACCTCGCAGCACGCCATATGTCAGGTTTGTGCTGAAAATAGAGACAAATTCGTCGGAAAATTGTGAATGAAAGTCGAAAGGTGGTTAGTTGCACTTTGGGGTGGGTAATGCTGGTAGTAAGCAGACAGTTTGTTTGACTGTACGTTGGTGGGTATGTGTGGGTTGAAGGAGGACGAAGGACCATTGTTCTTGTAGCAATGCATGGCAATAGCATGAGAACGACTAAAAATGAGAATGAAAATCCCTTGGAGGGTGATGTAGGCTTTGAGTTGGAGGGCATTCATTCAATTTGCTTAGACATACAGTGAGTCAGAAGCCTTTAATTCATCCCAAGATTCTTTTCACGTCTCGAAACTATGATATGAACTGGGTGCAAAGTATTGATGCAATTGTGTATGCATGAGAACTACAAGAACCTCAGGTGTAAAATAAATGTATCTGTGGCCTTGTATGACAAGCGATCAGAAAGTATGAGACCGTGCCGCATTGCGTCGAATTCACTCTCATCTTCTAAACTTAGTCAATTGCTGCAGACATAGGCTTCGAACCGAACGAAGAATGTCATCAATTCGTCGTTGCAGCAAAAATTTAATCTATCAAACAGGTAGATTAATGGTATTACCGGTTGGAAGGAGCTATTGGAGGTTTCCATGTCAGACCAAAGGTGCATCGTATTCATAATCCGACAGGAGGCCACGGTCTTGTTAAGAGAAGAAATCCGCGGAAAACCAACTGGACACGTATTAAGGACCAGCTTCTAATACTGAAGCTAGAAGTGAGCTGAGTAATACAATAGGCCGTAGCGTCGTCATGTTATGGTAACAAATGAGGCCATCAAACAGGCGGTTTCTTCCTTGGATGGCTTCAAGTCACCTGGCACTAGTGGCCATAAACCGGCTGTTGCCAACTGTGAAGAGAATTTTCACTATTAGCCTGGCAATGGCATACATACCAAGTCCTAGGCGAACAGTGAGAGTAGCCTTTATAGTATACCGAAAACTGAAGAAAATGATTAAATGCACGCCAAGAGCTTCGCTTTGCTCACAAAGTTCCCGAAATGTGCCGTTCTTGTTTCGCCTATTTCAATTCTTTCATTTTTCTTTATGTTGGCACAACTGTCCTTGATCAAATTTAAGCACCATCGCATGACATTTGTCAAAAGTACAGCGTTGTGTTTATGCCGATTTGTTTCTTCTAAATACTCGTACATTCTCTATCCAAGACGCAACATGTTTACCAACTTGAAAGATCCCGCGATACTGCTCTGCAAAATCTGGTGGGCAAAACTTAAGGCATACTCGACACCCCTGATATTCAAGTCATGAGTTTTAGTTTCTATCTTCCGTTCAAAAAGAAGTGATCTTTGGTACAACACGCATTCGGATTTTGATGTCCACCCGCACCGACTGTCTTTTGGCTCTAATCTTAGCCGTCTGATGCAATGACAGCAGAACTCTTATCGTTGTGAAAATACGAAATTGCCTTTACCTGTGCCCAGAAATATTTTCGTCCACAATTTGAGTCGAAGTATATTCGCCGAGTTCCATCCATCTTATCTCACTAAGTTATGCGACATCTGTCTGGCATCACATGATTTCTCTTTCTAGCCGGCATGAGTCTGGCATATTCAGAGCCTCCACTTCTTAAACCGGAAACGATCTTCGGGTTTCAAAATTCTATCGCCGTTAACCGATTCATAGGCCTATTTAACGCATTTGTTGTGATTTTTGAATATTGATCTAGAGACGGGTTGATACTAGTTTTGTGGTGCAGGGAGCTCAATATTCATCCTCTTTCGTTGGCGTCATCATTTTTCCCAATTATATTGCAATCTGAACCCTAGAACTGATTGCCTAAGGGAACTACCTTAAACCAATCCAATTCAAATTCCATAGATTATTACAAAAATTGTATTTTGACTCACTGTACATGTTGCAAGTCTCTTATTTTCTGCGTATTTTAACCTGTGTCCTTATTAAGGAAGAGAGTGTAGAAAGAAGTCCCACTCAACGCCCAACGCGCGTGCACTCCAAGTGGAAAATGAAAGACGAGTCAGTTCAGTAACACACAACACATTAACAAAATGATGAAACCATTCTGAAGTTCGTTGGGCTTCGAGGAGGCGAAGGTAAAACTGATGTCGGTTGTAGGACGATACGACAAAAAATTCCTCTTAAAGTTAAAGAATAAAAATTACACTAAAATGTAGGCTCTTTCCCTTCGCCCTCTACAATGCAAATATCATATGATAACAGAACATCAAATATACAATAGTAATGGGTTGCTGACGCGAGTTTAAGGGCCGTTAAGGCAATCGCTATGCTTACTGTCTCAGTTCGTGGGCTAACAGCAGACTCAAATTCATGGTATCCATGGAGAGAAGTAAAGTATCACATTATAACTGTCAAATGCTGAATGCCGATTGCCACGTGCATTTGAAATTCTATGTTGGGATGCGCATGGAACCCATGTATAGTTTTCAGGTGGACAATTCAACATTCGCGCACAAACTTGTCTTGCAATTTGTCTTTCAATAAATTCCACCTAGGCAAATTTGATTCGTTTCATAATTTTAGCATTTTTTTTTTAATTTGGTAATAAATATGGGATACTTTTGAATCAAGCAATCAACCGATCAGCTGCTCAACACATCGAGCAAATAATTGATCGACAAGCTATACATTCCATACACAGGTTAACCGACTAAACGTCAACTTATCAATATGATCAACAGATCATATCATCAATAGGTCAACCGATCAGCCAATCAACCGATCGAAAAATCATCCGATCAACGCATCATATGATCACCCGACCCGTGATTTTAAACTCCTCTGAGCCTCAGAGAGGATGTTCATCCACTATACGAGTATAGGTATATGCTTCGGCCATCAAAATCGTTGTATCCCGAATCGTCGAAGTTGCCGGACTGCTTTTACATTCGTTCGTGACAAAGTACATTCTTCTGAACAATTGGGCGGGGTTGGGGTCGAATTGCCCTTGATGGACTCCATGTGGACTTACCGAGCCTTAAACCATACTGGGAATTCTACCGTTCAACCATGATTTAAGCTCACATATGAATAACTCTGTTTCTCCAAGCAGGGTCAGTATCTCCGTTATAATTTAATTTTGGTTGGGGTCTGCAGAAATGATCCGGTTCCGATTCTAATACAGTACAACCTCGCTCATTCGAACACTCGATAATTCGAACACCAAATTTGTTACATTATGTATCTTATGTATAATTCGAACGCTTGCCAAAATCCGTACGAATTTTCTCCGTCCCTTCAGTTACTAAGCGTGAAGACATTTCTGAGAAAGTCAAATGTGTCGAATCCCGTTAAGTCTGCCGCCGGTTAAACGTTTCTGCGATAAGGACGCTGAAGCGTTTTGCGTAGTCAGTTTTCATTTGGTGTCAACTAGCTTTGTGTTCAGTTTGTTTTTTGAAAAGTTAATTTTAAAGTTTTACCATGAACCGCCCTTAGAAGCAACATAAATTTTTAACCATAAAGCAGAAATGCGAAATTTTGGGAGAATTAAGCAAAGGAAAAAGCGCCACCAGTGTGGCATATTAGTTTAGAGTTGGAAAATCGACTGTAATACTAGACGGAGTGAAAAGTGACCTCCTTGACCGCCAGAATGCGCTGCTACTGCAAAAAAGGTTATGGCGCCTTGAAGTCCGTTCATATTTAGGCAGACATGCCAAATTACAGTGCGATACTGTCTTTAGTTTTGTTTTGACAGCTGATTGTTGTTGACGTGTTTGGCATCATGTTGAGTATGGACAAAAACGATTTTCGTTCTCTCATAAAACATTATTTTTTGAGATGCAAAACGGCGAAGGAAACAAAAGAAAAGTTGGATAAATATTATGGGGCTAATGCTCCGTCAGATTACACCGTCAAATATTGGTTTCGAGAGTTTCGTGGTGGCCGCAACTCCACTACCGATCGAGTCCGCAGCGGCAGGCCCTCCGATGCGGTTACAGAGGACAATGTCAAAAAAATACATGAAATGATGTTGGCTGACTGGAAAGTGAAGGTGCACGAGCTAGCAGATACCACAAAGATTAGTACTGAGCGCACACGCCATATCTTGGGCAATATTCTGCATATGAAAAGGTTATCCTGCCGTTGGGTGCCGCGCATGTTCACTCCCGAACAAAAACACGAACGCGAGAGCACTTCGAAAGAGTGTTTGGACTTGCTGATGCGGAATCGGGCGGACTTTTGACGTCGATTGGTAACTGGATTTGGATACCTCGGACTATTATCTCTTCCCAAACCTCAAAAGATGGCTCATCAATAAAAAATTCAGCTCACGCGAGGAAATCATCGACGCCACGGAGAAGTATTTTGCAGACTTTCCGGAAAATTACTTTTCGGACGGGATCAAGAAGTTGGAAAATCGCTGGAATAAGTGTATCAAACTAAAAGGGGACTATATTGAATAATATAAAAAACATTTCAAAAAAAAAAATTTATAATTCCCAAGGACTTCACTTTTCACTCCATCTAGTACATTGAACAAAATTCCACGACATATTTGGCATATTCAACTCAAACTGAGTCGGGAACTGGAAAGCGGAAAACGTTGAAAATGCCAGAAATGCCCAAAATGGGGAAGGCCCTGTTCGAATGGGTTTGCAGACAACGCAAAAGACATGCGCCGATATCCGCTGCCATACTGTCGCAAAAGGCTAAGCAGCGTAACGAAATTTATAAGGAGTGCCCAAATTTCAACGCCAGCAGGGGATGGATGCAAAAATTTCGAAAGCGACATGGAGTGAGGATCTTAAAAAACTTTCTAGTGCTGCCGATCAAGTCGCGCCTTTTATTTAGGAGTTTCATCGAAAAATAGATGGCACAGGCCTTACAAAAGAGCAGATCTACAATGCGGAGTAAACTGGATTGTATTGGCGCTTACTTCCTGATAGGGCCCTAGTAACTTCATCCGAAAAGAGTGCTTCTGGAAGAAAGGTAAGCAAGGAAAGGGTAACGTTTTTAGCCTGCTGCAATGGGTCAGGGGAGCACAAGGTTCGACCATTAGTAATTGGAAAGTCAACAAACCCAAGAGTGTTTAAGAAATTCAACAATCCGCTGATATCCGCTGATATATATACAATATATACAAAATGGCTGGATGACAACAGAAATCTTTGAGAATTGGTTTTACAAAGTTTTTGTTCCTGAGGTAAGTTACGCTCATCGATTTACCTTATCATATGATCTTATACAAAATCTTTTTTCAGGTAAAATAATATTTGGCAAAAAATATTCTCCGCCAGAAAGCATTGTTGTTACTGGATAATGCTTCATGCCATTCAAAGAGATTGAAAAGTATAGATGGCGCTTTTGTGTGCATGTATTTCTCCCCCAATGTAACTGCATTCATCCAGCCGATGGACCAAAATATAATTAATTTGCTTAAAATATCACATAAAAAGTCTCTACTTGAAGCCATAATAGCTTCAGAAGAAACCGATATGGCAAAGTGCATCAAGTCGTTCAGTTTAAGAGATGCTATGCACTTGCTAGCTTCTGCGTCGAAGAGTATAGAAAAATGTTGGTCGGAAGTATTGCTTTGAGAATCGGAATGGGATGAAGACGATGATTTACCCCTTTCAACCCTAATTCAACAGCTTCGTCAAGAACGGTGTGACAAATTTGTATTCGTCTTCTCGTCTTCTAGTCCAAATCACGCCAGGAAATGAATTTGGGAATGCAGAAATTCGACACTGGGTAGAAGATTTGGACGGCGAAAATATGACTGACTCTGACAGGGAAATTGAAACCATACCTGAACCCAAAACAACTATCAGCAGTGGCAGTATTGATTTATGTATCGCAAATCGAACAATTGAATAATTTAAAAAATTCAATCGTTAAAAAAACCATTAAAAAAAATTAAACAAACTGGAATGTCAAATTTTTTTACGCAACTGTAACTATATTACATTAATTATCTTTTGTTTCTTTGTCTGAAAACTTTCTTTGAATAGACTTATTTATTTTACTGTTAAAAGCTGCTTAAAACAAATATTTCATGCAAAATATTGTCTATGAAAAGGGTATCCAGTAATCCGAAAACCTCCGTGGTTCAAACTAAGGTAGGTTTCTATTAGTTCGAATTACCGAAGTTGTACTATAGCATTTTCTCTTGTTTTATTTTAAGGGTTTGGCTCAGGCTTTGTAATCTTGACGTTTTCCTTTTGCCCTTTGGTAACATTTTCAGACATCGTTTTCATTGTCTCCTCGATGGTACCATTCTCAGGCTCCTTCGTTTTCCATTTGTGAAGTCAGTGTTCATCATAGAACTCGCGGGTAGCTCTGCTCCTTTAACGGCTTTTTGTCTTGTTATATCTGCTTGCTGGCACTCAGACAAACCAATTACACCAGAAGCGGCATATCCGATGGTTTTCAATACTACTTGCTAGCGGCAGAGGATATCTTGAGAGATAAATGACCCTTGATTGTCAAAAGCTCTGGCGATCTCTTGCGAGTAACCATCCGACGTCAAACTTTCTCACAGTCCTTTCTCGCCTTTGGCATGTTCGGGATATCCATTATATGGAAGGATTGTCTCGAATGGGAATGTGGTTAACCTGCATATTATCAGATTGAATTCATTATCGGAGGTGCTGTCGTGCAAGCTATTGTAATTCCAATAGTACCACCAAAGATGCTTTCCTAGCTTTTCGGATATATCACACGGGACAATTGTAACTTCACACCTAGGGAACTGATCGTGGGTTTTGTCTAAAAGATCTTAGAAGTTGTCTTTGGTACTTTCGTCTTCTATCGATGTTACCATACGCGCATATTAGGCTGATATTGGAAAAATTCCATTAGTCAAATCCACACCCAAATAAGTGTTGCTGTTGTTGTAGGAGGTATAATAATGTCGGAAATTTTTACTCGCGCGTGCCCCGTCGCATTACAGGACCTTCGATTATTACTTGGCTGGACGCCGTTGTCTTCTTTTTAATTTACACGCTTGTCAAAAGTGAATCCATCCTTATCCAAGGCACTTAGTTGTTTCTCTACAGAGGAGTTAAACTCCGATTTGAAGCAGCGGACACTTTCTGTGACCCTTTAATCCGAAGTCAGTTACCCTTTTCGGGATTCTGCTGTTGACGGCTAAAGGTTTCATCTGCCGTCCCAAGCTTGACGAAGATCAGCGCTTATCCTAATCGCACAGCAAACCACAACCGTTAACTACAATAGCTGAAATGTGTATAAGTACTCTTGCATCTAATGATAGATGTTTCTCTCAAGTACGAGTATCTACTTGCACTCGTTGTGGAGTTGGCTAGCTGCAGGTTTAATCTCTACTGTCAGTTTAATCAGTTTAATATACATATATGTACGTACATACTAGACTGCCCAGGGAAATCATCACGCGCTTGCGCATAAATGACTAACACTGGCTATAGCATCGCAACGACCATCCCAGGAGGGACAATGTTACGGAAATTAAATCGTGCGGTTAAACAAATGTGCATTTAATTTTTTTTTATAATTTTGAGATACTTAATAAAAATGCACGCTTCTTCTTTCTACATAAAATATAAAACGATATATTTTAGTTTCTCTTATTCGTACAAAGGAAATTCTAAAACCTGACTTTGATACAATTCTTATACAGTTTGGCATCAGTGTTTTCGGAAAACTGCGTCCTATTCACTTTTCACACCAATATCGTACGTTTGTCACCATTGACACACAACATTTTCAATTAGAAAATGTTCTTATAAGCCGATGTCGCAACCACATTCGAATACCGAAAAACTCATTTCGACCAATCAAGTTGATGAATTCGCCCGAATCGATTCGATGGTCGTACATTTCTTCGCCATAGATTTGTGTCCAATCTAAAAAGTTCGTTACAAATTACTTAAATTTGCAATCTTTCACATTCGAATAGGACTTACCTTTGGAAAAATTACCAGGATAAAACTTCACCCAGAGGGTGTAGCGAAAATTCTCCGTTCTCATGGAATAGCCCATCACTTTGATGTTCTTCAGGCGTGGCTTATCACTGTTGGGATGCTTTGTTGGTTCCCATCCTGGGCGAGGATACTGGCTAAGGGCGTAGGTCAGCAATTCACTATGACTTTGTCCGGCCAGTAGCGGATAAAGACTCTTTCCCTCGGTGCATAGTAGTTCAGTTCTGTTCTGACAGCTGGGAATTGGTGGAAGTTTGACCAAATCAACGAGAGTGGAGAAAATGTCCACCAACTCAACAATTGACTTTATTCGTCTGGCCCTGGCCAAAGGGAATTCCGGACTCCGGATGATGAGAGGAACTCGAAGAGCTACCTCAAAATTACTGTACTTTGCCCACTCAGCGTGTTCGCCAAGGGACCAACCATGATCGCCTGCTACCATTACTATTGTGTTGCTTCGGTTAATACTTTGGAGAAACTTGCCAAACAGGTCGTCTACATAAGCCACAGAAGCGTAGTATGCTTGCCTGATTGCAGTTCGCTGACAACTCGGAATTGGTCCGTAGGGAAATGAAATGTTCTGATGCTTGAAATCGTCTCGCGAACGGACATCAGTGAAGGGATTCCATGCCACATTTGGCATTCCGTATGGCTTGTATGAGTCCTCGGTGTAGTTTTGAAAGTCATCTAGTCGAAACTTGTCAAGGAATTCCCTGGGAAAGCGAAAGTTAATGTGCGGCTTGTGAAAGCCTAGAGCCAAGAAAAATGGTTCCTTCCTTTTCTCACTTAGCAATCGTTTGGCTTCCTTTACAGATTCAATATCCGGGAGAGTTTTCAGCGGCTGTGATTCCAATTGAACCGGGCAGATGAGATTCTTTTTAAGCACTCCACTGCCATCGAGGCACA
This sequence comes from Volucella zonaria, assembly GCA_963966105.1. Taxonomy (NCBI): domain Eukaryota; kingdom Metazoa; phylum Arthropoda; class Insecta; order Diptera; family Syrphidae; genus Volucella; species Volucella zonaria. The sequence continues at coordinate 73,514,221 of OZ014534.1, read as the reverse complement.
CTGGTGAATTCATGTATTTCTCAGTCTTTGGGTGGAATGCTGGTTGGCTCCAACTCAGGGGATAGTCGTCATTGTTGTTGGAAGAGATGCCCGGATGGAAGATTTTCCCAACAGAGTAAGTGGTATATCCGTGCTCTTTAAAGTACTGAGGAAGAGTTGTAAAATTGCCCACATATGTTCGCCAGTAGTTGTAGAAGTCGTATAGCCTTAGAGTATCTGGCCTTCTACCAGTGAGAAGGGAATTTCGACTTGGAGCGCACAGAGCTTGCTGCAAGAATAGAAAACCATAAATGAATGTTACTACTCAAAAATAACTGTATCAGCGACAAATACCTGACTGTAGGCGTGAGTAAAGTAAAAGCTCTCCTTCATAAAGTTATCGAAATTCGGGGTTTGTGCCAGCACATCGCCGTATCCCGATATCGCTGGACGTAGATCGTCGATCAGTACCAAAACAACGTTATACTGCGAAGCACCGTCTACTAGTAATAATCGCGCCAAAATGCAACATATCGTACAGGCAATATGGACCATCTCTCGACCGCTGACTGACAACGAATGTCCAGGTCCCGACATCAACAAAATTTCAACGTCGCCGGATGTCTGTAAAGCTGTTTTCAGTTTTCACTCGCTTAGAAGTTTAATTGAGGTTCTGTGAGGTTCATTGTTCACTTGTTATAGGGGATGACGCAACTCTATTAGCGTGCGGCAGTACTTGTGTTTTATTTTATTTATTTTTTTTTCTAGTGAAAGTTGAACGAACAATGTCTGTGCTCAATTTTGTTCGTAGTATACGTTTGTGATTGTGGCAGAAAAATTTAAAAAAAAAAAAAAAAAAACCAAAATCTGCGATAAGAATGAAAGTGAGGATGGCATTGAATGTGACCTTGATAGGGGCTAGGAGGGCTGATGCTGCGCTACTGTTGCTGGTTTATTGGCGATAATTCATCTCTTGGTTTTCAGTTACTTTTTTGTTGTTGTAGTTCGTAACTGACTTGTTGTCTGGCAATTCGGGGTTATTGACGTTTGACTGTGAGCTGTAGATTTTCATTGGAACGTGTTATTGTAGGTGGAGATGTAGATGCAAGATTGCTTTGAGATTAAGGCAGCGATTACGATAGGTTAGTTCGTCGGCAGTTACGTATGTAAGTACATCGGTACTTCGAAAAAGAGAAATCTCACGTGTACCGTCACGTGTCGTAAGCTTGTTCTATTCGAGAGGCAGAAACCGATGGTTGCTGCCCCGTTTGAAGATATTGAAGCATAGAATATCATTTAGTCGTTGCGTAAGGACATCCGTTGATGCACTTCAGATCTATTTTTGCAATGTCTAAGAAACAGACTACGAGTTACTTAAAAGAAACTGCATCTTCATCTAAGCACTTTGAAGCTCACGCAAATCTACAGAGATTGTGAAGTGAAGAAGACGGATGGCTCTACAAAGTAGGATAATAAGTGGTTGCTCCGAAACATTTCAGATAATTCGTTGATAACCTTTGGTATTCGTCGTGCTCGTTTTTCCGAACCCGTGAGCCCACTCACGAAACCTATTTAAGGGTAGCAATAGTACTAAAGTGCGAAAAATTAAAATATTAAGGCTCTGTTGCTTCTTCAAGATCTTTTGCCAGCTTCCTCCAGTACCGCACTCCATGTTGTATGATGTTCCTTTGCACTTTCATGCACCACCTTGGATACAGTCGTTCTCTGCGGCGTTGTTCCCCGAGATCAGAATCGAAGACTGTTTGGGGCAGAGCTATGGTGTCCATTTTCAACATGGCCCAGCCATCTCATTCGTTGAATCCGTAGACCCCTAACCGCACCGATGTTGCTAAACAGCCCGTGGTTGGATCTGCTTTTTCCTTCCCCGTCAATACAAATTGGACCGAAAATCAAATGCAGTATCATTTTCCCGAAGCGGCCAAGTGCATCTTTATTCGCTTTCGACAAGGTCTAAGCCTCTGTGTCATAGATCGGGATGATAAAAGTCTTATAGTTCTAGTTCAATTGCCTCCTAAACCCAAAGAAACAGCAATAGCAAGAGCAATTCTACGTCTGTTCTACGTCTGATTTCTCCATTGATGTCGTTGCTGCTTGTAACTGTGGAGCCAAGGTATGTATAGTGGATGAAGTCCTCAACTGGCAATGGTGACAGTCTGGCCAAGCCGTCGATGGTGTGCGACCTTCTCTGACAACAGCATGCACTTTGTTTTGCCCTCGTTACCGTCAGGTACATTTTGGCCACTTCGGCCTTGATACTCATGAAAGCTTCATTGGCATCCGCGTACGCAAGTTATCGTGCGGACATAAAAATATTGTGCCTCTTTTATTGGCCAGAGAGCCTTCCTTTTATCCTCTGATATGGTCTGTGTACGAAAACTTGGATATTTAGAGACCTTGAAGGAAGGCGGAGGTCTCCTATATACGGATCAGCGGCGCCGTCTTATTTGATTTCCTAATTGGTGTTAGAGATTGCGACATCAAATCATCCGAACTGCACTTACGGTTTATTGCTTTGAATGCCCACAAGGCAATTTTTATGGCGTCGACCTTGTGGAAGATAAGATTCCGATTGAATTTTCTTTGCAGGTCGAACCAGATCTAATGGATCCTGAGGCAGAATTTGTGTTATAAGCTTCAATAAATGCCAAAGTTTACAAATCATTCACCACTGTTATTTTACTTGACTCTGAATCTCATAATCTGAATGTTATTATGCGCAACGCTGGAGTCGCAAACATTCAAAATATTTAATTACGACGTTTTTCCTTTAGACAGTGTATAGGTTGTCATTTTCGTCGTCATTTTTAATGTGCTGTGTTGTTTAAGTTATATGAACTGACGAGACATACCTTCTACTCTTCCGCGTATAGTTCTGAAGAAACTTATATTACCGGAAACGTGGTATTATCCTTAATACATAACTTAACTCAGTGGACAACAAACTATGCGTGCCATCCACATTAGTTCGAAATCGACGTCAGTTCTTCTACGAAAGGATTTGATTGTTTTGGATTTGAAATAGGAAAACTTAAAAAAACAAATTAATTTCTAAATTCCTTATTATTTAACATTTTCAGTTTTAGCCTCTATAACGGATATTTCTTCATTCAATAATTGAAGGACCTTCATTTGGAAATTTCTAAAGTTTCTCGACGGCAATTTAGCTTCCTCCAGCTGCAGAGCTAGTGACTCACAGAATCCTCGTTCTTTTGTCTTCGGTTGGGGATCCTCTTTGAATCCCTTCAGTAAGGATAAAACCAATTCATTGTTGGTGTTAGTTAAAACGTCTTCATTGATAAGAGAGCATGTTTGACTTTTAGGTATATCCTTTGAAGATGTTGGCGATATATTACTGAGAGGAGTTGATGGTCTTTTATTACGATGTCGTTGTGATTTAGGTAATTCACACTCTACATACTCATCATGGAATCCCTCAAAAGAGGAAACAGTACTTTCATAGTTACAATCACCAGAAGGACTATGAAGATACAAATTTAACAATAGAATTAAATGTTTGGTTTATAAAAACAACATTTACCTCTCACAAGAAGCATTACAATCATCCAGAAAGGAGAGCATCTTGAAAAATTTATATTTGATAGCTTTACCAGTTTTCATTGATGCCCTTTGCTTTTGAATGCGAATGTATCTATCTTTTATGGTTCTCCAACGTTTCTTGACAACATCAACTGAGAAGAGTTTCGAAATGGAATACATAAGAAACAAATGAAAGAATTAAAATTTTACCTGAGACACCTAGTTCCGTTGCTATTTCCTTCCATTTCTTGTCGTTTTTTAAATGTTTTCGGAAGTCCTTTTGGTTTTTATCATAGAGAAATCTATTTTGTTTGACTAACTCTATTAATCGCTCCTCTTGCATGTTTAAGATTACTTTTTTCTATTCTTTGGTTAGATGTTGTTTAAAAACAACCGGCGCTAGAGATGACTATACCTGGGGAAGAGAGGAAAGGTTTTTTTTTTTTATTAAAGCGCATAAACATACAAAAATTTGAGGTGTTGACATGCTTTGTACAGCATCGTTGAATAAAAGATAAAGTCATTCAAGGCATCCCTTAGCGTCTCACATTGGTTTTCTTTTGATTTGGTTTTAATGTGCAGGTGTTTGCACTCGTATGCCAAATGCAGTGGCAATTCAACAGCAATTGAAAAAAACAAATTTTTTGAAGCAGCCGGCATATTTAAAGTGTTAGGGAAACTCTTCCCAGTTCCAAAAGCTAATCATAATTTTGAAGCCAGTGCATGTGGGCATAGCGGCTGGCAAAATACTACCTAACTTTGAAGGAAAACGTTATCATTATATGTATACTACACATGCCTGTCTGTAAAACTGCCGTCAGTTCTTCTCTCTTTGTGACATAATTGACATCAATGTGAAATGAACTACCATACAGCGTTCCTCAAAACAAATTTAAAATTGTCTAGGCACTGATGCTTCCGCCCAGCAGTCGTTAAATGCAACGAAGAACGACGCTGCAGAGGAAGGTCACTCTAAATGTTGACGTGCGCTGTTGGAAGAGAACCTGCTCGACGTGCAAACTTTTTATTTTATTTTTCAACCCACATTTGCTGTCAGGCGTCGGGGTAGCTTTGGAATATTCAACTTCTTCAGTGAACTCGGTCCCGGCTTTCGCTTCTCATCTCTGCCAAGGCTTTTCCCGTTATCCATCCCATATCCTGAATCTCAATCCGGTGCAGTTTGTTCCGTTCTTATTTCCAGTATCTGTTTGGTTTTTCCGACTGGTCTATCCGTTGCAGATATCCGAGCGATTTTAACTGTCCCTCCCCGATTTCTTGTGCCTTACTTCGGAGCATATTAGTTCGTATCACTTCTGGGTTTTTCCCTGGACCTTCATACGAAGTTCATTGCTGTTGCATGGAATTTGGTCAGATGGTTATCTAATAGCGGTAAACACTCAATACCGTATAGTGATATTGGTATTTTAACCGTGTTGTTTTCATGTTTATCTCTCGTTTCGGCTTATTACTTTCTAGTCCATTTTTTTCATTACAGTTAACAATGGTTCCAATGTATTGGTAGGATTCAACGCTCTCTATTTCTCTGCCATTGCATATTATCATACATCCAGATTCTCTGTCGATATATCCTCTTTAGAGACTCACATTACTCTGCTCTTTCTTTAGATTATTGGAACAATTTTCCAATGCTTGTAGTAATCCGTCGGGATTATTTGCTATGACAACAATGTCGTCCGCATATAATAGGAATATCAGGTAGATGGGGTGAAATCTCCAGTTCCCAATTTTTGTTTGTGTCTTAACATGATTTTGCTACTTCATCCATAAATAAAATAAACATTAGAGGTCTAAGATTGTTTCCTTGCTTTAGTTCTTTTTAGATCTTTATATAGCGTTTTTCAGTCTCTCCGGGACATTTTAATTTTTTTGGTGCCCCCACACATGTTACCTTGGCAAACAATCGAGCGCTGCTTTCAAGTCTAGGTTTTTCCACTTAGATATCCATTTTTTCTGGGATAGCTCTTAATACGAAGATCTGGTCTTTTGTTTGTCGACCCGGTCAGAACGCTATCTGCTCCTTCTCTATGTCTTCTTCTGCTACTCCAATAAGTAGCTTTTCTAGAACTTTGATATACATATGTATAACTTATATACTGTAAATGATAAGGTTATCGGCCTGTAGTTATCACAATCGTAGCTGCTACTCTTCTTGTGAATTAATATTATTAGATTTTCCTTCCATTATGTTGGTAAACTATTTTGTTCACACGCTTTTTAAAACAGTTCAATGCAAACAAAGTAACATAAAGAGGCAAATAGAAGACACTTGAGACTTCTTTCTGAAACAAATATGAGAGTTGAATTAATCTAATAAGCGGCAAGTTTGAAAAATCTGGGTACAACCGTACTCTAAGTAAATTCCTTTATATTGCGATAATTTCACAATTTACTTAGAAACTGAAAGTGCGGTAGTACTCCTCGCAATACTTCGTGCAGTAACAAACACGAGACACACGTACAGTAAAATGTGACATTCCATCGGATTGAATTTTATTCTTGTCCCTTCATTTTCATCAATACGTCTGTTCCAGAACTCCAAATTTGTACAAAAATCGGTTCCCGCGAGAAAAAATTTGTAAAAGAGAACGTATTTGAGAGAGTAATTCATTTGCCCACCCTGCCAATTCTTACAAATTTCTACACGAGATTTTTCTTTGGGCAGGAATTGTAAAAACCGTAAAAGCTTCAATTTGTGTGCATTCCTACAATTTTATGCAAATCAACTCAAAACATGATTTGGACATGGACAAATAAGAGAAAGAAGGGCTTCATATTGAAGCGAACTGTTCGCCTAATACAATACAACTCACTAAACGCAAATTACATCAATAAAATAGTAATAATAACCAATTTAAAAATCTTCCCGTTTTACAATTTCTTTTTTGTTTTCTTTTTACTTGCTACTTTTGAGGTGTCAAACGCATTTAACAACAACGTTTTCCCGCGAGATTTTGGATTTAATTTGGATTTAAGAGATGATTTATTCCTACTCTCCAAACTTAAGCAAAAAATTCTATTTTATAAATTGTTACAAAAATCTCGCGGAAACCGTTATATACAAAATACCCGGTAGAAACAAACTGCTGTTTTCAAAATATGTCAATTGTACTAAATCGTACTATTTTGCAATTCTATTATATCGGACTTGCAGCAAGATTACAATTTGCGATATACTGCAGCAACGCATGGGGTACAGTAAACACGTGTGTTTTCTTATATCGAAAACAATGTTCTCTAATTTTGCTGCACGAGTTTTACTTAGCAAAAATAAATTAAAGAAAAACAGCATATACATAGTTCAAAACTACTATTTTGTTCAAGAAAACCATAACATGATCATCTTAAAAAGCCATATATTGGAGATTAACCATTCGGAGTAAGTACATTACATCATAGCCTAGCCTGTAGCTTTAAATCGAAATAAAATCAAATCAACGGTGAACAAATTGTCAATTCTCAAACGTCAAAACGCTCAGAAGAAAAGAATACCATAGGCCTACTTTTGATTTGCAGTTGCGTTTACGATATTTACGATACAGAGCTGATGCGAAGCTTAAGGTAACATTATGAATTGCCCTAAACATTTGCTTTGTGGGGTGTGAAATATGAAAATGAAATTGGAAAAAAAAAAAATAATCATACTATTATTTAAAAAGAATTAAAAACAAATCATGCGCAGATTCAAAAAAAAAAATTCCTTCGCCTTAAACACTAATCACATTATTAAGGAAAACAAGAAATCACAATATCATCCCTGTTTTATGTTGAAAATTACCTCACCCAACTGTCAACCTGGCATCACTTTTAATAATTCTGTGTTCTGTGAAAGTTTTGTTTACATTTTTGCCGTGGCCGGCGATTTAATTCACTTTATTTGTGTTTCCTCGTTAATTATGTTCACCGCAGTTGTTAAGCCGGGAATATTTAAACACGTAACTTGCAGGAATACACTTTATCCGAAGAGCAACGTCTCCCGTTATGCTGTACCCGATGAGTTAGTGCTTTGGTCTGTGGATTACCCAGAATACCTACCCCCCGACTACACTTCACCACATATAGATAATCAAGTGTGGGCAGATCCAGACATTCACGACAGCACATTTCAGGCAAAATGGAATTCCCTGGATGGCACTGTGAATCGAATCTCATTCAATGGAACATATGATGTCATTAATGGTGTTCCAAGGAATCCCATAGGAAGGACTGGGTTGCAAGGTCGTGGCTTGTTGGGTCGCTGGGGACCGAATCATGCAGCTGATCCGGTGGTGACTCGATGGCGAAGAGATTCACTTGGCAATGCCCTTATCAATGGAGAAAAGTAAGTATTCGAAATGAAGATGACATCAGACGAGACGAGTTAATCGAATTCTGATTTCTTTTTTTTTTTTTTTAGGAGAATTCTTCAAATGGTCGCTATTCAACGACATGACAACAATATGTGGGCAATTCCGGGTGGCATGGTTGACCCTGGCGAAAAAGTGAGTACAACACTAAAGAGAGAATTCATGGAGGAAGCTCTGGACGGTTTTGGTAAGAGGTTTTGTTGCTTTATTTGGAAAACAGAACTCTTATTCAATTTATTTTTTAGACAACAAAAGAATGATTAACGAATTCTTTGCCGAGGGCATTGAGATCTATAAAGGTTACGTGGATGATTTTCGAAACACTGACAACGCCTGGATGGAAACTGTTGCTTATAGTTTCCATGATGGCACCGGTAAACAAGTTGGAAAGCTCAAGCTATCTGCTGGTGACGATGCAGCTAATGTTAAGTGGATGGATATTAATAAGGACTTGAAATTACATGCAAATCATTTAGATATTGTGAAACAAGTTGTTGATAGATTAAACGCACATTGGTGAAACCATGGAAATTGTTACCTTTGCCTTTTTAATGAAAATTCGGAGTAATCGATATTTTGTTAATAGGATGGAGCAGTTACATTTGTATTAGGTCAAAGTGCGTATGTACGCAACGGCCTTCTACCAAGTTATCTGATCAAGCGCTTTGGCATCGGTCGTTGCTTGGTTTTTGGTCTGGTCATGTTTTTTCAGAACTGCAAACGACAAGTACTCTGCAGAGCATCTGTATAGCTTATTAGTTTTAACAAAGCATAGAATTGCCGTTACTGATGATGTGGCATATGAATGAGCACAGTCATTGGAATTGCTCGCTCATTCATTATTCTAGTTGCATCTGTTTTCAGTGGTCAATTGGATTTCCGAATATGAGAGCCGTGCATTCCTGTGTCGGGTGTCCTTCATTGATTTTCTCTTTCATTTTGTACGTAGATGAGAAATTACCGAGCAGTTGAAGGCTGAGTTCCTACGTAATATCGTAAATTTTATCAAGTATTAACGGCCATACAACTAGAAAATAAACAAAACCAAATGGCGATGAGTAATTTCTGATAGAATATTCAGGAAAGAAATTCGGGAGCACAAAATCATATGATTTCTATTCTAAATACGCTGTTTTAGCCGGATTACATACTGCAACGTCATACTCATACTCAAAACACTCAACTCAGAGTTATATAAGTGAACTACAATAGTTAGTTCCATTTCTTCTCTCAGAATTTTTTGTTAAGAAACCAGAGAAAAAGCAATTGAAACAGACATCTGCTAAGAAGTTAACCCTACACATAGATATTGTTAAGATCTGGGCGCTGAGACTAGATCACGTACCATTCAAAACATGGATAAAAATCGCAAATCTTGCATTCGAGATTTAATTAAAATAAACTGATGAGGGGCGATCGGATATCCAATCAATGGGAGAAGAGGTTTCTTTTTCTACCCAAAAACGAAATTAGAAGCGGCCGAAATTACCGATCGGTTAAATGTTGCATACAACAAAAGCATATGAAGGAGTTCTAGATAATCGACAGCATAATAATTGCTAGTAGATTCAAAGTTTGTGGATAATGACTGAGAAACACCACAATGCTTCTAATAATCTGTATACATATCATCTACATTGATTTGGAAAAGCGTTGTCAGAAATCGTACATGAACATTTTGCAAATGTACCCGACACGTACATATGCGTATGTACATTGAAAGTGTCAGTAAAACGAAAGTCAAATACAGCCTGCGAATAACCAGACCATTCGATGTTTAAGTTGGAAGTACACCAGGGCAGCGTACGAAGTCTGTTACTTTTTAATATCGTTCAAGATTTTCTATTGATGCAGCACATTAACGATTACGGAACGACTTCTCCTATTTTCGCCGATGATAGTGCTATCGTTAGTAGCGACGTTACAGCCCTTCCAGCAACACTGCAAGATTATGAATTACGGGTCGCAAGGAAATTGCGATGACGACAACGAACGTAAAGTAAGAATGATGTGACTTAAACGGTGCAAAAATCCCGCAGTATTTTGTGGTAAGCAAATGCCCCCTTAACTTAAACGTTTGTTACACAGCTTTAACATACATATCACAATGTTGGATGATCTACGAGAAGTATAAATGAAAAATTCAATCGACGGAAATCAATATCTTACGAAGTACCAAATGTACATACATATGTGGCAAAACGTGATCTGATAAGAAGTGTGCGTATCCGCGGAAGTAACAAGATCATAAAACTGATAGTTGTAAAACAAAGATGCCAGTCAAAAAATGAGAAAAGCAATAGAAGCTCAAGTTTTCGTCAGAGGAATAAGGCTTCGAAACATCGTATATGAGATCCTATCTAATACGTTATGTAAACGTATGGCAGCATACGAGTACGTATGTACATACACACAAGGCAGTGTGTGGTTTTGGCATCCTTGAATGTTGTTCAACTGCGAATAATGACGGTGGAGAATTCATACTGCTCCGTCGAGATCAGTAAAGAGTTTAGTGAGGCCTTTAATGTCAAAAAAGCTTCATAAAAGGCGATGTGCTGTCAAAGAAAATCTCACAATAGGCATATATGTACATAAATACTCGTTTAAATTAGAGGTAGCTCGATGTATGAAATACAAATAATAACTTACTACCTAAGTAAGTAGGTGGCGCTACAATTCGGGGTAGACCTGGGCATTAACCACCAATCCTCTCCAGTTAGCCCGGGCTTTAGCTAACTGCTTCCAGTCGTGCACCGCAAGTTGGTTGAGATCCTCTACTACTTGTGCGTGCCACGTAAAATGAGGTCTCCTGCGGGTTAGATTCAAAGACTCTGCCTGCCGGAGCATTGGTGTTCATTCGCTCTGCATGTCCTAGCTGTCTCAGGCGATTGATGAGCAGTTTTCTAATTAGTCACAGTTTTCTAATTAGTTTACAGCGAGTATAGTTCGTTGTTGAATCTTCTCCTCAAAAGCTTGTCAACGCAAACGGCTTCGAATATTCTTCGAAGGGTTTTTCTCTCGAAACGACTGAGGATATCTTCATCCGCTTTCGATAGAGCCCATGCATCAGTACCCTAAAGCAGAACTGGAATGATCAAGGTCTTATATAGAGCCCTCTTAATTTTTCGGGATAGGGCATTAATACTCAATTACCATCTTAGCCCAAAGAAATAGCGATTTGCAAGAGTGATTCTTCGTTTTATTTCTGCTGTGGTATTGTTGGCAGAATTTATAGCGGAGCCAATTTAGGCAAAGTCCTTCACTATCTTGAAACTATTGTTGGCGATTGTGATGTTCTGTCCAATTCGTCCATGTTGTGTCTCCCTTCTTGTTGACACCATATACTTGGTTTTGCCCTCATTTATCGCTAAACACATTTTGGCAGTTTCCGCTTCAATACTAGCCAAAGTTCCGGTGACAGCCCGCGGAGTTCTACCGATTATGTCGATATCATGGGCGTACGCTAGTAGTTGCACAAACTTTTGAAACATTGTGTTTCCAACGTTCATTTGCGAGCACGCCACAACTCTTTCAAGTACAATGTTAAAGAAATTAGATGACGGCGCGTCACCTTGTCTAAAATCTTTTTCTCGGTTAAGTCGTTACCGACCTTGGCGGAGCAGCGAGTGTTATGAATCGTCATTTGCACAGACGGACGAATTTGGTAGGGATGCCAAAACTAGACATGGCTTTATATATCTCTTCTCTATAAATGCTATCATTGGCGGCTTTAAAATCGATCGATGGTTGGTATCGATTTGGACTTTTTGTGTTTTTTCCTGGATCTGCCGCAGTTTGAAGATTTGGTCGATTGTGGACTTTCCTGGTCTGAAACCTCACTGAGAGGGACCAATCGAGTTATTGGCGAAGGGTTTCAGACGCTCACAAAATATGGCAGATAAGATCTTATATCCGATGATGAATAGACTTATATGTACATCTATAGTGGGCGCAGTTGAGGGGGTCTTGTGTGCACCGGGTAAACGATACTGAGATTCCATTCATCAGGCATACACTCTTCTGACAAGATTTGAGAAATGAGTTGCTACATGTTCTTCACAAAGTTATTTCCAGCAGCTTTGAATACCTCGACCGGTAAGCCGTCAGGTCCAGCTGCTTTCTTGGGCTTTAGCTTAGATATTGCTATTTTGGTCAAGTTGATGGAAGTTTTAGCTATAATTGTCTAAGTTGAGTGGTCTGTTCTACCTGACGGCGGGGGGTTGGGCTTCTTCGCCATTATACAGTCTGCAGAAAAAGATTTTCCCTATTCTCAGCACCGACTGTGAATCTACTACAAGGTTTCCTTCTTTATCTCTACAGGCTTCTGTACTGGTCTTCTTGCCTTGAGAAGTTCTGTTTACTTGTTGGTAAAACTTCCGTGCGTTATTCCTGGAGTACAATCTCTCAATATCTTCGATCAAGCATTTCTCGTTCTCTTTTTTTGTTCTTTTGGAGAATCCGATATTCTTCCCGTCTCGAGCTCATGAGCCGCTCTCGTCCTTCGTTCGCTTCCAGGGATTTTTTGGAGGAGTTTGGGTGAAACGTTACATATATCTTCTCACAGTAGTTCTTCTTTGTTGAGGCGAATGAGAAATCCGCATTCGGATCTTGGCTGCAATAAGGTGGTGATCTAAGCAAGCCTGAGGTCTGTCGCAAAATAATGAATTTGATTTAGCGTTTATCATATTCGTTTTATTTTTTGGTAAAACTTCCGAACTTAATTGTTCTGGTACCACTTATCTAAGGCCTCAATTTGGCGCGTCTAGTGCTCTTTCATTTTTCTTCTTTTGCTAGTAGAGCTCGCGAAGCGCTTTCGTTATTTTCTGTAGAGGCGCTCTATACGTCCACTGTTTTTCTAAATTTATGTACCTGTCTACATTCGTCATCCATCTAGAACCCAGTACAATAGAGATAGTCAGCTGGCAGCATCGAGAGGATAAGGTAGACTCGATTGGAAAGACCTTGGGGGTCTCTTGAGATTGTACTCGTCCGATGTTGAATTTCTCCACAATGGTTAGCTGGGTTTGGGTTGTTACAGATATTTGGGCTCAGTGGCTATTTCGCTCCATGAGTGGCATCTATGACATTTAATGGCGAGACTAACTAATCAGGGCAATTGGACTTATTGTTGTATTTTAGGCAACCACTCATGTCATGTAATTTAAGTTGCTTAATACATTCATTTTTTGCCTTTCGGACGCGGTTATCGTTTGAACGCCGAACGGTCCTATTTGGTATCTAATACTCGTACACTACGATTTGAGCCATGGCCACTGTACGGTTTTTTGATCAGGAGACTGCCGGCTCCCTTTATATATATCAAGGTTTCGAAACTGTGGTTTAAGAGGCGTTTCTTAAGACTACAATACCTCTGACGACGAAGCCGCAACTGCAAATTCTGCAATTGGTCCTTGCCGAGTCAGTTGCCTGAAACATTCTTTACAGGGGTTAGCCAACAGATGGTGTGGATGTTGGCTGTCAATTACTGTCATTTACGTAATTCAATGTAGTTGGTCTTTTTGACAGATGTCAAACAATTTTTTGGCAATTTTACTCATGTAATCATTTACTACGCAGCAATGCATTTTTGTTATTCAATCTTATAACGAAAATGGGCGATCTGTAAAAGTAATATTCGTAAAATTCGTGAATTTTTTGGTGAACATAATCGCTGTAGTGAGTCCGGAATTCGTGCAATGGTGAAGCGTTTTGAAGAAGCTGGTTCGGTATCGTGTCAAACTCCATATCAGCATATTCGGCCAGCACATACACGCCAAAAACATCACCACAGTGAGCGAAAGTGTTCAGAACCAGCCAGGCACCTCAATTCGTCGCGGAAGTCAACAATTGGTCCTCACTTTAGCACTTTTTGTTCCAAAATTGAATGAATTGGGTCTGGACAACAGGATGATGTTACCGCCCACACAAGCCATTAATCATTCAATTTATTGCATACGAAATTTGAAGATCGCATTATTTCGGTTAGAGGAGAAGTTTATTGGTCTCCAAGGCCATGCGATTTGACACCTTTAGACTTCTTCCTGCGGGGTTATTAGAAGAATAAGGTCTATGCCAATCGCACTCCTTGGGTGGCGGTTATGCTTGCTTTGTAGCAGTCGAGAATCACCGCTAATTGTTCGGCTGCACGCTGTCTTTTGAGGGTCCGAGCATTCCAGTGTAGATCCCCAGATGATTGTCGTCAACAGTGAATCTCTCATTATCCCAGGCTATTAGCTGGTTCGTTACATTTTTGACATCTTACTTGCCCAAGTCAGTAGATCCCTAGAAAATAGCAGTTACCTGATCATACAATATTTAACCAAATTGATCGTGTTGTTCTGAGTGCAAGGCACTGCTTCAGTATTACAGATGTACGAACAGTCCGAACAGTCAATAAAATTTCAACCAAGGAATACGGATCTCTCATACTTCACTGCATATGAGCAGATGTCACGTTGAACGGCTGCAGTTGCAGTAAACCGACAGAGGCTTTACCTATTGCATAAGTTCTATGCAACCTGTTAGCTGAAAATCGGTGGTATTGATACCTAAGAGCCGTTAAAAATGCTACAACTTATATGTTGAGTTCCAACAGATCGCCCGACGAAAGCATCAGTTTAAGGAAGAGTGTAGGCAACCGCATGTAGCAAAGCAATTCGTCTACGAAGTGATGCTATAGAAGTACGAGAGCAGTTATCGGGCTCTAGGAGGAAAAGAGGAGTGAAGAATATCGGCTTTTTTTGAAAAAACAGTAAGGCCATGGGAAGCGCGCGATCGTAGAAACGGAAATGTGGTCCTCTAGGTATCTACATACTCGTAGATTACAATACAATTTTCGAAAGTTTTATAAAAGTGAAGAAAGTATTAGTCGATGCAACAAGACTCGAATAGAGAGTCAGAAAATTTTGTAGTAGAGTCATTGTCGCTGGGAACGTGGGAGCGTGGGAGCGTGGTAGCGTGGGAGAAAACATACAGGGTAAAGCTCCTGATTGCCTTCAACCCGGCGAAGGCCAGAGCGATCCTTGTCACTGTCCAATTCAAGTTGATATGTGAACTAATGCATGCAGCGACCTCTCTTCGACTGGAATGGCGGTATTGCTGTGGGCTAACGACCCACTCACGTAAAAAAAAAAAACAAATGATATGAATGAACACACTCCAGCCTCGGATACATACAGACTCATCATCAAAGAAAACACGGCGCGAAGAAGGAATACGATTTGAGAGTATGCTTTTGGAACGTAAAAACACTTTACACACTGGAAAACTGGAAAATATCCTCAAGAAGTATAGGGTGGATATTACTGCAATCCAGCAAGTACGCTGGATAGGATCGGGAATGATAAAAAGAATTGATCGCGATATTTATTACATCTATCACAAGAGGTTACACTAATTGCGAGAGCGGCTCAAATTGAAATGTTCGATTTTAAGCCCATCAGTGATTGCCTGATTGTGATCCGCGTCAATGCAAGATTCTATAACATCTGCTTCATATGTACTCACACCCCTACCAAAGAGGCTGAAGAACCCATCAAGAAGGAATTTTGACCTCCCGAATAGAGGCTATGAAGCCTGTCTGAAGTATAATGTTAAAATTGTACTCGGGGATTTCAATGCCAAAATTGATAAGGGGAACACCTTTGGCGAAGCGGTCAGAAAATACAGCCTCCATGACACGACGACAGATAACTATTTCCGACTCGCAGATTCGTGCTATGCAGCACGAGGTTCCCTCACAAAAAATCCACAACCTGGCTACCAAATCAACCACGTGCTTATTGACTGAAGTCATTCGTCAAATATAGTGGATTTTAAAATATTCAGAGGTGCAAAGTTCGACTAAGAAAATCCAAAAACGGGGTTAAATATTGGAAGCGTGGCACACCGGAAATAGCCAGAGACTATAGAGAGTGCCTGGACGAAAAACCATCCAACATGCCTACTACAGACGTCAACAACATGTGGTCATATTGCTGCATTTCCATCAAGGAGGTGTCCGAAAACACCTTAGACTAGGCACAAAGAGAACACATCTCCAGTCGAAGAATTAGTTTTCCCGCCCAGCTTAGAAGAAGTCGGCACAGCTATAGAAAAGCTGAAGAACAACAAAGCCGCTGGCTCGGCTGGCCTGCCATCTGCTGCTATTTCGGTCTGTCGAAACAATTTGAGTCAAAACTCCTAACGCAAAGAGTCAGATTCATACTCTACAAAGCATTAATCTTGCCAGTGCTGGTTTACGTAGCCGAAAGTTGGAGGATAAGTAAGACAGTGGAACAAGTTTTAGGCTCTTTTGAAAGAAAAATCCTTCGTCGAATATTTGGTCCTGTCTGTGAGGAGGGCGTACGGAGAAAAATATATAACCGCAAACTCTGTGAGCTGTACTGTGAGCTCGGCCAATCGGGTCTCCGCTTTAACACTCTAATGGTTGCCAGCCTGATAAGTCACTGTCGCTGCTGAAGATATGGACAAACTACTTCTGTAGACTGTTAAAGGGTAAGGACGATCCATATTCCGGTATCAGACGGAACAAATGATTCAACGTGGGGATGAATACCTAGAAGAAGCCTACACTAACTTATTTCAAAGACATCTCTTCTCTGACGATTCAAATTGGGTAGGATATTACTGAAAAGAGTCTGGACGACGCTGAGTAGAAGCACTCGGGAGATCAGCTATTCTTCCAGAGAAAACAAAAGCGGCGATTCTCTTGAAATCCACATGGAGAGCTCCTGACGAGAACATTAAAAGAACTTGTTTTTTTTAGGCCGAATTCAATCTCACTATTTAAACATAATTCTTCAACAAAAATTTACTTGCTGAATAAGCTACAAAACGAATGGAGAACGGCACAATTTCGTGGCTCTGTCAGCTTATTTTTTCTATGAATCAATACTACCGCCACAACCAAAGGCAGATTTGTCAGGTAAATGGAGCTTATCATATGCTGGGATGCTTGTGCTCAGAATACTTTTTAGGATTGTCAACAATGTTGGCTCTCAGCCAATATGTGCAACGAAAGTAAGACCTAACGCTATGTAGCAGATACGCTAAGAAGATTATCGCCAGACCTTGAAAAAAAAAAAACACCTAAATTCGTTTTAAAGAGAAGCTCGGTAAATCCGTCAATACGCTGCCTCAACTCAGATAGCTCAGTACCTAAACGAAGATCTCATCAAATGTTTTGAGCTAACAGACCCTGTTAGAAAAAAAATATACTGAAGATGGCTCATTCCACGGTGGAATGCAGATTTGCATCGCATACAAAAGGAAAGTTTGAAAACTTTTATATAAGACACTTAACATATGCATTCGTAGTTCCAATTTGGAAGAAGACTGAAATCTTCACAGACCAACGCAAAATTAATATAAGAATCAGCGGATTTCCAAATGTGCCTTCTGTAAACATGAAATCCACAATAAGTCGAAAGAAGCTCCCTGTTTTATGCTCGAGATTATAAAGGGAATCATCACTGCTAGTTGGGCACTGACATGCAGTAGGTGGGCGTTGTACAAGTGATATTGTGTTGGCTTTACGGGTGTTTTGAGAGGATTTGCCTTAGACATATAGAAATTATGTAAATTATGGTTGTCATAAGCGAAAAAAACATATTGGGACAGTTGCTGTGAAGTAATACCGGACGAAAATAAAAAAAACCATGTACTGTTAATCAGAAGGAGCGTTCGTTAGTGCTATTTACTCTAATAATGTTACACTTGTCAATCGCTATTGCTTTGAGCTAAGAAATCCTTGAGTTTGGTAAAATATGTGGGTTAATGGCACCGGTATAGATTATTTCTTATCCTGGTTTCTAACACAATAGCGCCCCTTAGCATGAACAATTTCCGAAGTTCCAATGAAGAGAATAAGCAGGTGATGTTTTATTGGACTTGTTCCCCAAACTAATGGTTTTTGTGGTATATCATATAAAAGATTTAAGTTCACGAATTGAGATTCAAATCTCATAGAAATAATAATAAAACCACTATTCAAATAAATATAATAATTGTATGCATAATATTAATAGTAATCAATTCCACATTTGATCAAAAATGTACATTCGGTCTTAACCTGATTAATGGCTGAAACCTGGCATCACTGATTTAATTTCAAACATTCTTCAATCTTCAATAGCTGTCCATTTGACATTATCAAATTCACATTTTGTTTTCGTTGGTCGCAATTTCACAAATTTGCAAAAATAACATAAATTTAGGTAAATTTCCGATTATTTTAATTATTTAATAATTTTATTGATCACTTGGACAAAAAATAGAAACAAATCAGTCAAGATGTCACGACATAGGATTGTCCGCACGATGGACTACAATGACGAGTATGATGAATACGACGATGTCTATGGGCACTCTGTCGACGACGACAGTTGTATATCCCCAACAGATGCCTCCCAATGGCTTTTTGATAGAGCTCGTGGTCAACAGAGTATGTCAGCTTTTATAGCAAACAATCGTAACATCGCTGAAGAGGATGAGGGCCATGATGAAGACGAGGACGCACTGTACGAAAAGGCTCGTCGTGATTCGGATAGTTTCAGAATGCCCGAGTTAGACGACATGGAGCAAGCCAAGTTGATGTCTTGTATTGAAGAAGTGAGAAGTGTTGTTGGTGATGGTGTATCTGAACGACGGATTGTAGAGTCCTCAATGAAATTTGGTTACGACATCACCAAGATTCTTGATGAAATTTTGAATGAGGAAAGCGAGAAGCCAAAGGTTAAAAGAGATAATCTATTTTCTAGTGCTAATGCAACTAAATCGTCTGTGGTAGATAGGAAGGCCGAACCCCTACCTGCAATTGCTGTAACAGCTCTACCCTTGCGTGAAAAAGATGTCCGTAGAGGATTTGATATAAGCACGCCACAATTCCAGTCCCCAGCAGTGTCGGGAAGAAATACTCCTGAACCAGCAACTGGTTCAGATGGAGATTCTTCACGTACAGGGGTCGTTAAAGTATCCAAAGAACAATCACAGAGGGATGCCCAACAGTTATACAACAAAGAGAGAGCCGATGAGAAAGCTCACTTCCATATGATTGTGATTGGACATGTAGATGCTGGGAAGAGTACACTCATGGGGCATCTACTCTTCGACACCGGAAACGTATCACAGAGAGTCATGCACAAGCATGAGCAGGAAAGCAGGAAAATGGGAAAACAGAGTTTTATGTACGCCTGGGTGTTGGATGAGACTGGCGAAGAGCGAGCAAGAGGTGAGATAAACTGCCCCTCTACATTTACAAATAAAAACAAAGCAATAATAACGTTTTGTATATTACAGGTATTACAATGGATGTGGGAAGCTCTCGCATAGAGACAGCGAATAGAGTTGTTACTCTACTTGATGCACCAGGTCACAGAGACTTCATTCCAAATATGATATCAGGAGCAACACAAGCCGATGTTGCTTTACTAGTCGTTGATGCCACACGGGGAGAATTCGAAAGTGGTTTCGAACAAGGAGGACAGACTCGGGAGCACGCTCTCTTGGTGCGTTCCCTCGGTGTTAGCCAACTGGGGGTTGTTATCAACAAAATGGACACGGTTAATTGGTCAAAGGATCGTTTCGATGAAATCGTTGGCAAACTGAGCAGCTTCCTTAAACGAGCTGGATTTAAAGTTTCCGATGTGACGTTTATCCCCTGCTCCGGATTGACTGGTGAGAACCTCACCAAGCCAGCGACTGATCCCGAATTAGTTTCATGGTACTCTGGGGCGTATCTCCTCAGTGTTATTGATAAATTTCGGATTCCCGAACGAGCCATCGATCGGCCATTCCGAATGTCTGTATCTGACATATTCAAAGGCACCGGATCTGGCTTCTGCATTTCAGGTCGAATCGAAACTGGTGTGTTGTGTGTCAATGACAAAGTACTTGTTGGACCAAGTCGTGAACAGGCTCAAGTTAAAGGCATAACTATAGACGAATCATCAAGATTAACCGTGTTCGCTGGCGACCAAGTGTCAGTCACGTTAGCTGGCATTGACATCAACACAATCAGCATGGGATACATAATCTGTGATCCTCAGAATCCTATACCTGTGACGTCCCGCTTCCAGGCGCGTATCTTGGTGTTTAATGTCAAAGTGCCAATTACCATTGGATTCCCAGTGTTACTTCATCATCAGTCGTTGATCGAACCCGCTACTATTACAAAGCTAAATGCACAAATTCACAAAGGTACCGGCGAGGTGATCAAAAAGAAACCGCGTTGCTTGGGCAATGACTCTTGTGCTGTGGTTGAAATCGAGACTACTAGACCAATTTGTGTTGAAAATTACTCCGACTTTAAGGAACTTGGAAGGGTAATGTTCAGAGTGGGAGGAGTTACCATTGCAGCTGGAATGATTACGAAAATTCGTTAAGACGATGCGGACGTGTTTGAATTTTTATTTCTTTTTTGTTTTTTGTTAATAATTTAGCAACTTAGCACTAAGGCTTACTCGAACTGTTTAGGGTTGGAGGATCATTTATATCAAGAGGTGCCCTTGATACCTTCACAATTACTCCCGAGGAAATAAAAACTTTCTCGTTAAATATATACAAAGTCTGTACGTTTGTGTTTTATTTACTTACATCGCCGTATTACTCCAATTTATTTCACTGAGACCTGCCAGAAGTTTATTCTTATGTTCCCTTATTGCTCTGATATTGTCCATAGACATGTTTACAACCGAACAAAAATTTGGGAATGTAAAACTTTTTGTCCCGGAACGTTGCTTTCCAATTGCTTTGCACATTGTAGGCATCTTCAGCGACTGGTGCCCAGTTTCTGACTGAAACTATATTGCTGTATGGTTTGTTGAATTTCTCCTCTTTCAAAGGCCGCAAGGCAAACTGGTTCCCAAAACGACAAAATAACAACAACGCGTATGCTTCTGCGCCATAATCAGGACTGCGATGATGAGGGTCTTTCTTTGTTTGCCTCCTAGGGACAAAGAAAAGTGATTTGCAAGTACATGTCTTTGTTGGATTCTTCATTTCGGATTACTTCCGACCCTTATGGAGCAACGACTCTGCCCATTGTCATTTTAACATTGTGCAGGTTTTGGATTAGATTCACAAACGGGACATGGTCTTGTCTCTATAGATGGTGTCACATGCGGCTTTAAAATCGATAGAGAGGTGGTGAGTATTAATATTCCGATCGTTGATAAATAATTTCAGATGTTCGTATAATACGCAGACAAGATCTGGTATGCGATGTTAAGAGGTTTTCCGTTCTTGTGGATTGAGTTCAGTTCATCAGGTATAATTTTCTCCGCCCACATCTTGGAAATAAGTTAGTACCTGCTCTCTACCAAATCATGGCTCCGAAATAAGGCCGCAGGCTAGTTACATTAAGTTAAGATATTGCAATCTTTGCATCATTTTAATCAGATGGATGGAATTCAACAGCCAATAGTGGAGTTTGAATCCTCTGCGCCATTTAACAGGGCAAAACTGGTTTTCCCATACTCTCAGTACCGACTGTGACTCTAAGTTTTCTTGCTCCCTGTTTGGATCTTCTTGGGTTGATACGTTCATTTTGGATTGACTTTTCATGCGATTTCCTTTTCATGACGGAAGCTAAGATTTTCCCTTCGCGTAGCTTTCGAGTTGCTCCTTTATCAGTGCACCGTTGCTTCATACGTGTGTTGTCTTAATGAAACCAGTCTTTCCGTGAAGGTGGTCATGTGAAGCGCGGCGCATTAGGTGCGGAGTTTGTGTTGCCTTCTTAGCATCTATGTTACTACCCAGTAATTGGTGCATTTGAATAGAGCTTGTCGAGAGGTTGAGACTCTGGCAATTTGATACGAATGCAGCCATAAGATGTTAAGTTTCCTCATAGCATTTCTGTGTTGTTATAGGTAGATACCTGTGGACGTACCTTGGCTACAACTACGTACTCGTCCAAGTCTATATTGACTTCTCGTAATTTTCGGACACCTAACATATTGGAGGAGTGCGTTGCGCCGATCGCAACGTAATCAATTTGGTTGACGGATGGATTATCAGATGATCACAATTTACCTTTGTATATATTATGGTGAGCAAACCGTGTCGTAGCAATAGTGACATTCGTCACCGCAGTAAAGTCAACATTTTCTGAAAATGTTCCATATTTAACCGAAGCTCGCAAACCTGGAGGGCCAGATCGTTCAAGGAATAATTTCATTAGTTTATAGGGGGGGTATACGTGGTGCTGTTGGTTGGTTGAGCGTGCTTCGGTCGTCATCTTTATTTTAATATGATGATGAGATGAGGAGAAACTATGTTGAAGTTACAGCTGAACCAATTTATCTGAAGTTGGCTCCTTCTAATGGAACCCTACTTGTGTTGGTCCATTACCGGCCATCTAAATGACGACATTTCTGAAAAGACATAAATATATCTAATTTTGACAGCTGTAATTTATTGCTGTTGTTTTTTTCTTTTTTGTATTAGTTGAATAAAGAAATTCAGTTTACATCATTAGCTGTCGCACAATAATCAATTTGTTTTTGTTTTTGCTTCAACAGCGGTTAAATATTAAAGCAAGCAAGAGTTAAGCATATCATACCAACCTGTGCTTCCAGCACAGGTTACTTACGTAATATGAAAGCAAAGCGCTAAATGAATTCCTATTGTTAAAGATAAAACGTCAGAAGCCGAAGCCGAAGCCGAAGCTTAAGTCAAAGCTATATTCTGATGCGGGGCAACCAAGAAAAAAAAACCGAATTAACAAATTTGCGCACGGTAACCGGACTGTTAATCAAAACGTGAGTACATGTCTTAGACTTAGACAGGGTGGGTTTATCTGAAATATTAGCAGCGCCCTACCATAAGAAAAGAAAATGTATGCGGTGAACGAAGTATTAAACTTTAAAGCTTATCCAACAGTCATTCGCCCAACTTTACGACGACAGATCGTAATATTGATGGAGAAGAAACTGATTGGGTAGAGCTCCAGGATTAGCACACCAACTCGCATTTCTTTAAAAAAAAAGGCCGAGAGAACATGCGCTGAAACAACATCGCAAACCGAAAAGCTTGGTCAACCCCTAAGAGACTCAGTATTCATGTAGTTCCGTGCAATGTACGGATACTTTTACAGGGTTAATAAAATAAGTTTAGTAGCATTTTCAACTTTAAAATCTGCTGGTCAACAAGAAATTTAGGCTGTGCCTACATTTGATTCCTATTCGAAACACAATTTACAATTTTTTAATAATCATAAATACCCTGATATTAAGTCGCATCTCTATTGCTCTAAATTTCCCACCATCGGCAAATTTCCCCCTCCCTGACAACTGTCATTTCGTTGCACTCGAACCACCTCTGTTTGGCCATTTGTCAAACATTACATTGACACCAAGTCAAAACAAAACGCGAAAATGAATTTTTTGACGTGGCACGCAACTTCAGTCTTCCTTGCGAGTTTTTGTTTATTCGCTAATTTATCAATTAAAATATCGGCCCAAGAAGCCCAAAAACCATGGTATGAGAACTTACCAGCTGTCGCCATGGACTACAAAGTCCATTTAGATGCTGGAAAAGAGGATTGCTACTACCAGTATGTGCAACCGGGGGCAACTTTCTATGTATCGTTTAGCGTAAGTTCTTTACGGTTTGGTTCTAGTTGGCTGCTGGCCAACCAGAAACCACCACTTGTTGATTGATGGAATTTCTTGATTTGTTTGATTTCTGTCCGGTAACGATGGCAGGTTGTACGCGGTGGTGATGGTATGGCTGGATTTGCTGTAAGGAATCCTTCAGGGGCGATAGTACGTCCATATCAATGGCTACCAACAGCTGATTATACGGAGCAAACATCTCCAGGCGGGTACTATGCTGTTTGCATCGATAACCAGTTCTCTAGATTTGCTGGAAAGCTCGTTAACATTTACATAACTGTGGTTAAGTACGACGCGTGGGACAAATATGCCAAGGAAATTGAAGCGTTGCAGCTGAATATGCAGAATTTTACGGTTACAACATTAATTCTCTTTCATGTACACCACCCACTTACTGGTTGTTGTTAATCTGGTTTCTTTTATAGGCAACAATTGGAACTGTGGAGAGAAATATCAACGACATGCTGTCGTATCAGTCGTTTAGTAAAAACCGAGAAGCACGAGATTATGCTTTGCTCTTGGATAACAACAAGTACGTGCAAACGTTCTCTGTTAGCCAAATTTTAGTGATATTGATAACGTGTTCTGTTCAGGTGAGTGGCTTGTTTCCTTATCGTCGCGTTAGTGATCTGAATTCTTAAACCCTTCCCCCCAAATAGGTGTACTTTGTGAAGAAACTATTCGACATCAAATCCGGACCATCGAGGAGTCGCATTTAAAGGAATGCGGCTTTCAAGGTGTAAAGCAGCATTTATTTAATAACTTTTTTCTATTCCGCATCGAGCATCATTTTCCTTTAGATATTAAACAGGATTACTGAGATTTTCTATGAACGTGAACACGCCATAGACAAAAAAAGATAAATGTGAATCCATTGACTGTCCAATTGGAGTGTAAAGTTACAATTTCGTTGACCTAAAGTGACATTGTTTTGGAGAGAATTAAATATTTTTTGCTAAGCCTTTCTGTTTCAATTGAACCGTTATCTACACACACAAAATACACGCATATGACGTGCATATGTACGTCTGCGAACTGATAAGCAATAGAGATTTTGAAGAGATCGGCAATTATCTTTTCTTCGTATTTTTTTCGTTCCTTCTTCTTGCATAATTACGACTATTGATAATGGAAAGCTTTGTTCTACGAAAATCTGTGTCGAAATTCTGTTAGAATTCACAATTTTTGCAGCGACATGACACAGTGCAAAGAACTCGTAAAAATAAATATGCTTAGATGGAAGTTTTCTGCTGACTAACTCGTGAGCAGACCTAAATATGTATTGCATTGCTGTGAATGTGAAACGATTTACATTTCCTTACATAGCACTTTGCTCTGGGTTACTTGTTAGCTTGAGCAACAAAATTTAATTGCCTTTAAGCTATTAATTTATAAGTGTCCACTCGTTTGGTGAGGTGTGAGGTTTAGAATTAAATCATGTTAAGCTGGTGAATCGGGTTGATTGGCCTTTGAAATGCAAAATGATTCGCTTTACGTTTTGAATATGTACTAGCAGCGCTTTCTAATAGAGGTCAAAACGAGGAAAAAAGAATGCAAAATTAATTCCTACAGATTACAGGAATAACCTGGCAACTAAGAATTAAGTAATTTCTACAAATTTGATAAATGTTTTTTTGATTTTTTAAAATTTTCACTTATTTTCCGAGCTCCTAATCCTCGAAGGGTCTCTACTGGGACAACATAGTCTTTCATGTCCGACGATCGTGGGCACCCGACCAGTGAACACTTACTGGAAATGACAAATCAGCCTGTCTGTTTACTATCGAATAAGGACTTACGCATTTGTCTAGATCAAGTGCTGTGATCCGTTCGACAAATTTAAGCGTAAGCTCTTCAATTTCAATTGAAGGCCATGTTGCATAGGTACCCGTGCCGATGGCTCTATTTCCAGTTGATTTCAATAAAATAACCGGCAGTTAATGGTGTCCCCCTTCACTCGGACAGATTCGGGTGTATAATTGCCGTCCTCAGTTGTCGGCGGCTCTGCTGAGGTAGATCACCTTTTCGGCTTTTCTTCAAATTTCAATTTCGAGCTATCATTACATAAATCTATTTCAGTACAAGCAGAATTAAAAAGCCTTACCCATTTCGACAGTAGTTCATGATGACCGTAATTTTGGAAATGATTCGATAAAAAACTCTTATTTGAAGAGTTATATATCAGAAAATTTAATTTAAATTCTCGGAGTATCTATATCACGACGTAAGATATGTCAATTAAAGAACAAATGGTTGAGTAAGAGACACATTTTGTAAACGACTTTTGTACCCTTTCTTGCCGTGATATATATTGGACACCAAAATAAGGAACAATACTCAAGGAAAGGTCGAACTAGAGATATATAAACAAATTTAAGAGCATATGGGTTAAAAAAATCAGTACACGTTCGCTTCAGAAATCCAAGTTTGGACATAATCTACATAAGTGAAACGGAAATATATGTAGATTATGCCCAAACTCGATGCTAGTTTTGAGTCAAAAATCACACCTAGATCTTAAATTTCGGTTTTTTGAGAAAGTCAGGTACCAAGAATTATATAGTCATAGGCGATTCTATAGGGTACACAGGAAAACAATGCACAACAATTCACAATCATAAATATTTTTTACGCCCAAGAAGGTTTTAAGGTCTTTAAAATGGGATGCATCATCAATCAAATAAAGCTGCACAATAATCTTTTAAAAGTGATTTTACTTAGAAGAAGAGGACCACACTTGGAAACTGCCCTCCAGATGTCTCAAGGGCTAGATAGTGGCAATTTTCAACATGGACTGTCTTTATTGATGTTGACAACGAATAAGAATCAAGAAAATGTTAATTCTGCCATCAATAACTGCTTCAGAACAGCAACTGGGGCTCTCGAAACTATGTCCATTGTAGCGCTCTGAGTTGAAGCGAAGTTTTCCACAATTGAATATATTGGAACTGAACGAGGTGCCGATTTAATTAGCCAGGCATTGGCAGATGACACCCACCAGTTCATAGACGTCAGCATTTCTAGCTTAGTACAATCGCAGATCTTTCCTCGTGTGTTTTTGAACGCATTCACTGCGTAGACATACTCAGTATGAATCTTAGAGGTAAAGTTTGTTACGCACTAACACCAACCTTGCCAGAGACAGAAAAATTTAAACATCCAAAGAACAGTACCAGGAAATTGTTAACTCATATAATGCCGAGAAGATCTTATGCACTGATAGGTCTTTCGAAGAAAATATTGCTTCAATGCTGTCGTCAAACTTAAGCCAGATGGACAAATTATGACTATTCATCAGGGACTGCTCCAAGAATGAACTGACAGCTGTATGGCAGAATTAACTGTAACTCAAAAGGCAATTTTATATGCTCAAGCTTGGAGTGGACAGACTTTAACACTCACAGATAACTTGAGCGTTTTGGCTGAGCTCAAAAACAACAAATTCGAAATTCGCTTTCAACCTATAATAACGTGTCATTGGGGTGGGTATCAAGGTATCAAGGGAAATGAAGCTGCTGATGCTGAGGCAAAGATAAGATAAGATAAGATAAGGTCTGAGCTAATGGAATCATGGAAAAATTGTCAAACATTTCTTCGGAGCTATGTACTCGTATAACCATAATATACATGGAACAATAACAATAGCTCGTTTACCAGAGTCGAATGCACAAAAGTCGACACAGGTGAGTTATTCTAGGATTCCGTAAATGAAGGAATACCTAGAGCTTGTACTCGTATTATGTTAAATCAGAATATAACAGCTATTCCAATTCCAGAACACGCGAACAAAGACATAGCAGTGGCAATAGTTGAGATACGCACTGAACGCGGTGAGACAGACGCAGTAATATTCCCACCTACCTGGCGAGTGACTCATCCGGCCTGCACTTTCTGTCAGAAGTGAACTCCAGCTGATATTTGGATTTGAAGCTAATACCAACCATACAAACTGGGGAAGTTCAAATATCAACAAAAGAGCTGAGTCTCTTCTGGAATTTACAATAATCTGGAAATTCTAAACTAAGGAAATAACCCTACTGTTATAAACAGAATTAGGGAAGAAGTCTTTGATCTCACCCTATGCACCCTATTTATAAAAAAATGTATTAGGAACTGATCGATGCCTGATCATCGGCAAATCTGTTTCGACATCCTATTAGGGTCCAAAATTTCCGAATCCTATAGACAGAATGGGTCACATATGTATGTATGTATAGCCTAGAGCTCATGGAATCTACGGACAATTGCTATAAAAGCATAAGAGGCACTGACAGCCTAGAACTTGGCTGCGAAAGTCTCAAGGGCGCAATTCAATCTGCTATCATCTGGCTTGTCCAAAGAAAGAAAACTCAGGCAATTGCTCTACTCCAGGGTGGAATAATAAACTTGCTATATTAAGACCACACAGCAGGAAAGAGTTCTGCCAACATCGCTCTGACATTCGAAATAGCGCGCGTTTTCACAGAATTTTACCAAAACAGCACATAAATCAAATCGGACTAATGCAATAACCGATTGGCACCTACGAGAAAAGCGGTCTACAGACGTCGAAATCCATTTCCCAAATATTCCACTACTATATCCCTTGCTGCCGGCAATCCTCTCCAGAGAAAGATTAATAAACCAACCAGAGAGGACTGGACAGACTAGCAAAATAAAATGGGCTATCAATTCATTTGACCCATTCAAAGCCCCTGGTGAACCTGGAATCTTCCCAGCACTCTCCCAAAAAGATATTACACGAATAACCCCGCTTCTGTTAAACATATTTGGAATCAGTTTTGCTTGGGATTACACACCAAAAATTTGGAAATAGGTAAGGGCTAAGATTATACCCAAAGTAGGTAGTAGACCAACTGATCCAGCCAAATCATACAGACCCATAAACCTCACCTCGTTTTTCCTAAAAACAATGGGAAAAATACTTGATAAACATATCACGGATGATCCACTATATAGGAACCCGTTTCACAAAAACCAATATGCCTGTGAACCAGGAAAATAGACAACGCATGCTCTTAAGGAACTCACCACAAGGATTGATAAATCCCTCTGAGATAAAGAAATTGCGGTGGGCTGCTTCCTTGACATCGAAGGTGCTTTCGAGAACACCGAACATGCCTAGATATACAGATGCATCCAAAATACAGGAGTATATAATGCATATAGTAGTATATGTAACTGGATACAGTACATAAAGTAATACTGAAGAAATACCAACGCTACATTAAGCAGTGACAGAATCAGCGTCACGGCTGCTATAATCGATCGTAGTAAGTGAAGGGCTAAATATACTCAGCAACAACGGTTTCTATGCCCAAGGATACGCTGATGACATAGTGTTTCTTTTCAGAGGCAAATTCGAGGAAACTGTCTCGGAACTCCTCCAGAGGGCACTCAACCCTGCAGCTAACTTTTGCAAGGAAGTTGGTCAAAGGTCAACCACAAAAAGAGCAAATAGTTGACTTCACCAAGTGAAAATAAAGTTGGACAAACTTAAAGTTCTACCATAAAGTTTTCAAGTGAAGTGAAATTCCTAGGGGTTAGCCTACACATATCAAGAAAACCATAGAAAAAGCCAGGATATCACTGTAGACCAGCAAAAGTGTATTGGGCAAAAACTAGGGTCTTAACCCAAAAACGACACTGTGGATTTACACAGCAGTTGAAAGACCTATAGCCACTTATACATCTCCAAAATGGTGGCATAAAACTAAACAAAAGTCTATCCAGGCTGGACTAAACGAAATTCAAAGATTTGCCTGTGTGTGTACTACGAATGCAATGAGAACAGCACCCACCGTAGCATTAGAGGTTCTACTGAACCTCTCACCTCTCCATCTCCTCATACAGAAAGAAGCTTTAGCAAACGTCTACAAGGCAATCTCATCAGTGGATAAGAATAACTCCAAAGTAGTTCACCCAGAGCTTTTACTTGAACTTTGGAGAAATGAGTTCAGGAATCATCTGTAAGAACGGTATGAAAAAGTAAAACTTCAGCCATAATTTCAATGGGCAAAGAGATTCACTGGTGTGACACACCGAATGATCCAAAACAGACGAAGGAGTTGGAGTAGGCATATATCGAGAAACTACCAATACCTCACTGCACTCTAGTATGGACAGTAGCATCTCTGTATTTCA
This sequence comes from Volucella zonaria, assembly GCA_963966105.1. Classification (NCBI taxonomy): domain Eukaryota; kingdom Metazoa; phylum Arthropoda; class Insecta; order Diptera; family Syrphidae; genus Volucella; species Volucella zonaria. The sequence continues at coordinate 73,484,562 of OZ014534.1, read as the reverse complement.
AGATGAGATACTTGCACACGCAATAGAGCTTTGCATTAGGAAGAACTTAAACCGATCTGCCAACAACAAGAAGATTTATGTTATCTCTGACAGCAAAGCGGTCCTACTTGACTTCAACGCTTTTAAGATAACCTCAAAAATTTTCTGGGACTGCAATATTCTTCTCAAAAAATAGACTCTAATGGTGTCAGGTCACCGTGGTTATGATGGTAATGAAAGAGCAGACGAATTGGCCAGAAAGGGCTTGGCCTCAACATTCACGTTGCCACGTCCACTTTGCGGGCTACCAATTAGCTCCCTAAAAAGCTGATGATGATGTATACCATCATATAAATAACTGGCTAAAAGCAAAGGTACTCCATTGCTGTACGGCTACGGGATAGACAGAAACTTTTACCAAACCCCTACGCTCAGAAGAACAAAACAACTCCTACTGCATTCTGGGAGTCAGATACACACAGTAACTGGATTCGTAATGTGTCACTACAGAGTCAAAAAACACCTTATGACTATGGGAATACACAACGACAACAACTGTCGCATGGGCAGCGAGGACGAAGAAACAACAGGTCGTATCTTTTGCAACTCTAACCGCTTAACCCTTCAAATCCTGATGGTTCCGCAAAAAACCAGCCATATCTTTTGCGTTTGTTTGTGGTATTCGTATGTATTTTCTAATTCTACCCTGCATATTTATTTTTATTGTTATTCTCGCCATCTGTTTGTCAGTAGGAGAACATAGCTGACAGTAGCAATCACATGTTTAAAACCGTTATTTATTGCCCACCTTAAGAAATTGAAAAAGCTGATTTTGATCTACATTCTATGCGTTTTGTGAAAATTCCTGCGTAAATAAGTAAAAAAAAAATATTCGTTAATCTTTAGTGCCACAGCTTTTGATGTAAGTATGAATTGTTATGAATTGTTGTATTATGTAACATTTTATTAGATATTCCAATGGTCCTTACGGAACCAGCACGTTTTGTAACTGAGAAGGATTAGTTTGTGAATGGTTTTGATTGGGCTACCAGTAAAGACGGCGATTTTTCTGATGACGACATCCTCACGGATCCAAATGATGGTGGAAAGCCCAAAGAAGAAGAGCGAGTATTCATTACTGCGGTAGTTGTCTTAAACGAAGATCTTGCCAGAATTTATGACTGGTCAATTAAACATGACCTTCGACTTAATGCTGACAAGTCTAAAGTAATTTTAATACACCGTAGAGCTTCTGATCTCTCAGGCCTTCAGTTTTGCAACGCCTTGTGGGAACGCCTTTCATGCCGTCTTTATCGGGTTAAACAAAAGAAATACAGTGTTTATTAAAGAATTCTCCGATAACCTACTTTTCTTCTGTGGAGAGTGTAAGAGTATCTCACTAAGCGATTCAAATGACTCCTAGCAAGACGTACTCGCCAAAAAGATTTCGTATAACATTTCGGTCATTGAAAGCAGTGTTAAAAGTGTTGAAGAGTTACGTAACTCAGTGCAAAACTCAGCCGATCTAATAAAATCAAAAGTAAAGCACATGGATAAACATATTGCTGGTATAATCGAGTTAGACTCCGGGAGATCCAGGAATGAAGATAAAGTGCTGAGTGACATCAAAGCTCTCTGTTCTGCGCATGTTATCTCCAACCAAAAAACCTGCGAGTTGATAAGCTCCCTGCGTGACGACATAGACATTCGTTTCCAATCCTCGTCACACAAACAACTCTCTCCTAAACAATGTGATCCCATGCTCGAAGTTATCTTCGATAAAGTGAACGATGTCGGTGATGAACTTACTGCGACTCGGTCCCTCGTATGCGATATTGAACATCATATCGCAACAATAAACAGCAAAATTGTTGATACACCAAACTTCCCGCAACCTTACCAGAATGTTCCCTATAATACATCGCTCATGGCCGAATTAATGGAACCTGAAGTGGATTCACGCTCACCTCCATATACAAGTCATCGGTGGACGGTTCAACCCACTGATTCCTGCGGAGTTTCTTCCAACTTTACAACAGAGAACACGTTTATGTTAACTCTCCACCAATCGCTGCCCCACCGAAGCTTATCAATCATTTTAATTCAACTTGGACACCTTCCGAATGGAGACGTAGACTTGATAAGCTTGCTTCGAAGAATCAATTGGTCACTACGCTTCTTATCAAAGGCGCACCCCAAACGCTTATGTTGATTGGATCTTGAATTTCTTCGAAAAGAAATATGGCATTACCATTAGCCACTGCTACTTGCTTCCAACATCTCACCACAGAAGCAAAGGCAGCTTCAAGCTCAATCTTCCAGCCAAATACGGATGGTTATTCCATAATCCAGCCAGCAACAATTTGAATCTTGGAAAGATGTGTGTCTGCAAATGGTTGGGAAATACGACCAAGAAGCAGGATAAAGTCAAGCTGTCCATCATACCTAAACCGACAAATAAAACCAAAATTGTTCCTAATTTTAAGCCTCCCACGAATACTCCAACTCCCCCAATTCCACCCCAAATCAAGCCCCAACATCAACGTGTCTCTTTCGACTTAACCCCTACAACTCAAACTCCCACCACTCAAACTCTCATCACTCAACCCCTAACACACTAATTTCGACCTCAGAACTGGAGCTAAGTATCCTAATTTCAAGAGTTCTCACATTTTAAACCCTACTTCTGAAACCAAACTCATTAACCACTCCCTCTTCTATTGACCCCTTTTCGCCACCCACTGTTAAATTAACGCAGCAAACTAGCGATACCACCGAATGTCGCTATGCCCTTTCTAGGCTTAGAGATAAAAAGATAGATGAGAATATACGTCTATATCTCGCTTATCTGCATCATAAATCCGACTCGGCGTGCTACGAGGTTAAAACAAGAACAATCGTCATGGTTTCTATCCAGCAGGAAGGCCTCCCTATCGACGTTACCAGTCTCAGGAGAGAGAGTAGCACGAGATTTTCAATACGCCCCCACAAAAAGTTGCAGACGATCTAAAAGAGTCTCATACCTCCAACGCAGTCGACTTGACCACGATACATTTTTTCGACCCTAAAAATTCATGCAAAAACCTCCCTCTCACCTTCTACTACCAGAACATAAGAGGACTGCGTTCTAAAACCCACTCCGTTTTCCGCCAATCTCATGATCTCCCATTTGATGTCTACGCTCTGACCGAAACTAATCTTATCCCCACCAAAAAAAATCAGGAGTTATTTCCTCTTTCTTTTAATGTTTTTCGGGATGATGATCGCATACCCCCCTTGATTGAACCCCCTTGTCGTGGTGTCCTACTGGCTATCCACAACAGCTTGGACTCCTCTCTCGTTGCAACTTCATCTTCTCCTAAGCTCAACTTTGTGTCGGTTAAAATAACACTTAGTCGTAGATGCTTGTATGTCATGTGTTGTTACATTCTGCCGGCGCAACCTATCGAATTCTATCAACTTGCTATTGCAGCAATTGACAATTTGATCGACTTATCAGACACGCTTTATGATATCATTATCTTCGGCGATTTTAATCTGCCTCAGCTGAAGTGGACTCCATCTGAAGACCTATCTTTTTTCATCGCTTCCAATACCATTTCTACTAAGGAATTCCTCTTCTTAGATCGGCTAACAGACTCTGGCCTATGCTAAGTTAGTGGCGTTTCCAACTATATGGAAAGGCAATTAGACCTTATCTTCACAACTGATCCCATCAAGTCCGCAGTATCGTATTGTCCCCTATCTCTTTCAACTATTTATAACTTTCATCCTCCACTTCTTCTCTCATTTGTCCACAGCTCTCCCCTTCAGCCGCCTCTAGTTTTTATTTTCTTAAAATTTTCACAAAGCTAATTTCCGTAAAATCAATACCTATCTAAGCAGGGTTTCTTTTGAGTTTACCAATCTATCTCTGGTTGCTGCCCTCTCCATTTTTTACAGAGAAATATTCAAATCCCTTTATGTGCCTTATTCCCGCCATAAAGCTTCTTCTACATTCTCTCCTTGGTATAATCGTAGACTTCGCTCTCTACGAAACAAAAAAAAACAAGTTATGGGCGGTATTCCTTCGCACCCACTCTTCTTCTGACTATTCAAATTATTTAGGTATATACGAGTATCTTCATTTCATTGAACTCTATAACACTCTCTATCAACGCTACCTGAATCTCATAAATGACCCCAAGTCCTTTTTTCAATTTGTCAATTGTAAAAGTAAGAGTGATAGTTATCCTTCCTCCCTCGCTTTAGAAACCAAATCTTCAAGTGATTCTCCTACCATCGCCAACTTTTTTGCTACATTTTTCAATTTGCAAACAACTCCTTGGTACCAGATCCCTCTTACTTCAATGATCTACCAAATTTCTCCATTGGTCCCTTTCTCACTCAAAATTTCGATCCAGCAGTTATTGAAGAAAAGTTACTAAATCTTAAAGATGAATTTGTACCTGGCCCAGACGGACTCCCCGCCGTGTTTCTTAATAAAATGCTCTTCCAACCTGTTTCTACCCCTTTCCTACCTTTTTCGTCTATCCCTTACACAAGGAGAATTTCCCCAGATTTGGAAGACCTCTTTTATAATACCGATACACAAAAAGGGATCTAAGCATGAAGTTACCAACTATCGTCCCATTGCTAAACTCTCTCATATATCCAAACTCTTTGAAAGCATTTTATACGAAGCCTTAAACTTCAAATGCAAGTGTTTTATTTCACCCCGACAACATGGTTTTCTAAAATGTAGATCAACTACCACAAATCTAGTTCAATTCGTGTCTTTTGCTCTCTCAGCCTTAAAAAATCGCAAAGAAATCGACGACATCGCAACTGATTTTACTAAAGCGTTTGATAAGATATCTCATCAATTGATCCTCTTCAAATTGTCTGCTCTCGGCTTTGAGCTTCTCTTATTAAAATGGATTTCTTCTTACCTAGCAAACCGATATTATAGTGTTCGGTTTAGATTTGCCTTTTCTGTTCCATTCCTGGCCTTATCTGGAGTTCCACAAGGCAGTCATCTTGGCCCTCTTCTCTTCATTCTTACTATCAACGATGCTGAGAGGGTCATTAAACACTCCTCCCTCTCCCTTTACGCTGACGACATACAATTTTTTAAAACTATTTCCTCGCCCCATGCAGAGTCATGCCCATCTTCAAGAAGACCTTGATCGGTTTTCAATTTGGTGCCTCAAAAACTGCCTAGAACTTAATATAGCCAAATGTCAATCTATAACCTTCTCACGTAAATGCAACCCGTCTCCTCCCCGACTTTATTTTCTCCATGGTCAACCAATTCCCCTAGTTCAGTATTTTCAAGACCTTGGCATATTATTCGACTGTGAGCTTAATTTCCGTTCGCAAATCGATAAGATTATCCTCAAAGCCAACTCATCACTTGGCTTTATTAAACGGTGGTCCAAGGAATTTTCCAACCCGTATGTAACCAGATCTCTCTACATAATATATATTACCTTTGTTCGCCACCTGCTTGAGTATGCCAATCAAGCTTGGTCCCCTTTTCACCGGGTTCATGTTTCCCGAATCGAGGGTATTCAACGTCGATTCCTCCGATTTGCCCTCCGTGGCCTGCCATGGAACGACCCTTTAATCTTACCTCCCTATCAAGACCGCCTCAAACTTCTAAATATGAATTCATTAGAAGAACGTAGGAATATTGCTGACGTTCTTTTCATTCATCGTCTTCTCTCAGGTTCCATCGACTGTGTATCCATTTTGAACTCCATTTCCTTCAATACCAACCCCCGCAATCTACGTTGTCCTCGTCTCTTCTATCTACCGGTCCACCGCACCTCTTATGGCTAAAACGAACCAATCTCCCGAATGCTCCGAAAGGTCAACTCAAACCTCTCCTTTTTTGATTTTTACTGGAGTACTCCTCGTCTCAAACAAGATCCCCTCCATAACTTCCTTGGTCCCTAGCTCTTAAGTCTTTCTGTTAATTTTTAAGTTAGATTAAGCTTGTATTGTTCATATCAATTAAGTGCCCATAGAGTGGGGCGTCTCCGCTAAAAACCTTGGTGTGATTTTTAATTCGAATCTCTCTTGGGATACTCACATTAATTCTATCATCATCAAAGTTTATAGTGGGCTTCGTACTCTATGGGTTACTCAACATCTTCTACCAACGAAAACTAAATTAATTTTAGCAAAAACTCTTCTTTTACCAACTTTACTTTACGGATGCGAGATCTTTTGCAAGCCTGATCACAATAGTTTCAGAAAACTTAACATTGTCTTCAAGAATATCGCGAGATGCATTTTCAACATCCGTCAGCGCGAGCATAGTATATTTCTCACTTTTCGAAACAAATAACTGGTTGCTCCTTCCAGAGCCTACTAAAATACAGGGTTATAACTCGAGAGGCAGATTACCTATTTAATAAACTTCAGTTTTCGCATTCGCACATATCGTTTTCCCTAGCTCAATTTACTTACTTCTTAGCTTCAATTCTTTGTTTAAGTTGTCCGGCTCTGGAACTCTCTTCCCATTGACGTCGTCCTTACTCACTCTACTAGCTACAATCTACAGGGTGAGTTTTTTTAACTTGAGACATCCAAATTACTCGAAAAATACGCGATATCGCGAAAAATGTTTCAGACAAAAGTCATAAGGTTCTGAAGGGGACATAAGATGGTGACCACGAATTTGACCTTGAGCCCCATTGTCAAGGTCAAATGAAGGTCACTTTTGATTTTTCAAATGATAATTCCTGATTTTCATTGCTCAGTCGTATTGCTCGTAGGCTTGCCATGAGTTTTTACATACTGCGTTTAGCATAACCCAGAAACAACGACGTGGACGTAGCAGTATTTTGTTTCCCTCGGGATGATTAATTAGAGTGGGTCCCCTTGCCTCCAACTGTTGAATCATTGAATTCTTCCCATTTCGACGTTTATTTCCCGAGACTATTTCAACAAATGCTCGAAAATGTGACCATTCACTTCAAAACACTTGTCTATCCGCGCTCTAAGTGAACCAACAGAACTGAGAAGTATTTCTGGCGTAATCTTCCGGCAAGCTTCAGTTATTCGTCTTTTCATGACCTCACGTGTTGTTGGCTTTTTTCTGTAAACCTCACTTTTTAAGTAGCCCCACAAGAAGAAATCAAGTGACGTAAGATCAGGTGATCTAGCAGGCCATTGCCTCGGACCCCCTCGTCCGATCCATCGTTGATTGTAAGCATTGTTTAATACGCCCCGGGCTACTTGGGAATAATGGACTGGACAACCATCATGTTGAAACCACATTGTTTGTCGCAACTCCAATGGCAGTTCTTGTAGTAATAATGGAAGATGGTCCCGCAAGAAGTTTGCATACTTTTCGCCATTCAAGTTGCCTTCAATAAAATATGGACCTATTAATTTATCCCCAATAATTCCCGCCCAAACATTAACATTCCAAGGGAGCTGGCGTTCAACTTGTCGCAACCAAAAAGGCTTTTCGGTAGCCCAGTAATGCATATTATGTCGATTGACCGTACCGTCATTGCTGATAGTCGACTCATCAGACAATAACACCTTGGCGAAGAAAAGGGGGTCTCGTTCAATTTGCTGAAGTGCCCATTGACAAAAGGAAACCCGGTTGCGAAAATCCTCATTAGAAAGTTCTTGATGCATTGAAACATGATAAGGATGGTATTTATGCCGATGTAATATCTTACAGACAGTCGTTTGAGAAATTCCTGATTCACGACTTATTTGGCGAGTGCTAATGTGAGGATCATATGCAACGGCAGCTAACACTGCTATTTCATTGTCCTCAACAGCCACCTTATCTGACCGGTTCCTTTTCTTTGGTTGCACACTTCCTTCACCAGTGAATTGTGGGATGACCCGATAAAAGGAAGCGCGCGATCATATCTGGTCTGGGAAACGTTGGGCGTAAAGAGCAACAGCACCATCGATGTTCCTTCCACTTTCGCCATAAATCAATATTATTTCAATTTTCTCTTGAATTGTAATAGCCTGCATTATTAATCTGGAAAACGTTGCTAATAATAATCAGTTCCTCAAAACAAATATCGAACTTCTAAATGAAGTACAGTTCCGTTCAAGTAGAAAAAAAGGGCAGAGTGCACATCATGCACTTTCAGATAAGCTTAGGACAATTTGCCTCTATCTGAAATTTCTTTGAGTTTTAACTTCACTCGAGGCAATAATGACTTCCTCAAAACAAATCTCGACCTTTTAACACCCTAACAACGTTGGAAAACGATTAATGATTTAGGCGTGCCTATGCAGTGGTATCTAGCACTGAATGAATAAGACCTTTGAGACAAAGTCGTGTGCCCCATTGAGGAATACGACTGAGCAATGAAAATCAGGAATTATCATTTGAAGAATCAAAAGTGACCTTCGTTTGACCTTGAAACTGGGGCTCAAGGTCAAACTCGTGTCCCCTTCAGAACCTTGTGACTTTTGTCTGAAACATTTTTCGCGATATCGCGTATTTTTCGAGTAATTTGGATGTCTCAAAATAAAAACCTCACCCTGTATATGAACATGTTTTTCAACTCTTTATGTATTCTCTATGAACTTATGAATTTATCTTAAACTTCTACTTTTTCTGTTTTATACTATTTAATTCTTACTTTTCTCTTTTATTTTTGAACTTAACTTTGCCATCTCTCTCTGTAATTTTTCCTTTTTTTAACGTAAAGGCTTACAAATTATTATATAAGATTATTTAACCTTCCTTTGTAAGTTATACTATATATAAGTTGAATAAATAAAATGAAATGAAATGAAAATTTGTGTAGAATCCAGAGGAACGCTATATATATATTTTTTTAATACAAAAGGAAAAGTCAGGCTTTTAAGGACTCTAACTTGAACAAATGACAATAGGTCTAACCTGGTGGCAGTGATAAGGGTACATAATCCCACCTCCTATCTCCTGAAGAATACCAAAATGCCGTGTACCTCTTTCTATACGGCGCATTATGAAACAGCAACTGCCCAATATCCTAGACCCATCACCTGTTGAATCCCTTCATTACATGAACCTTGCAGCTGTCTTGTAACTTGCATACTTGAGATCTTGAACTCAATACCTTAGGCACAATTTTCGAAAAGTCTACACAACTATATATTCACATGTGTTACTTGCATATGTTGATGACAGAAGAAGTTGTTAAGCTCGCTGTTAACGGACCTTTTAGGAATCTTTTCTCTGTGTGGCGAGTGTACGAGAAATTAGCTGATATGACACAGTGGTCCGACGACCCTAAAGGGGAGAGCACATCAACGGTGTAATTATCCACTGTACAAAACGAGATATACGAGTACATGTCATACTACAAATACCAAGAAAGTATTTTTCACTCTAAGTAGTGTTTGCTTGCTATGAAATACTAGGTAACCTCCTTGACCGCCAGAATGCGCTGCTACTGCAAAAAAAAGTTATGGTGCCTTGAAGTCCGTTCATATTTAGGCAGACATGCCAAATTTCAGTGCGATACTGTCTTTAGTTTTGTTTTGACAGCTCATTGTTGTTGACGTGTTTGGCATCATGTTAAGTATGGACAAAAAACGATTTTCGTTCTGTAATAAAACATTATTTTTTAAGAGGCAAAACGGCGAAGGAAACAAAAGAAAAGTTGGATAAATATTAGGGGGCTAATCGATCGAGTCCGCAGCGGCAGGCCCTCCGATGCGGTTACAGAGGACAATGTCAAAAAAATACATGAAATGGTGTTGGCTGACTGGAAAGTGAAGGTGCACGAGCTAGCAGATACCACAAAGATTAGTACTGAGCGCACACGCCATATTTTGGGCAATATTCTGCATATGAAAAAGTTATCCTGCCGCTGGGTGCCGCGAATGTTCACTCCCGACCAAAAACACGAACGCGAGAGCACTTCGAAAGAGTGTTTGGACTTGCTGATGCGGAATCGGACGGACTTTTGTCGTCGATTGGTAACTGTTGATGAAACTTGGATCCACTATTACACACCAGAGAATGGAAAGAGTGCCCGGCACGAGTGCTCCGAAGGGGCCGAAGGAGGCTCGATGGGTCGGAAAGGTTATGGCGTCGGTTTTCTGGGATTGTCATGGCATACTCTTCGTGGACTACCTCGAAAAAGGAAAAACCATCAACAGCGAGAATTACTGTGCATTATTGAAGCGATTGAAGGCCGAAATCGCTGCAAAACAGCCTCACATGAAGCGCAAGACAATGCGTCGGCGCACAAGAGCATCGCAACCACGGCTAAAATCAATGACTTACATCTCCAATTGCTGTCGCATCCACCGTATTCGCCTGATTTGGCTCCCTCGGACTATTATCTCTTCCCAAACCTCAAAAGATGGCTCATCAATAAAAAATTCAGCTTACGCGAGGAAATCATCGACGCCACGGAGGAGTATTTTGCAGACCTTCCGGAAAATTACTTTTCGGACGGGATCAAGAAGTTGGAAAATCGCTGGAATAAGTGTATCAAACTAAAAGGGGACTATATTGAATAATTCCCAAGGAGTTTACTTTTCACCCCACCTAGTATTGTAGAATGCAAGAAATTCTCGAATTTAAAAAAGGTGCCAATAATTATCTTAAGAAGCGTGGAAAGTGTTTAGTTGGACTGGGTATTAGCAGGGAAGATTAAACCTGTACAGGAAGTTATAATCAACAACTATTCCAGGAATATGAACCAAAAAGCAATCGCCGAAATATCCGGTTAACATCTTGCAAGCCGAGCTACACAAATTTGGACCTGTATCTTGCCCAGTGCAAATGATTAGTGAGGTGGAATCCTTAACACACTGCAATATCACTAGCCCCAATAGTAAAAACAAGAAAAATTTAAAGCCAAAATCTGTGTTTCGTTCCTATCCTTGGAATAGAAACCAAATTCGAAAATTACCAACCTTATCTATGATAGAAAATGTTCGAAGGAAAATTTTGTATACCGATTAAGCAACAATACAAAGCATAGCAATATAGTATGCAAACGGATAAGGCTCCCACGAAGGAAAGAATACACGGAAACAGCTTGTATAGTTTATAAATACGGGGATTGTGAATTTAAAGGAATACTATCAATTGCTTGTACGAGTAGTGTTCCTCAATTTAGTAGTGCGAATATGTCAGAATTATATCCTACAGGAAGTGGCTGGATATATTGCTCTTCGCGTCCTACATTCGTAGAATAAGGTCCGGAAACGAATATGAAAAGCCGAGAGTACTGTCGTTAGATCCATTGAAGAAAAGATTCATCAATACTAAATGCAAGAATTTTTGATGAAAGGCCTTGATGCACAATCCTTTCAAATATCAAGTGTAGCTACGAGTACGAGTACATATTTTGTTTTCGCGAGATTGCTATGGACTTTGGTTTCACTTTTCAGTGGGGGATACCATTAAATCACCAGTGGACCTATTGCCACGTAAACCGTACTGCGACTATTGAAAATTGTTCGTGTCTTGAGGTATTTGTTGACCTGACCTGGTTTATCAGCGCTTCCACGACCTTGGACCTATACCGTTATAACAAGTGGATTTGCCTTGCCTTTATTAGATGAGTGCGAAAAGTGTGCGGAAGTATGACACAAATTTTGTCCAAAGAACTGACAGCTAAAATGCTGTTATAAATTAGCGTTGGAATGAAGACTGGGGTAGGGTTTTTAACGTTTTTTACAAATAACTAAAAACCTTTAGTGCCCTTGACACCCTGTAGTATTTTTTGTTCCAAGTTTTGCTCGTGTTGAAGCTTCACACGTTTATGACAGCAGTTTTGGTCATTTTTGGTTTGTTTAAACTAATTTCCCCTGTCGGATTGATCTTTAAAATTCGGAAGCACAGTTATTTTAACCTTATACTTACTTTATAGATCGAGTCAGACTACCCCTTTCTTTCGGTTTAATATAGGGTCATCCAACAAGAGGTATTATTTTAGATTAATAGAGCAACCCAACCTGTTTGTGAAAGGTGGTGATATTTTTATTTTAATTTAAAGTAAAAACTCTGAGGTTAGTAATGGAATGCAATATCTCCCTAATGTCATTATTTTGGTAAAAATTTTGACAAAGTTTTCGCATATTTGCAGCTGTACTTCGCGAGTAGCAGCTCCGATTTGTCAGAGCATAGGCGTAAACTTTATCTTTAACATAGTTCCAAAGGCGGCCTATTGAAGTCTCAATTTCGAGAAATCACACGTCCATGAAATTTGTCACGCAATGGAGACATTGTTGCACTAGCATTGTGGCACGTAGTAACATGCTGCTGAAAAAAAAGTCGTCCACGTCCATAGCATCAATTTTAGGCAAAAAAAAAGTCAGTCAAGATCTTTCGGTAACGTAATCCATTCACTGAAGCGGTCGCTCCAGCATAATTTTTTAAAAAAGATAGCCCAATGAAACGGCCAGAACAAAACTGTCACTCGTTGGGAATGGAGAGGTTGGTCCACTATTGCTTTTAGGTTCTCGGAGCCGACGTTTTTGTTTGTTTATGTACCCAGACAATGGAGATGAGCCTCATCACTCAGAATAATTTTGTGTAAAAAATCATGATCTTGTTCATCATTTCCAGCACGTATGGTGTATATGGTCTGATGGCTTCAATTCTTGTGTTAACTGGGCCCTTTAAGCATGTAGGCCGATCTTTAAGCAAAACGCAGTGCAATGTGGTTGCGGATAGGCCCAATTCCTGTGATCGTTTCGAAATGGACACACGTGGGTTTTCAACAACACTCTCAGCTACGACAGCGATATTTTCACCTGATCTGGCCGGACGAACACGAGATGGAGTCTTCACATCACTAACCTCTCTGAGATGCTTAAAATCATTTATTAAATTTACTATAGCTGTCCGAGAAGGCGCTGGATGGTGAACAAAAGCAGCAAGATCTTTACGCAATGATAGTTGAATACAGATAGTACAACAATGGTGCAAAATTTATAATAACACCTCTTGTTGGAGGAACCCTTAGTATACATCCGATGAGGGATCTCATTGCAAAGAGAATAGTGTTTGTGATCATACCATGTTAAGTTTCTTTCGGGAATCTTTTCCCTAATAGTCCGCTGAGCCTAGATAAATAAAAACGAACCCCTTGTGATTACAGGCATGTACATATGTCAGCGTCTGGTATTTCTCTACGTTCATTTACAAGCTGCATTTAAATGTGTACCGCAGCGAAGATTTTAATACTCACTTGTTCGGGTGTTATCTGTCTAGAATTTTGAAGCCATCCAGAATTGAGTTTACCAAAATTGGCCGTTTTAACGATTTCAGTGTGAGGATATTGGGATACAATCCTTTGTACGGAGTCAGACAGAAGTGGAAAATTTGCTAAGGTGGATGGAATTTTAACCACATGGAGTTTCATTACTTACATCACAACGTAAGTAAAGCGCGAGATCGCGGTGAGAACAGTATAACAGGTGGTTCGAAAAGTTCCGAGACTGTCTTATAGATGACTCTAATAACATATCCATACGACTTATAGTAGTATCAACCTTCAAATGATACATTGATGACATTTCGACCATTAGTCATCGCTAGTCCAAATGGTATAACACCCCTTCTCCTGAAGAGATGTTCTTAGAAAAATCATTCCGTAAGCTTTGTCATCAATCCTACTCGTCAGGACTCTTTCCGATCAGATGGAAAACAGCAATTGTCCAGCCTGCACCTAAAAAAGGTGAATTTTTTTCTCTCTCCTCCTACAGACCTATTGCATTTCCCAGGTCATAGAAACTCTGATAAACAGTCAGCTCATGAAATATCTCGAAACACGAAGACTTCTCAATGACCGGCAGTACGGTTTTCGTAACAACAGGTTCACATAATAAATTTTGGTGTTCTGTCTCCGCCACCCATTTTCATCTTCATAAATGATTTCAGGTCTACTACTTTTAATCCAATATACTTATTCCTTTGCTGATGATTCGTTTGCGAACTCACGTCCAGTAGAAAGGAAACGGCAGCGTATAGTATGTCAAGGTCATTCAATTTTGATATTAATAGCATAATTAATTGGGGAACCACTAACAGAGTAGAATTTAATGCTTCCAAGACATAATGCTGTCTGCTGTCGTTAAAACGAAATTTAAGCACTCAGCCATTATTTATGAATGACACTTGCATCGGTATGTATGTATGTCAAAGACAACCTACATTGGAATGACAACATATTTGATGTCGTTAAAAATGCTGCGAAATGTCTAGGTTTCCATAAGCAATGTAAGAAATATTTCACCTCTTCTGATCTATCCTCATTATACATATTCGCTCAAAATTGGAGTACAATGCCCAGTCTGATCAGGTGCTCTTAAAACCTCTCTGCACCTGCTACGTAGGGCTTAAGATCGTGCGATAAAACTTATAGGTTATTACACAATCAATTGACGCCATTGAACACCGGTGTAATGTCTGTTCTATCGTTATTTTCACCACCAGTACTCCAATGAAATTGGCAGTAGCATTCCGCCCTTTCAAGCCTTCAGCCGTAACATCCGTCTCGCTACGAATGGTCATCAGTTTACCCTCAACCCCACTTTCGTTCGTATTCTGAAATATCGTGATTTATTCCTAAGCCGTACAAATCACTTATGGAATGTCAATCCTAGCGCTTTATTTCCTAGTTATTATAATCTTCAAACATTTAAAACCAACGTTCATGGGTACCTCTCTTTCTTTCATCCAGATGGCTTCTGTGGTGTTGAGACATGCTCAGTTTTAATGACATTTTAGCTTCATCCATCTAAGAAAGGATATATGATGACAGGTCTGATCATATTATGGTAACTAACATACGAGTATATTGTATAACCAGGTTTCACCGTATATGCGGAGAAGCAACTGGCAATCCCATTATGACATAGTGAGTGCAATCTTCCAACTGGTATCGTTCTCGAGCTAGCTTAGAGGCGGTGATGAGTTTAGTAGAAAGCTCATTACATGATGTATCGCCGGAAAGATCCAACATCATCTATATCATGTGGCTGAGTGCACACGTAAGAACTATAATGAGCGTTGAGTAGATACTGAGCCAATATGCACCACAGCAGCGGCGACAGCTCAGCGCTTTACTCACAACCGCTGTTCATCGTCCCATCCCATTTTAGCGAGTGGCCAGTTATGACTGTCGATTTCCGGTGTTTTCACAATTCGCTAGGTATTTGTTATGTAGGCTAGTGCTAGGCCATCTCAGAATCAGCAACAGTAGTTGATTTATACTTTTTTGGAGCATAAATTGAAATACTATATGCCATCATTGGCAGGCGGCTCGAAGACATCAAAGCAAGCCGCAGCCTGTTTTTTTATCTCATCCGCCGCCCCAACCAATGAAATATAGTAGCTACTTTTTTCGCAAAAGTTTTATCGAAATCCCAATCAGCCTCTTGTATTCTTTTTGTTTTGATCTGTGAAGATGGAGACAAACTAGCTTAGATGAAATTCTGTTTTTTTTTTTTGCGTTGTCGATGCAAGAGCTTTAATGACTCCACCGTTCAGGTTCTGAGCAACTTCTCCACATTCTGTCTCCTTTGAATTTAGTCGAGATTCTGCATTCGAAGCTGAATTCGTGTAACTGAGGTCTGGAATCTAAACCTCCGATAGTGTAGACAACTTTCCTACCATCCCTGCTGGAAAGGGTTAAGTTCTTTATTTGCTGTCTTTCTTTCGTAATATATGTTAATAACTAAATTTGACGACAATACTTAATCCAGGATATGATTGCCTCTTATGTTGCACTTCATTCAGAACGTGTTGCTTCGCAACTAACGCAAGTTATAATAATAAGACAAGCAGGTCCTTCAGATTGTGTGCCATACAGTGGTATGAGACACCGTTTGTGCGTTTTTATCATACCCATCGTGTGAATACTGTGAAAGAAAAGGCATGTAATGTTGAAGATAAATATAAAAAATATAGTACGTCTCTAATCAACATTTATTTGAAAATGAAAAAATGAACCTTTTCAAGCTACAGGTAAAGACGAGCTTCATGGCTTGCGTTAATGGCCTTGAGAGAACGCTGTCTTTCCTTTCCCAATTCTTGGTTTCAAGTATGTTCTGTAGTAAAACACCACATGCTCCTCATCTTTCTTCTCGTTTGAACATTCCGGACACATCACCGGACCATCGTGACCAAATCTATGTAGATAATTCGATAACTGCCGTGCCCGGACAGGAACTGCGTCAGGAACTGCCTTAAATGTCTATGCTTTGATGACGGGAATTACCTCCCCTTTCGCAATTATCCCATGCGGCTTACCAAGTCCCTGTCCTTTCTTCGTTTTCCACTATTATGGCCTCCTACCGGTTCGAGTCTCGCCTAGGGTACACCCTCTACATTCGTAAGAGACGTTCGAAAACCCAGATTGTGCAGAGCTTGTGCGCTGATTACAGATTTATTTTTAACTCTTTCAGTTTTTGCCTTCGCTATCTTTAAGACTGTTGGCACTACTAGTCTTCCAAATTCGCAATGTCAAAGTGGAGATGGCGGCACCCAGCCGATTTATTCGCGGTTTTAATGAACGTGGACCTTCAACCGATATCCAGTTTCGGGTATAGCGTATCACAAGTATCAAAAATATCAACATCATCAACAGGTTTCTGTCCACTAAGACCTTTGCTGGTATCAGCGTCGATTTTATGTGGCTGTAGTGTGCAGCGATTGATCGGGAAACTGCTGACTGTTCTATAACTTAGATTGGGCCACTTGCAGGCAAAAAATGCAAGTGCATACTCGAGGAGAGGAACGACTTTACTAAAGATTGCTTCAGCGAGCTTCTCGATGACAAAACCTACGAAGAAATGAAATTGTTCGAAACTCACAAGCCAACTCCAAAGGCACCATCCTTCAAAAGTCACTTCGGTTACTCGCATACTCAGACGACACAGCGAACTGTTAATAGAGTGTCTGCGACTATTAAAGTAGAAGAGGCAAAAATCGGCTTAGGTTCAACGAAGGAAAAACAAAATAAATGCTGTCAACAAAGAGAGTCGCACAACATGGGCGCCTAGGATGCTTTATGACGCAGAATTACATTAGATTAGATTAGATTTTATTTGTTCCCCATTTCATGGTACAATATGGAAAAAAAAATTAATAAATTGTTAGCCGCGCAAAGAGAGAAACGTGTTTAGGGGCGAAGAAGTCAGAAGAAAAGGACACGGTCAATGTTTATAAATGGGTAAAAGAACAACACATTTAAAGAAAAGCCAACTTTTTAAGGATCTACAAAATCTGAACTCAAATGGAATTGGATTTGTTATAAATCAAGGGAGCTATGTTGATAGCAAATCGACGGCAATGTTCAGTTCTTGTTCGGGGAACTATTGCAATAGGTACTAAAGGAACATAGTGAATATACTACATCCTTGCCTAGGTTGGCTTGACCACCTCGAAGATTAAGTAACCGCAACAACTTAAATAAGTAAAAATATTGAAGTGGCAATATTTTAGTTGATTGGAACAAGAGATACCGGGTGCTTTCACCTTGGTTCAAAAGGCATAATCCTGACAACCTTTCTTTGAGTAGTTTCAAGTGGTTTCAAATTGTTTATAAATGCACTACCCCAACAAAAAATACCACGTTCCAAGCGAGAATTGACTAAAGCATATTATATTGGAATCAAAACATTTCAAGATACAATTTCAGATAGATGGTAAAGTTTACTTATATACTGCATATAATTTCATAATATCAATATGGGACGCCCAGTTTAATCTACAATTCAATATTACTCCAGGTATTTATATTCAGAAACTGAAGTCACTTTGAAGTTTACATGACTACAATCAAGGTCACATAGTGCATGATATCACAATACAGAGGGAATATAATCGAAAAAGAAAATAACACTGTTTTTGATTTACTGCTTAGAACCATTTAATGATATTTGAACATCAAGGATAGGTCTTCATTCATCTGTTGAACTAGGTCATTAGCACACTTGGGAGCATAAGAAATGCCAAGTCATCGGTGAAGGCAGCAATTTTACCATTTAAAAATATCTTAAATATAGGGTTTATATAAATTGTAAAAAGCAAAGGGCCAAGTACAGAACCCTGTCTGACTCCAACTCCAATGCATGATAGCCTCTTATACAGAATTGAATGTACTAGAACATGTTGTCTTCTATTTATTATTCAAATATGATGAAAACCAACAGAGACTACATATTATCTCTAAAACTTAACTTACGCAGCACTATTTTATGATTGACAAGGTCAAGTGCTTTGGTTAAGTCAAGAAATGAACCCGCAGATTTTTAATTTTTATCTAACGCATCATAAATATTTCCTGTAGGAATGTCACTATCGTGTCTTCAGTTGACTTCCCTTTTCGATAGCCAGATTAAAGTGTACTCAGAACTTATGATTTTCTCTAAAATTTTTGGAAAAACTGAGAGTAGAAAAACACATATGGTATAGTAGGTCTGTAATTCTTGGGTCACATTTCTGGCATTTTTTATATGAAGGTACGATTATAGACGTTTTAAGACATTCTGAGAAGTTAACTGTCTCAAAGTTCTATTAATTAGGTACATTAGGCCTTATTATTCATATCTCTTTTAAAATTGAGCTATCATACCTAAACCATCAGATCTAGAGGACTGCTTTATTTTAAAGCGGGATATCACATTTATTACTTCAGCTTCAATAACTATACTAAAGAAAAATGATGACAACATTTGTGTCTCCTGAATATATTCTTGCGATAAGCCTGCTGGAACTGGTTAAATACTGTTGGATATATTTCTAAAAAAAAGCTCATCTCTAGATTATCTGTGGTCGTTATATTAAGAGGTTTTATTTCGTTTCGACTTGGTTCCTCACCCAATAAGTCATTGACCATTCTTCATTGCCTTTTTGGATTTAATGTATTTTATACAACTGTCGCCGATAATAGGATTCTTTTGACTTATTCGTTAGCTCAAGGATAAGTTTTTTATAGTTTTTATCATTGAATGAATGTTGAAGCGATTTTTGTTTTTTTGGCAATATATTTGTTTTTCTAATCATTTTACAAAGATTGACAGACATCTAGAGTTATATTTTTATCATAAACGGTTTTCGTGTAAAATATTTACATTTAGGTGCACAATCAACAATATTGTTAAGAGATTTACTAAAAGCAACTGAGTGACAATCGCAAGGATGTACTCGTATTTCAACCCATGTTTGCACAGAAAGACACTGATTAAGCCTATAAAAATTAGTATAAATGTTAATCTCTTCAATATGAATATTATTGGAATTTTACATACTTACGGGGTGAACCTGGACCTCAAATAACAAGCCTCTCCAATTGGTCCGGTATTTAGCTAGCTGCTTCCAGCTGCGCACTTCAAGTTAGTTGAGATCCCCGTTTACTTGTGCGCACCACCTAAGGTGAGTTGTTCCTCGGGGTTAGTTTTGAAGACTCTGCGGGCAGGAGCATTGGTGTCCATTCCTAGCCATTTCAGGCGAATGATGCGCAGATTGCTAACCGGTTTGAAGTCGCTGTACAGCGCGTATATTTCGTCGTTGAATCTTCTCCTGCAAAGCCCGTCAAATGCAAACGTACTGAATATTTTCCGAAGGATTTTTCTTTCGAAACGACTGAGGATATCTTCATATATTTTCAAAAGGGAGCATGCTTCCGTGCCATAAAGTAGAACTGGGATGATCAAGATCTTATGTAGAGTCTCATTAGTTTTACGGGATAGGGCCTACTCAATTGCTTTCTTAGCCCAAAGAAACTTCGATTGGTAAGAGTGATTCTTCGTTTTATTTCTGCTGAGGTGTTGCTTGCAGGGTCCATAGCAGATCCAGAACAGATCGTGCCTCAAGTGTTCACTTGATGTTACAGAAGCCTGTAATGTGGTGCATCACCTTGTTTAAAACCTTTTTTGACATCAATGGTCTCGGTTAGGTCGTTACCGGCCTTGACGGAGCACCGAACGTTCTCCATTGTTATTCTGCACATACGGACGAGTTTCGCAGGGATGCCAAAATTAGACATGGCTCTATAAATGCTGTCATATGCGGCCTTAAAATCGATGAAAAGATGTTGGGTATCGATTTGGACTTCTGGAATTTTTCCCAGGATCTGCAGCAGTGTGAAAATGTTGATTTTCTTGGTCTAAAACCGCATTCATAGGGACCAATTAAGTTTTTGGTGAAGGATTGCAGACGTTCACGCAATATGACAGATAAGATCTTGTATTCGATGTTGAGCAGACTTATACCTCTGTAGTTGGCGCGGTTGAGTGGGTCTTCTTTTTTGTGGATCGGGCATACGGTGCTGAGATTACATTCATCAGGCATACACTCTTCTGACCAGATCTGAGAAATGAGTTGGAGCATGTTCTCCACAAAGTCATTTCCAACAGCTTTGAATACCTCTACCGGTTAGTCGTCAGGTCCAGTTGATTTATTGGATTTTAGCTTAGATATTGCTATCCTAACTTCGTTCTGGCCATGTGGATGGAAGTTTTGCCTATCATCGTCTTAGCTAATAGGAATGGTGTATTTTGCCTGCTGGTGGGTTGTTATACAGTGTGCAGAGAAAGTTGTTTCATATTTTCAATACCGTGACTCTACTACAAGGTTTCCTTCTTCATCTCTACAGGATTCTGTATGGGTTTTCTGGCCTTGACATGTTCTGTGAACCTGTTGGAAATACGTACTCTCGTACGTTATTCCTGAAGTACAAATTCTCATTATCTTTGATCAGGCGCATGTTATGCCCTTTTTTGTTCTTCTAGAGGAGCCGATATTCTTTCCGTCTCTTCTGTTCGTAGAGCTCACGAGTAGCTTTCGTCCTTCGTTGCAATGCCGCATTGTAGGCTTCTTGTTTAGCCCCATGTACTTACCAGCATTCTTCATCAAACCAGCTATTTCTTGGTGGTGTTCGCATATCAGTTGCGGCGTCTCTGCTGGCACGTTGGGCACGTTACCACTGGTCTTCCGTGATTGGCTTTGGCGTATATCTTCTCACAGTAGTTCTTCTTTATTGTGGTGATCCAAGCCAATGTTGGCTGCCTGAAACGTTCAGACGTCCAGAATACTTGAGGCATGCCTGACCGCTCCAAAGTCAATAAGCCGAAGTTCGTTGCCAGACGTGGTGTCGTGTATGCTATACTTACCAACTATCCTACCAATGTTGTCCTCCTTTCTTATCTTGACGTTAAAATCGTTTAGAATGATTTTAATCTTATACATACTTGGACATTGCTCATATGTCTTGTCGAGCAGCTCGTAGAAACATTCTGTGGTGGCGTCGTCCTTGTCCCATCGCACTTCCTGCATGGCGGTGATATCTGCAAGAAAAATCGTTCGGCTGCACGTTAAGGGCCTGTTAAGGGTCCGATCATTATTGGAATCTAAGTCCGTGTTTTTGGCCATGTGATGCCTTAGGAATTCAGCAAATGTAATGCCAGTGGCGAAGTGATCTTTCCACTTCAGTAAAAAAGAATAAATGCAACTTTATCATAGGTGACGCACCCAAGTGAAATGGGACCTCAGCCACCTTTGTGTGCTTAACTGCAGGCAGCTACCATAAGACAGCGCTAGCTAGAGGGAGGCATGTAGCACCACCTAAATAGGTAAGCCACGTGCGGCCAAAGCCATGAACAAAGGGAGTGCTAAGTATGTGAATACCTACGGTTTAGAAGTATGTATGACGTTTAGTCACGACGTCTTTTCCGCTTATTTTGACGTCCTATCTGGGTTCTTTTCAAAACCTTACATCCTTGATCCTAAGATACAATACAGTGATCACAATAATTGAGTGTGTTGAAGGTCCTATCAATTTGGTAGTTGACAAGCTTTTCACAGTTGTGGGAAGACAAAACTGAGTTTGAGAAATAAAAACCATTTTGATATCATCGAGTTATCTACTTTTTAAAAACCTCAACCATCTTTTCATTTTTATACAAAATGTAACTGAAAATGTAGAGCAATCGTTTGTGTGTATCTCAATCTCTTTGGTAATAATTTAGATAACGCCCTATTAAGCGCCATTAAAGTTTCAAATCATTTTAAGTGAAAATCTTAAAACTTCTGCCACTCACCCCCATTCGAAAACTTTATTCTTAGATGGCATATCTCAATTTCTTATCCCTTTTGGATATACACATATAGTGAAGGCTATAAAAAATAAACTGCTCCATAGCACCATTTAAGCGCTGTAAAAATAATGTATCTAACGAATGCATTCTGCGTGTACAGAGAGATAAGAAAGGATATGTCTTTACACACAGCTACAATATCCCCTCTCTGCATAGGTATAAATATAGATACGAGTAGAACACAGGCGGGTATGAAATCGCGGACATAAAACCGCCATTGTTGGAATCTTCAGTTCCTTCGGTACGCATTTCCGATGAAGGTGCTGCCTCCCTCACTCCATCAGCGTTTTTCCTTTATCGCCCGACCAATGCTGTTTCTGCTTCTTGCGATGCCAGGCTACACAAGAGCTATACAAAATTGAATCTAAACTCATCATCATCATCATCGTCATCTTTGGTGGCTCCTCCTACAGGATAGATAATATCCTCGGTTGCATGACTAGAATCAGGCACAGTACCACGCATGCTCTTCACCAACACCCAAAAGAGATTTTTAGTACTCGTACGTATATGAGTGGTATTGTGGCGATGTACCAATGGCAACCGCATTAACAGGGGTTGACATCCTTAAGGATGAACCGTAGACATCGGCTCGCATGTCGATTATCTACCATTTATCTGTGTGTCAGGAGAAAGAAGGAATTTCTGAGGCTGCAGATCAACGGAGGCTGTACCATCTCCAACTTCGTGACCACTAATCCGCTCTAAAGGGTACCACCCTCACCATGGTTCTCTGGCGGCCTCATTAAAAGGGATGATCTACCATTAACTGGTATACTTGCTGTTTTGAGACCAGCTATGTAATTTCGGCTGCAGTCAAAGCATATATCAGTGTATCCTTACATACTGTATATGTAGTAGTGCATCGGTGTGTGGCGCAGTGGGTTATCCGTTTTGTGGTTTAGACCAAAACTGTCATCGTTCTCGGTATTGACGGTTATTTTAAGCAATGCACAACGGACACAATTTGCTGAAGTCGAATAATAACGAATAGTGAATAGTGTTTGCAAGGAATATTCTTATTAAGCCGCAAAACAACAGGATTCGACGGAAAAATCGGATTTCCCCGGGCGGGTTTTTATTACACGCCAACAATTGACGACTGACTGACTGACGACAACGTAGTAGGTCCGTTGACCGTGTGTTGAGAGTGAGTAAAAGGCTTGTTGCTTTCGAATGTTCGTTTGTAGCAATATAGTAGCTGTCGTTGTTGCTGCTACTATCCATAGATATTGGCAGTGTGTGGTAATTTTTGGCTAAACCACACTACATCTGGGTGTTGCAATTGGATTTTCCATGACGGAACAAAATAGACCACAACAAGTTGCGGATTTCTGTGAGTGACCGGTAAAAAGTGTGAACGTTGTTTCCGGCTGTGATTTTAAAATATGTTTCAAAAAAAGTCAAAACAAATAGAAAATTGAAATGTGTTCGTAAAATTGTGTGAAAAGGTGAAAATAGTGAAAATACTGAGAACAAATGTAACAGAAACCAAAAAAGGTAGTGATTGTATAATTTTTCAATAAAAAAACCATTCACAAACTGTGTTAGTGGTAAAGTGCTAAAGTTAAAGGATACCAAAGAACGTGGCTGCAAACTACATACAGAGGTGTACCCGTACCTTCTAGGAGCCTCTCGAAAGTGAATAGGTTTTTTTTTTTTAAAAAAAGGTAGGTAATGAAAGTTATGGAGGCACATACCTACATACATTTGTGGGTGTCAAGTGGAATTTGTAATGAAGATTTAACTCACTGAAACATAGAACTTGCACGGTGCAGTTTTTGTTCTGCAGAACAATTTTAATTTTCAAATATAAGAACCAAACCTATTCGTATTAATCTTTAGATCTGCAAAGCTTGCGTTGCCGTTTTGAACTGATTATATAGATTTAGTTAAGCTTGTTTACAGATACATTGAGCCTTAACAGCTTAGTTGACAACTCAGTATTTGTAGTGAAATCAACTCTTACATATCTGCGTTTTAACTGCGTCCTAAGTTTAGAAACTACTTCCGACAAGATGTCTTGATTCGGTCGTGAATTTGCCCTTGATTTCCAATCCTTCGGGTGGAACTTTACTTATTCAATTATTTACTTGTAACACCTTTGTCCTTCATATTTGTTAATATTATTATAGTTCTGGTTCGTTTATATGATAAAGGGTGTTTGTTTAAGAGCTATAGAACCTTTTTTTAAACATTAACGACAGGAACTGAGTTTGAATTGAAAATCTTTATTCATTAGGAAGAATAGTTCATGAAATTAAGGTTTGAACACGACTTCACGAATATGGCTTTCTAGGCAGTTTTTGACGAAATGCATTCTGTCGGTCCAATTTTGGGTCACTCTTTTGGGTGGTAAATATTGGCTGCCAAGCCAAGTTTGCGGTTGTACACACGAAAGACTTTAATTAGTCCCATAGGAAGCAATCGAGTGGTGTGTAGCGGTATCCTGCTAGAATGTAACTCCATCCTGCTGGAACTAGACATCGTCCGGATCAATGCCGTCTATTGATATTATTTTCCAATTTTTTTGTCGCAAGCTATTCCAGACTTATCGCAATTTTTTTATGGTTTACGACAAATCCAAAATATTTTAATTGTTGGCATTTTGGCAGGATAACTCATTCTTAATAGTTGTTTTGCTTTAAGGCTTGGAAGAAGACAATCCAGATATTTGATTTGAAGAGCTGTTATGCTGTTTCATAAGGGTTATCATTGGCGAAAAAAGAGGTCGTTTGGACTTGCTCTAACAATAAATCTTGTATGCAAGGCGAACTTTGATCAGTTGGGCGTGAACAGCAAATTCTCCTTTGGCACCAATCTCTATCGAAGAAAACTAACAATCGCTTAAAAGTGTCCCTTAAACTTTGCTCTTCCTTTTCCCTACCTTTTTCTTCTATCCTTTACAAAAGCAAAAATTTCCTTAGAATTAGAAGATCCCTTTTATAATTTCGATAAAAAAAAGAGGATTTAAGAAAAAGTATTTGGTTATCGTCCCATTGCTAAACTTTCTTATATACCTACACTCCTCGAAAGTATTTTACATGAAGTTTTCAGTGCAAACTTCTTATTTTCGTGAGAGAGCATGGCTTCGTGAAATATGGATCAATGTCTACCAGAACATGGCAACGAAATTGATGTTACTGCTAGCTTTCGATGAGATATCTCATTAATTGACTATCTTCTTACCTAGAAAACAATTTTTAAAGTGTTCGTTTTAGATACGGCCACTCAGCCCTTATTTTGGCTAACTCCGGTGTTCCATAAGGCAGGCACCTAGGGCATATTCTTTTTATCCTAACTAAAAACGTTCATAGGGCTCTCGCTCTACCCTGATGATCCAAAATTTTTCAGAAGTATATCTCTACGACAAGACACAAAACTTCTTCAAAATGAGTTCAAAAATTATTGAGAACATAGCATTGTAAAATATTATTCTAATATCTTACTTAAGTACATCCAGTCTACTCTCCGATTTTATCTTCTCTACGGTCGACCAGTTTTTCATAGTTTAACATCACCGTTTGGATATTGATTAGGCAATCGTTGAGGTCAACTCATCTCTTGGTTTTGTCAAGCGGTGGTCCACAAAAGCTTCCAACCCTTACGTGATCAGATCCCACTTAATTACCTCTGCTTGAGTACGACAGTTAAGCCCTTTTAGCATATTCATGGGACCAGAACTGAGAATATTCAGGATCGTCTTTTTCGTTTTGTCTTCGAGTCTCTTCAAGAACGAATATCTCTATCTAAAGCACCTCAACTTCATTAATTTACTTCTCTCTCAGGTTTTATCGACTTCGCATCTCTTCACAACTCTATTCTCCTTAACACTAATCCTTATAATTTAAGGGTGCCCACGTCTCTTCTATGTTATCTACAATCCCATCACACTCTTATGGGATGAATCAATCTTCCTTCATGCGATTTGACACCACTCGATTATTTCCTGTGGGGCTACATCAAGCCCTTAGTCTACGTTAACAAGCCAACCACTTTAGATGAGCTCTAGGCCAACATTCGACACGCTATTGCCTGAATAACGCCGCACATATCCAAAATTGGACCGATAGCTTGAAGCACTGCCAGCGAAGCCAGCCGAGGCCATTTGAATGATGTGCTATTCCACACAAAATGGCATGAACGTAGCTTCATGTATCACATCTCACACCGCTGTTGTTTTATTTAAATTTTTTTTCCTCTCGTTCTTATCTGGTCACTCTTTATAAAGCCAGTTTAGTCGTACGAGAGAGAGGACTCTGTTACTCAATTGCTTCCTGGGGATTGGGAAGAGAAATTCTGCGCCTAATTTCTGCTCTGATATCGTTGCTTCAAAATAAAGCTAGAATCAATTTTATATTTCACAGTGTTGTTTGATGAAGAGTGCAAGCAAGAACATGTAACAAATCATTTTTGAAGATATGAATCCTTCCTGCATAGAAGAACAACAGCGACAGGAGGAAAGCACATTGGTCTCTCCGGAGAAACAATACGATGAAGGAATAATTTAATAAGAAAAACAATTGGTGCTGAGAAGGATTTCCGCAACGGCGGGGACGACCCAAATTGCACTGTAGATGATTTCCGTTTAGAGACAGGAATATCTAGGCTTAAGCTTAAGGCAACTCGTTATCTTACCTGCCGAGCTATTTACGGCAGCAGGAGATGACTTGTAGATAGTTTTTATTTTCTTAGTTCCTTTGCCTCACTTTCAAATCTGCAAGCATATTTGTTATAGTTGTTGGCCTTTTAGTATCTTAAATGTTGTCTATTTACTTTGGTGGCCCTTTCGGTGGCCAGCGGATGGTATCTGTTCTTGATACTATATCCGGCAAAGTCAACCAAACTGCACTTAATTTTATAGTTCTTCTAACAGTTTTAAATCGGAGAATCGATATTTCCGGTCGTCTCGAACCTCGGGATTGAGATGCGAAGATTCCACAGCGTTGTTGCTCATTTTTGAACAACGTTATATCTTTTGTTCCGTATACCCTCGTGGTACTATCTATCCCAGAACTAGTCTGAATAGTCCATTAATACCAAATTCGGCTTTCATCTCGTAGAGCTCCTGTAAACGAATGCTGTCATATGTGCCTTGAAGTCGATAAATACGCGGTGTGGCTCGATTAGAAAATCGTTGATCTTTTCAAGTACATGGCGATTAGCTGCTTTCATAAAGGCTTTAGACCCTCACAAAATACAATGGACATGATTTCACAAGCGGGTTTTGTGTTGCTTGGGATATTTCTCAACTGAATAAACACCAGCAGATACTGAAAGTGTTTGCTATTTCCTGGATATTAGTGACTAGGTTTTCTTCACGTCCCTTTTTTTTGACTCGATACTCTTTCTTGCAACTCTGGCGTTGGCTTGTAACGCAATTCCGGTCTCCTTTTTCACGTAAACGCACTCGTCATTAACTCAAGGTAATATTTTTGGTAGCGGCTGGTAACTCACGGTACTGTCAGCACGCTTGCTGCTGATAAGTATAACCTTACACTATCTCTAATTGTTGACGGCTTTAGAAGGTGTACTCGTATGTACAGTGGAGTACAGTAGACCGTTTCCGAGTCATAGCGATTCATAGCTTTTTTTCGTTAGACAGCCGAGCTGCATCACGAAATATAGTCTGGATTCGCTATTTGCACCTCTGAATGCTTTCACATTCATAATATGGGATGAATGCCTCGCATCTATTAGTACTTGTTTAATTTGGTTGGCGATTCGACTTTATGGATATATCCAGATTGCTTAGCGGACCTTTAAGCGTGGAAACTTAGCCATCGTAATGCCAAGTGAGATGTTGCTTCCATTTTATCCTTAAACTACTCGGAGATCTTCTTCATTTTTTCCTTAATCTCGAGCTTTAGTTTTTCAATTCATTTAAGTGTTCTATCAAGCTTTAAGAGCTGTTTTATATTAGACCTCAGGTAAGTCTATCAAATGCATTTTTCAAATTCATGTGCAGATCCTTCGGAGCGTCGTGAGCTTTGGATCTCGTCGCATGTTGATCTGATTCCCAAAAGCCCGCATTGACAGCCATAAGTCTTAATAATATTGCATTGTCGACTATCTAGAACTCTCCTTTTACAATTATTCGTGTTGCCTTTGAATTTATACAGTGGAACAAGAAAGTTCTTCCTCCATTCTATCGCCTACTGTCACTTTGTTAAACAAAACCGCGAGCTATTTAAGCCGAAGATTTTCGATTTTAGCTCATGTTTGGTAAGGTACGTGTTCCGGACCGACTGCACGGCCTCGGTTAATTGTTTTTACTGCTTCGCTGACTTCGACTTCCGTAAAATCTGCTATTTCTTCTTCGTGCGAGGATGCTGAGGGAATGTAACTGCCATACTCTTTGCTTATTTTTTACACTATGGGAAGCAATTAATGACTTTCAGTATACTTAGCCCACATTGTAAAAATTTGCCTTTTTCCTTTACCATCATTTTCTTCTCATCCTTTCATTACCACGTTTCTAATTATTTGGGCCAATCAGAGTGTTAAAGTGAAATCTTAATGTATTACCACATAGGACACTTAAAAAAAAAATGCGAAATCTAATTTTTTTTTGTGGGTCAACACAGTTGTACAGGTTGATCATGCTATAAAGCCAAGCTTATCGCACTGATGTTTTCAGGTGGGCATTCGAAACTTGTATAAAAAACAAAACTCTATGTATTGTAGGTATTTTGTAGACTATTTTCTGATACGGTGAACTGTCCGTGAATTTTTGAATAAAAGATAGCGCTTCGGCAAAAAAACATAGTCTCCTTTGAGCTCATTCTACTTCGTTCAATATTTTGTTTGATCACTTCCAAATAATAAAATTTACTGAGTTTCTCAAAAAAGGCGATTGTTTGAGCGTCGTTCCAGTTAAATCACTTTCCGCCGAGCCATTTCTTCAGGTTTGGAAACAGAAAATACTCACTGAGGGTTAAATTCGAAAATATGGGGGATTATGGACCAATTTGTAGTCCAATGCATGAAATTTCGCATTCCCGATAACGCGCATGTGAACCAGAGCATTGTCTTGATGGAAGAACAAAATGTTGCGGCTTTCCATTAAAAAGTCGTTGAACCGGTCCAATAAATTGGCACAAAATTTGACGTTAATTGTGTTTCTCTTTTGAAGGTAATCGATCTGGGTTATACCGTGGCCATCCCAAAAAACTGAAGAGGCATCTCCAAAATTTCTTGTGCTGTTTGCTAGGTTGAAAAGTTTTCTCCAAGTGTTTCTAAGCAGTCCCAGTGCTGATATCCACCAGTGCGGCTTTTTCTTTCCTATATGTAGGTTGAATAAGAGGGCAGGAAGCGGTCGTAGCCTGATTGAGAGCCAGGGTGAACTCCTCGACTTTCATGACAAGCTCGTTGGTGTCACGCAGGGTGCTTAAGAGTTAAGAAGATAGCGTTTCTGACAGTATTTCTCTGTATTTTGACCAATCAGTTTTCCGATAATTCCGGAATGCTGGTTGGGTGGGAGGAACATCACTCAGGCCGAATTGGATGTGTCTGTGGTCTGAAAACGAGCGTTCAGACGATACCATCCAGTTCCTTAGCATTTGAGTGATGTTGTCGGAGACAAGAGTGAAGTCTAGCATTTCCTGTCGGTTTCTTGTAATAAAAATGAGCTCATTGCCGCTGTTGCAAACAATGAAGTTAGTACTTATAATGTAATCAAAAAGTGACTCATCTCTATCGTTGATGTCGGTGCTTCCCCATACCGTGTGATGAGCGTTATCGTCGCACCCGATGCTCAGGTCAGTTTTTCGCCTTCCAGCTTCCAGTACCACCGATACAATAAAATGGCACAAAATTCTAAATAGTCTGTCTTAATACCGATCAGGACTTCTTAGGCCGTGGAGTTACCGGGAATAAACGCACTGATAAGGGCTAATTAGATCAGCAGAGTGGTTCTTGCACTGATACCCAGCTGTTATCTCTATAGTTGGCGTAGTGTATGCTCTGTATCAAGTTCACTTTATAAAGGCCTGGCTTTCATAATCCCATTTGAGTGGTTCGTTCTGCTTGACAGGCCATTGCCTTCATTTTAGAGTCTGCTGAATTTGTTTTTTTTTTTGCATGCACACGTTCTTTTTACCTCGGTAAAATATCCGAAAATAGTTTTCGGAGTAGCAGCTAGATCGCTCCGTTTTCATACTCTTTTTTTCTCTGGAGAAGCCGATGTTTCCCTTCGTCGTTTGGTCGAGCTCAAACCACTATCGTTCTTCCATGTTTCGTACGGGGGATCAGGTGAAACTGTGTCATTTCTGATAACTTCTTGGTATCGACGCCACTAATATTGAGAACATAATGTAGAAGTAGGTTGTAAGATAATTGTATGGCGTTTAGTTACGGTTGCAACTGTTTAAGGTTAAACCTCCTCGCAGTATTCCTTTTTTGTTATGGCGTTTGAGATATTCGTAGACATATAACATATACATTGGCTGCAACTAGGAAGTGGTCTGAGTCTACATTGGTCTATACTGCACACTCAAAGAGGAGTGAGTGCAGTATTCGTTTGGATTCGCATTAAGGAGCGGTAACAACGCGATAGCTGTAATGCTATCCCATCCCACTAAGTTAAGTTAATGAGTCTAAATCCACTGGTAGACGTCGTGCCGTATAGGCTATGATTTTCGATTGTGCTTAAAAATATATTCGCTTCTTCTATTTGGACCGTGAAATAAACTAACACGATTACTTAAGCCATTGTTCGTATGTTTTGTCTAGTGCCGAAAGCTCAATACCTCTCGCGTTAATTTGCTGCTGTTGTAAGGATCGTCATCCAAATAAACGCTGCTTCTGTTCTGTGAAGGAGTGATCATAGTATACTTCATGGTTTTTTATCCTGCTTTCTTCCGGCTCATCCAACCTCAGTAGAGCCTCCGCTAGTGGATCAACTTTACGTGCCCTGCTCAAGATTAAAATATTCCATGTGGAGATCCGAACGTATTTGCCTTTGTTTTTTTGCTCTGCAAGGTCGTTGGTAGTAAATCCATGCGGTTCTGCATTGTATGTTGCATTAGTTGCATTGTAATAGACCGACGAGCTTAATACGAGGCCAGCAAACTCCAGATGGAACTCCATATATTGTATTATGATATTCTGCTCTTATCATATTTTGAACCGAAATTTTTCAGGCGAAAATGGTATAGATTGGACATACTCGTACTGCACGAGATTAACTTTAGGAACTGATTCTCTCGGAACAGAATTTATCTCCAGGAAATGTTACCGCCGATGCCATCACCATGTCATAGCAACTGCGAACAGATTTACAAATTTTCCAATTACACAGCACAATCGCATGCCATTAGTTTACTTCAGAGAATTTTGTTAACATTTTTGTTTGGTAGATGATTTTAATTTGTAAAACAAAGTAACCAAGTCTCTTAACAAAGACCGGAAGAGGCATCTCCAAAATTTCAAATTATATTCATAATTTACATTACGAGTAACATGGTTCGTGCAAAATATTTTTTTTTTGCGCGAAATATTTACATCAGCCGGCTTTACAATTTTTGGTGCATTTGTTTATGAACGAGTATCTTTCTCTGTACTACATACATCTGCGACTGACGGTACCATGGTGGCAAAGATTTTCATTGCGAACAATTAAATTTTTAATAATCTTTGGGTCAATTTCTTAAGGAAATATGATTTATATACAAGCATGTGTGAAGTATGGTGTATATACAAGACGGACAGACAGAAAGGCGGTGAACAACGCAGGTTGCTCAGTCAGTGAATTACATGGCTAACGATATTTGTGGTTACAACGAGACGACACTAGGTCACAGTTTACCCTTAGACAGTACTACCACATCTGTGGCATCTACTTGTGTATGCACGGCAACCGCTGTGTATTTAATTGTACTGCGCGGCCCATGTCCGGTACCGGAAGGGGTCAATTTATGAGCAACTGTAGAATGTAAACAGCGATCGTATAAATGAAAAACAAACGGATCTAGGGGGTGGTGTGGAAATCATTTGGTTTTAAAAATTTCATACATTGAATATTCCGGGGGATGTTGAAATATTTCTAAATAATGCTTGTTCAATACTTTTAGTCACAGTTTTACCAATTAATAAACCAAGGATACCATCTTGTAACTAAATATGAGAATGCTTCTATCGCAGCCTTTAATGACGTAACAAGGAAAGGGCTGGAAGAAAACAACGAATTTTCCCTGTCGCTGCTATCGGAAGTTTCGAAATGATTTACTTCGGATACAGCTTGAGCTGCTTTTGTAAGCTTCTTTGCAAATATGGTCATTCTGTTCGATTCTGACCACAAACTTATGGCATATGGAGTGACTAGCGATGTGACACGATTTTGTACCGGGTTTTTCAATAAGGACACAACAATTTTGTATTTAAGTAAAACACAGAACAATTGAGATTTCCAAAATTATTTCCAGATGTAGTACACATGTTAAATTTAAGTGCGGAACTCGGTCTCGTTTATATAACCACCGCGAGCACGTTTGCAGTAATTGTTAACACTTTTTCTCAGCTCCACCAACGTTGTTGGCTTGTTGGCATTAACCAACAACTTAACGTAACCCTATAAAATCCAACAGCGGCGTTAAATCGTTTGAGCGAGGTCGCTATTAGACCGGTCACTTTTGGTGGATGCAATGGAGTCACTTGAAGCACATGTGGGTTTGTTGCATATTTTACTTATTGAAAAAGCCATTAAGTCAAAAATGAGCTGCATCACTGAATATGATTTCCGGATGAAATTCAGAATTTTCTTCAAACTTTTGCAAAGCTCAATCGGAAAAGTTTCGACGCTTCAAATGATCAAGAGACTTCAGTTCTTGAGTTAATTTGATCTTGAAAGGGTGTAGACTAAGATTTTTACTCAAAATTCGCCACAATGTGGACTGAGAGATTCTCACTTCTTGTGAACGGCGTGGAATCGATTGATTTGGATCATTTTGAACTGAAGCACTTACGGCTGCGATACGGCACGGGAACATTCAATAGTGAATATGTTGACTCAAATTTGTCCACTATACGATAGCATACACAGCCCGTCTGGCTCGGCGATTGTTACGACCGAAAATTTTTAAAGTTACGACCACCAACTCAGAATTTCGGTAGTAATTTTTAATAGTTTCCAAACATTGTTCGTCCGTGAACTTGACCATGATAAAAATGTAAACCTTAACTGACGTTTTGACATTGACAGATCATAAAAGTTTAAGAATGCATTTGTATTAAAATACAAAATTGTTATGTCCCTATTATAACGTGACAAATTTAAAAACGTCCTTGAGAAATATGCCCCTAAACCATGTTCTAGACACTGCAATTACAAACATAACGATCATATGTAACACCGCATAAACTCAATAAAAGAGTGTACTTTAATGGCAAGGTAGGCTTGGACCATGGGCTTAGACATCTACCATATACCTGTAATGGTGGCTGGGTCTTTAACGAACTGTTTGAATTCAAAAAGACGACTGATGTATTCGCGTAACTAAATCAATGTCAACGGTCAACATGAGAAGTTTTTTAAGTGAGCAACTTCAATGTAATTGGAGCTAGCTCCAATAAGAATTTTTTTCCGAATAACGAAGTTAAAATAGATATTGGCACCCATCATATTACAAAACAAAGTACGATTCCATTGTTGATGGGTGCCTTAGATGCTATACTGTAATTGTGGTGGAATAGGTCGGAGGAGAAGAGGAAGAAAATCGTTTGGTATACTTCGATGATTTTAAAACAGGCAGTAGTATGTATGTCCAAACATTCAATATGAACGTTTGCCTCCATCAAGTCGCAACCAAAGTTACGTCTACGGATATCTCAGACGCCATAACGACGGAGAAATATTATTAAGAGACTTAGCAGTGGACACCTGTACCACTAGAACCTGTGCCATTCGCACATTCCTAAGCTTTTCCTCAATTTTTTTGTAACCTGGGCCTATGCACTCTACATGTAAAAGCGGAGGAAATAACATAGGCTTCTCCGAAGAAAAGAATGAATTTGAATGGTGCGCGATCAAGGAAATGGAGAGATGCTACTTCAGAAACGATGTTTCAAGATTTTACTTATGTAGCAAATATAGTAGAATGTATTAATGCAACGAAACCTGTACATACGAGTGTGAGCCGAATTCTGTTGTAAGCCAAAATGAAATCGTTAATTCCCTAAGCAAAGGTTTCCATTTATTTGGCCAAAATAAAGTAAAGTTAGCAATATCTAAACTTAAATCTCACGAAGCTGCCGTAGTGGACGACCTACCCGTTGAGCTACGAGTACAATACGCAGGCAGTAGGAGATGAGGTGGTAAAAAAACATACTCCAACTCATTTCCAAGAGTTGGTTGGAGGAAAGTTTGCCTTATTTTATCCTCATATGTTCGAACCATACAAAAGGGAGACGTTCGAGAATGCTCAAATAACATTCATAGATAAGCATACAACAAATCGTGTTTGCCGATTTGTTCAAAAGACCAGCTGTCACCGATCTGAAACGAACGACGGAGAATCATGTTTATTTCAAGATCCCTACTAAAATTGTCAGACTGCGCAGAATAACGATGGAGAATGTTTACTGTTCAAAAAGGGCTTATATAAAGTGCGTCGCCATACATCCTTGCTGCTGAAGGCTCACCTCAACTTTGGTCCCAATCGCTTTTGCCGGAGTGGTTACGCACTTCTGCAAAACGTTCCCGCCATCTGGCAGTCTCGTCTCTGTATTATGGCTAAGAGAAATAAAATTGCAACATCTTGTCATGTTGCCTTATCTTTGGGAACTAATGTCACACTCTGCATATTGCTGATTACTTGAAATTTTGGTTTGCAATATAACGATCGATCGCAATTCAGCGAAATTAATCTCCAACTTTGTTTTTTGTCTATTAAGCACGACCAAAAGTTGCCTTGGTAGACAACTCTCTTTTTGTATTCAAAACTGTGTCGTTTTTGTAGAGACCGGAACAAATAATGTCAGACTGGAGAATATGGTGGGTGTAGCAGTAGATCCCATCCAAGCCGCAAAAGCTTTCGGCGAGTTGCCAAACTTGTATGAGGTCTCGCATTATCTGGCCTTTTCTGTTTAAGTGAATCATTTAATTTGTCCAGCTAATGACAGTACACTTCTGAATTGATCGTTGGATTGTCCGGTAGAAGCTAAAAAAAAACGGTTCCTTTGAAATCCCATCAGATGGCATCACCTTTTTGGATGAATATCGGTTTCGAAGTCCTTTTAGCCAGTTCATCTTTTTTACTCTATAATCTCTTGCGTTTAATATTGTTGTAGACAATCCATTTCTCGTCGCCAGCGATGATGCGCTTCAAAAATCGATCATTTTCTTGACGTTTGAGAAGCAAATCACAGACATCACGCGACGGCACAAATTCCTTTCCGTAAGAACATGATGGACCCATATGTCGAGTTTTGAGATTAAACCTAGGCATCATGATAGGCCGAATTCGATAAATTTAATCTCTCAGCGATATCACGGGTTGTTATTCGCCATTTTGCATCAATTAATGTCTTTATTGTGTCTTCATCAGCCTCAACTGTCCTTCCAGAACGTGTTGCATCTTCAACATCAAAATTGCCGGATAGAAATTTTGCAAACCGCTTTTGACACTGGCGTGCTGTCAATACATCTTCTTCATATACATTGGATGATTTTTTTCTTGCTTGAATAGCAGTTTTACCTTTTTGATAGTAAAAAAGTAATATATGCCGAAAATGCTGTTTTTTACTTTCCAAATTTGAAAGGGCGTCAACCAAAAACTACTGTAGAATCAATCGAACTTTTTCACAAGCAAGCCTTTTTACCTACATATCAGCTGTCACAATATGATTAAGCGGCTTAAGTGTGATGTTGGCTTTGAAAAAAATTCAATAAGCCCTCTGTTGAAAAAAAAACCAAATTACTTTCCGAACAACGGAGTTTCATATTTATGTGCCAGTTTTTGTAGACTATGTTTCACGAAGCACTCAAATGAATCTGATTATGTTTGGTTTGGGTTGAATGATTGCCCCCAAATATCCTTCGTCACATGTGGTAGGTTTTCGAAAAAATCAACTAACTTACGGGTATGAACTCCCTTGGGTCCCATGGACTACCTGAAATCTTTCTTTAATTGCCAGTAAGCAAGAACCGAACTAAGCTTCAAAGAATTTTCAAATACTTATGTAACCAAGTTCCTCAAATTCTTTAAATGGTATAGGCAACCAAGGACTCAACGTTGGACTACCCAGATACCTGCATCCAGTCTCTTGACCATCTTTTAGTTCTAACAATGTCGTATTCTAGGTACAGATTTGAGAGGGGCTTCAGAACCAGCTGTTAGAGTTTCTGAAGTAGAGATGGTGGCAAAAGAAGCAAAATTGCGTCGACGGCACTCATAACTTCGCTCGAACTACTACTGATACTGGTATAGCCGCCCTCTTATGTAAAAGGGGTGTTATAAAGGGCCTGGGGGTCCAGGTTGGGAGTTATTTGTTGGTTCAATTCCCTAGTAGCGTAAAAAAAAATATGGTTTCGAAGGAACCGAAAGCCTCAAATACGAATGATACGACTCATGCTACTCGAAAAAGGCAAATAATTTTCGGCTCTGCAAATGCAATGCAAAGTCTCATAGCAGATGATAGAGGCCTTAAATTGCTATGTAGCAGATCAAGTGTCCGTTATCGTCGCTGGAAGTACTGGATCGTCAGCATCTTATCTGGAAACCCAGTGGCACACCTTCCAAGGATCCATCAGAAATGCCGCCTCTGACATACGATCATCACTTATGGATTTATGATAAATTCAAACTGGCTGATGCAGAGAAATAAAAAGCAAATAGAGCGGACTATAGCGGCTTGTAAACTTTACCTGCTTCTCAGAAGGAAGAAAAAAGACCACGAGGAGCTCGAAATCCAGGAAACTTTAAAATGTCATAGCAAGAAAGATGTTCGGTTATTACCAACGAATCGTTCAGCCTACACGATGATGAGTAGCAAATCCGGCCACCTGATCTTGACAAATTGGGGATAGCCAACTTCAGTCCAACAAAGTTGTCGGTACTGCTGATGGCCCAGATGGTGAGCTGTGCAAAACGGCGCAGGATGACTTTGAAAAGAGCATGTACCAAATCACTGCTAATATATACATAGTTAGGTGAAGGCATGCCACACGAATGAAACGTTAGCATTCTATGTTCGACCTTGAAGAAAGGAGTCCCTATAGGCTGCGGCAAGTACATATAAGGGCATTAGTCTTTTCAACATCAGCTATAAAATCTTAGGTGGTGTACTACGTAATTGCCTAAAACCTTTTGCCAAGGGAAAAAACGAAGTACTTTCTGAAATCAACGACTTGGGCAAAGCGTTATAAAAGACAGGTATAATTTCGAGATAGGCAAGGACTACTTCTTAGGCTCCGCAGTTATTAATTATAAATAACGACAATACCTTAGAGATCATTCGAAAAGTAACTCCTACAATCGCTGTTTTTTTTTGGGATCAGACAGCATTCTGAATTGAGTTGGTTGACCTACCTCGGCTAACCAAAACAGCTCTCTGTAAAACATTGACGTTTCAGTTTAAGGATGATAAAGTTTTACCATTTATGCCGAGTTATGTATTAATAGAGACAGGTTCGACTTGAAATACCAGCTAGTTCCGGTGTTTTTCTTTTGCTAGTTGGTAGAATTTCGTGTACGCTTTTAGCTTCCTAACTTCTCATCCAAGAAAAAGAGTCTCTATTATTTGTCGGATAGGTTAGCGGTTGCGTACAATGACCTTTTATTCTTTTTGATACAGTTTTGTAAGCTTTACTCAAAACACCATTATTGAGTTACTTTTCAAGATTCGTGAAAAAGACTCCTACAAGACGTTACCGCTTTTTTAACCGGATTTTTTCTATGCAATATGTATCACAGGTGAGTTGTAATTTCTGCTTAGTGGTCATAAGTTTTAAGTCGATTGGATTTTATATTGGTTACGAACCAAACTGTAAAATCTGCGTCCTGCCAATTACAGAAGAATTTGTTTTCCGATACGCCAGTGAGCCACAATTGGCTGAGAATTACTACACAAGTTTTTCTGGTGTTTTTTTAATGCCATAAAGAGCCTTACTTTTCCCCTTGCTTCTTAAGTTAACTAAACAATCTTTATTTTTTCTACTTACTTACTTATTTGAAATCAATGCGCCAAAATTTGTTTACACTTCGCATCCGCTCCTGGTATCTATGGGGTTGGACGGCATTCATTTCTATCTAAGAACTTGCACAATTTCTTTGAATTGGAATACTCGTATGTTCCTCATTTCTTTCTCAGAAAATCCCATATTCTGCTCTCACAAGTGGTCGACGAAAGAAAGAATGACTTAACCGATCAATTCATTCGGAATAAGCAGCGCCTGGTGACCAGTGAACGCCGTTGGCTCTATTTGTCAACTCTTGACGACCGTCGTGTTTGAATAAAAGAAAAATAAATCGAAGTTTTTTAAAATGTGCTACTTACTTACCCAGTTGAGGTGATCACCTCCTACGCTACCTTCTGAAATTGTATGAACATTGGAAATTTGGTTTTGAATGAAAATTGTTGCTCAGACTATTCTTCGCACTTTAGAGTGAATTTCTTTTTATTTATTTTTGCGGCAGTTTCGGTCGATTATCTGTTTTTTTATGAGATAGTAGATAAATTACCGTTAAATTGTTGACTAACGCTTTTGTCAACAAAAATTGTTAAAATTTATTCACAAGTGTTAAGAAATCAAATAGATTTAGAACTGAACCAAAAAAAGTGATTTTTCGGAATGGAATGCATAACGTGGATACGGATCGTCAAAGCAAATAAGAATTTCGTAAAGTGGTAGGCAATTTAAATATGAATAGTTTGAAAGATGTGTAAAGAAGGAATAAGAATCAAGGTGATTTGAAAGTGAAGAAAGAGTCAACAGCTATCGTTGTTGTCTTCAAATTTAAAAAAAAAACAAATAACAGTATTTTTGTTATGAAATGTGGTACTGATACCATGGTGCATTGAGTGATGTTTCTTCTAGTTTATCAGAGATTAATTGCAGTGTTACAACAGCATGTTGCTGAAAATACTGATCGAGGATCTTCACTCTACTTTAGGTGATGATGCAGTGCATTGAACACCTGGGTTCTTACCAATCTTTGCTTTGTCTCTTCGGGATAGGTTCGAAGACTTCCCACCCTATAGCAATGATGCTCATTCGTTCAACATGTCGTGGCCATCTATGACGATCAATTTGAAGATTTTTATTATTCTGTCGGAACAGGTTACTCCGACAAAGAAATAGTCCATTGTACTCCTTATGAGTTCTCGCTACAGTACCAGCACCCACCACATCAGCAACGAGTATGTGTAGTCTGATGCGAGCTTAAGCCG
This sequence comes from Volucella zonaria, assembly GCA_963966105.1. NCBI lineage: Eukaryota > Metazoa > Arthropoda > Insecta > Diptera > Syrphidae > Volucella > Volucella zonaria. The sequence goes on along the minus strand of OZ014534.1, from coordinate 73,445,109 downwards.
GGTACTTTCAGATAGAGTGCTCCCCGGTGTCTTCATCAATCTCACAGCAAGTGTAGCAGGATGTTGTGTCACTTATGTTATACACTTATGTGTTTACCAAAACCATTGTATAAGTAAACAGCCTACAGTCCTTCCTACTCAGGTACAATGGAAAAGATACTGACCGTAAGAGGCGACAAGAAACCCAAATTAACAAAAGACCTAACCGACGATGCTGGCATTTCTAATGCAGGTTTGATAAAATTTTCTCTGAGTCTTGCCTAGTATGTTAATTGGCGTTTTCAGTTCGTTGAATTCGGCCTTCCGACTGCATTCAGAGAAGCCTTGCATTCTAGAACTAGCTTGAAGGTGGTGATAGGATTTAGTTTGGCTGTCGCTATAAATGCAGATTCTTCGCCCTATTCACCGATTCTTCACAGTATACTCCATTGCTATTATATGTTAAGATTGAGTACGAGTATATCTTCGTACTTTTTTCTAATGAAAACTGAGATCCAACGTTGTCGACCTTCAAAAAGATATCAGGCCCACATCCTTGACTGGTTTTTGAGGTATCTGAAGATCCGACTACATTCTTTTCCTGGTTTATAGTTTATTATCCAGGATAACACCCAAATACTTAGCTTCGTTGGAGAAATGGATGATGATGTCTTTAAGCACCATATAAGTTAGACTCATCTTCTTTCTTGTCGTAAAGATAACGACTTCTGTTGTTCAGGGGGCTAAAATCACATTTCTAGTGAGGCGACCTACGGCCGCGAAGCATGACAGGAGGTACGAGTACATCTATATCTATTCCAAATGGTCGAGCTGTTAATAACGTTAAGCGCAGACTCGATCATTGTGCACAGACTCTCCAGACAAAGTCAATATTAAGGTCCTGTATCTTTCTGTACATTTCATTTCCGTATCATCTCCTCAGAATTCTCATGTATTATTATGCAAACTGGGTCGAATATATTACACAGCAGGGTTAAGACGATAACGGTAAGACCCAACTCCAAGTTAAACCAGAGTTAACTACCCAAGTATTTGCGTAGTAAAATTCCTTTGTCAGCTCAAAGCTTTTTAGTTTCCAGTTTTGGCGTAGTGTTAAATCCGTTGTTGTTGAGTGTCTTTACTTGTCGACAAAATGGTGTAATGGACAAATATGGTGTAAAAGAAATCATATGTGAACGCATCTTACAGGCTCTAGTACTAACCGTTGTTAAGGGCTATTCTCTATTGGTATCATTTGTGAAATTTAAAGTAAACCCGCTCGTTAACCGCTTTAGTTACAGCATGCTGGAAACGAGCAATGGTATCTACGTATAACCAGAAAAATTTAGAGAAATACTCGTAGTACCTTCCGTTTTAGTGTCTGTCTTTCGTATTACCTGTTTCAAAACAAAGTTGGAAAAACTTCTCAGAGCTGGTTTGCGGCGAAAACGCATTGCACATCTAGAAGAGTTCCGAGGTTTTGCTTCCAAATTGCACGGTTCATCGCTTGTTTTTGAGTGTTGTGCACCATAATTTGATCATTTTTCTCGAGATCCTTAGGCAGCCACTATTTTGTAGAGTTCGTTTTATCATTTACGAAGTTCCTCGTGGATTGGATTTCCCTCAATATTATGTAAAGTTCCAGACCTAAAACTTTGTACTTGTGTTTTACCTTTCTCAGTGCTGATTTTTCACAATCAGGACATTACTTCTTGAGTTAAAATCGATTAAATTCATTTCCAGTCAATTCAGCATTAGGATACTCCATCCCAACATCTGCAACATTTCATAATATGTTGCATACAGGTAGCAAATCTTTTTTTTACAAATCCTGATCTTATCCAGCGTACTTTCGCAGTAATGTCGCCTTATGTATGGTGTGCGGGTGCTTTGTACTTTTCGAACAGCTGGTAGCGTGGTTATGAATCCTAGGCACAACCGGAAACTTATGAAACTTATGATCTTTCCACCGATCCAATTGAGAAAATCTTTTTTGATGTCAAAAGTATTGGTGTGGTAGGGACCAACTTTGGTGGAGCAGCCTTCATTGTCATCCAGATCAGATGGACGAGCTTGTCAGGAATGAGAAAATTTGACATTTGATTTTGTATGTTTTGTTCCAATAAATACTGTTACACGCGGCATCAAAATCAATGAACAGATGTTGTGTGTCCATTAATTTCTCGTGCTACCCCGAGTTCCATTAGATGGCGATTGTTACCTTGCACTATCTAAAAACCTAAAAACTTGTAGTTTCCAATTTTGGTATTTAACAGGAATTTTCACAGCACGTGCATTTCTATTTTGTGGTGTGGACGTCGGCTTGCTTTTTTTATAAAAGGTTTTTTTAAAGGTTCGTTTTCGAACGACATGAAATTTCTATTCTTCCGAATTGTAGGTAGAGTGATTTCTGTCTGTACCTTAAAAACTCTCACTTTTGACTGCATCCCTTAGTCTGTTTGCTTCTTTCGACCCATAGAACGACGGCTTTTAGTTCCTACGCTTAAGGGTAATAGTTATTACTTCATCCATCTCTTTTTTAACATGAAGCCAGATGAGTTTTCACAGTCTGAGATTTAGTAGCCCTTGGATCAGCGCCACAATTGACGGAGGGTTTATGAAGTATGTTGACTGGGGCTTTCAGAACCTTATTGAGAGTATCACATGACGTACGCATGTACGAGTATGTATATCAACTTTTATAAAATGGCTAAACATGAAATCCGGACGTTTTTGTGTTATATTCGACGTCTTATCTGCAATCTTTTCAGGAGTTCGATCTGAGAATCTTTGACTTCTAAGCCTTTCTAAGTCACTAAAGAGAAGAAGGAACCTTATACTATCATTGCTGTGCTTCGAGTAAATGCCAAAGAATATACCAGAGGTCTTTTCTCGAAGACTATGCTTCCAGACTTGCATTTAAAAAAAAGGCTTTTCCTGCGGGATGAGAGTTCTCTTTTGCGGTTTCGACGTAGTATTCCGAAGAGATTCCATATTCTCCATCCAAGTGGTCGTCCAGAGGGGTTTTTCGAATATATAAAGCTGATGCTTGTAAGGTCTGTATAGAATCACCTTTTTCGTAGAAAACATATAATTCGTCTTATTCCTGTTGATTGTTAGACCGGTACCCACGAGCAATGTGATGAGTATATGTAAATAACTGAACAATTTTGAAAGATTGATCCACTGGTATTAGCGTGCAAACTTTGCAGAATCTGAAATCCATGGGTTCCTCCAAAATCTGTCGTAGAGTGAACATTTTGTCTATGTTCGTTTTTTCTGGCTGAAAGCCACACAAAATGCACTAATCAGATTGTTGATAAGAGGTTTTACGCTCTCTCACAGCACAGAAGATAGTTTCTTGTAGGCGAAGTTGAGGAGACTAATCCCTCCATAGTTGGCTTTTTTTGTAGAGGAACGGCAAATATTAATTCTGAGATTCAGGTTGATTCATCGGGCACACTTTAGATCTACTTAAAAAAGGTAAGTTGGTGTATGCTCCTTACCAAGTCTTCTCCCGTAGCCATGAGTCACGTTAGCGCCTTTTTCTCTTAAACTTAAGTACGGCGATAGTATTCAATTCTTATACTCCCCCTCTTTTACTTATGAGAAATATTGACCTTGTCTCATCTTATCAAAGTGATTGCGAGCATCTCTGATCCTTCTGTGTAACAACGTTCTATATTTTTCTTGTTTGGCTGCATGCAGCACCCAGAGGCGGCATCTCTGATGGATTTTTGGTCTGTCACTGGTCTTGATTACTTGATGCTAGGGGTGTTGAAAATATAAGGAAATTTAATCGAAAAAGGCTCTGGTGATCTCTCGCAATTGAAGTTCTCTCAATTCCAACAGTGCCATCATAGATATCTTCTTTCAGGATTTTTCGTAGATACCTAACAGCCGTACTGCTTGTAAGTTTCATCCAGTTTCACAGAACCCATCCTTGGTGTTATTGTTTTTTTTCCTCAATGGAGGTATATATGTAAGTCGGATGTTTGCAAATTTAGAACTGATACAAACTGACATGACGCCTTTGTTCACATATTGAAAACGTATGACTTTTTGCCTAATGAAACACTCAGATCCAGTGCATCTCTTTGTCCTTATTTCATTTGTATAAGCCGTCAACAGTATATCTGCCGTAATCTGAGTGCTTTGCAGCAGTGAGGTTTTCTGTGGTCGAATAGTTAACCCGCTCATAACTCTCAACATGGAGGGGCCTGTTTTAGAGTTAAATGGAAAAATTTACAAGGCAGAAGTGTGTCTCTTAATGTAAAGGACGGATGGTCAACGTACATGCAATCCATCTCCAAGATCTGGGTACTTATTGACCTTTTCGAAAGTTTAGAAAATCTTTTGTGATGGGTTTTATGGAAGATGAGTTTTTATCTTGCGGAATAGAGCACTGAGACAAAGAACTAGTCCGTTGTACTCCTTTTATTGGAATCCTTCATTCCTTCGTACAAAGATGAGTCAGCGCTTCGGTAAGATGGCAGTACCAGCACCAACTTTATCAGACCCGAGTACCTTCAGCCTGATGTAAGCGTAGGTCGGACACTCACATAGACAGTGCTCCGTAGTTTCGTCATTACTCCGTAGTTTTGTCATTACATTAAGCGTTGCAGGAGGTTGTGTCAGTTATGACCAGCACGTTTAGGGGCTTAGCAAAAGCGTTGTACGCCATCATGACGCAATAAGTCTATAGCTTTTTCCATAAAGGAACAGCATGAATGTTACTGACCTCTTAGAGACGTCGAACAGTATTTATTTGGTCTGCCGGCAGCCTGGAGAGTTATCCCATCTGTTGGTATGCTCATATGAAACCCAATTGTCAATGGAAGCCCTACCCGAGGACGTACACTCTGTATTCAGAAAAGTCTTGCATTCTCGAACTAGCTTGGAAGTCAAGATAGTTTTTAGCAGGGCTATAATCTTTACTTGTCCGATTATTCGCAGTATAGTTCGTTACCATCAGGATGGTACATATCTTCGCTTGGAAGACACACGCAAGTTTTCCTAAAGAGGAGTGAAATCGTACGATGTCTTCCTCCAGAAAGACACCAGCGCCGTATTCCATATCGGTTTTCGAGCCATCTGGGAAAAGCCGACTATGTATGTACATTCCTTTCCTAGTTCAGATTGTGTCCGAAACCATTCCTAGGCACGTGGAAATTCAATTCCGGATTTCGGAAACTGGTCTATTGTACTCCATGTGTTCCGAATGCCAACAGCACTCGGAAATAGTACTGAGTTCCCATGCGGTCCATCTAAGTACTTTCGGTGATCTGGTGGCAACCGATGCTCTCAGCATGGCCATACCTTTGAGTATACATGACCGTAAGACCATAATCAAAAAATTCGATGTGCAAGGCCATGAAAACACCATGTGAAGTACTAAAGGCCACTTGTTTTTAAACGGAAGATGGATTCGAGATGCAGCCCACAACATGACTATCAAACGAGGGAGATTCATCAGTTTTTTGAAGTTTTGTAAAACCAGAAGTGATTTATTTTACTTTCTTGACAGTTTGTTCCAGCCGACGCATAGGATACAATTATCTCCGGCGTGTAGATCCAGAGGACCGTCCTCGGTAACAAGTTCCATGTCTGGCCGAAAGCTTTTTTACACTGTCAGAAAGAAGAGATAGTTTTGGACATTTTTAGTCTAAAGAAGTAGTTAACTTCGTTGGTGAAACAGATGGCGATGCCTTTAGGCACTAGATGAGTCAGATCAGCCAGCTTGCTCCTGCTCATAAAGAGAACGACCTCAGTTTTGAGAGAATCGCCTAAAAGACCATTTTTAGTGCACCAGCTGTCGATCGCATATAGGGCTGCCCGCGCTTTAGAGCAGACAGTGGCTAGACATGATCCAAGAGACTGTACAGCTATTGTACATAATCTGCATGTTCCTGAGTGTAGGCGTTATAACTTCTGAGAGTGTTAAGTGAATCGATCAACAAAACAACTCCTTGTTTTCGCCTGCCATATCGTTTCCCATATTGGCCGCACAAACTAGTGATCCGTATAAGACGTGTTGTCTGGCCGAGTTACACATGCCGTCAAAAGTTGCGTTGTTGAAAGCACTCCCAATGTGAATGAAGACGCTCCGAGCGTACTCTTCTTATCGAGTTCAGCTTCAATTCTGCCCAACAGATTTTAAAGCGCAGTACCGCACGATCTTCCGCGTAAGTTAACATGTTGCATTTAGGATAGAAAGTGCATTCGCAAAGCAGTTTTATGCACACACCTTCTATCCATGGTCTTCAACATAAAGGAAGTCAGCCTCATAGGTCTGAAGCCTTTGCGAACATGTAGTCATCCTTTCCGATAGTAGAGCAGATTATTCCGTGGAATAACTAAGTCGCTTCCATAGCTTCCTGTCATGAAATTCAAGTGGAACATGGAAAAGCGTTGGAAAAACTTTATAAATCATGCCGCCGGCTGTCGGACCTATGCAACTACAGGGATATGACTTTATGTTGTTTCAGTAATTGTATACAATCGATACAACAAACCAACACATTTCTATTGTGTACATGTGGTAGATACATGCATTCGTCATGTCATCCTATTCACACTGTTGGCACGTTTATTTAATTAAACATTTCGAAATCCATCGTAATCGTAATCATCATTAATTAAACGGATTACATCAACAATAACATAACACAAATCTTTGTACTTAGCACACGCGCCTCCCCAAAGTTCCTATCCTTCGAAATGTCATCTCTGCTTTTATCTAAAGTTATTAATCTTCGTGCAATTGGCGTACGCCAAAAGCCCATCTTGGCAAGGACTTCCTCTCAAACTCCTGCCGGTGTTATGCCTGTTCTGTTCAGTTTGCGTTTCTATGGGGCATGTCAATGTATCAGTAATAAAGCGGGCGTGTGCTACAAGTCCATTATGTACCCAGCGGAGTTATTTGTTACTTGGGCGGATCACAATCAAAATTACCCATTCCAGTCATCTATTCGAGCCTGACTCTCCTCACAGGATGCTCTACACACGCATCATTTACATAAAAGAAAAGCGATTTACAAAAGATGAAGAAAAAATAAAAAGAAATAAAGGACGAAGTTGTGAAGGACTCGGAGTAAGCTAAACCGAATTTCATTCAATTTTGCATTTGAACAGAGATTTTTCCACTAAGGGTTGGTGAAGCCAGAGGGGTGGTTGTTTATTCAGACCTCTGCTAGTAGGTTTATAGTAGGATAATTTTTTCCAGAATATCAATTTCAAGCAGATATGTGACTGGGTTGTATGTTTCTGTAAGTGTGTATCTCTGTATCAGTATCTAGGATCTAATGCTTCTTTAACCCTTCGGAGAGCGTGCAGGAGTGGGTTGGTTGGGTTGCATAAATCAAATCGCACTACTTCCGATGACAACCCGAATTTGAATGAATATTCATACGAAGGGGATGTATGTATCTCTATGCCACAGATACGCTTGGAATCTCCATTACACACAATATAGACTCTCACGTACTGTAGATAGTGGGTTATCATCAAGAATACCTCTACCGGCCGGTGGTTGGTTGTGTTCGGTGGTTGTTGGTTACTGGTGGCAAACACAGTACGAGTACATACATATACAGTAGAAGGAGACCTCATAAATTCATTTAATTACCCTCGCACTCAATTATATTATTTTAGATTGCAATTAGCCACTATAGCATATAGTAGATACGAAATAGAGTACAATTAGAGCGTTATATTGCAGAGCAACACTGAAAAGAGAACACTGAAAATTGGAAATTAAAATACTGTACGGCAAAGCTGCACTGCGTCTATGTTTCGGTGCGGTTTGGGGGTGAAATGAGGTGAATCTTTACCGTAGTTTAACCACAGTTCTATAGAGCTATCCTTTTTTAATAAAATTTATAATACCTTTGCAGACTTAAGTGGACGAGTGGCAATAATTCTACGACATCAGTTACGATGTACGAGAACTCTTGTTCCTACCAGACGGCACTGGATTTGAAAAGAATCTCGCCGAGCATAGCACAAGTGAAGACAGAAGATTGTCTCGGTTTGGGACAATGTTCACCCGATTGGACATCATATCGATTCCATCAGTCAACATTTGAACAATTAAAACAGAGTGTAGAAAAGGCAAAAGCAGCTCTTCAGGATAGAACCAGCTTTTTTGGAGCCTCCAGCGCATTCAGGTATTTTTACTTGACTTTTACAGTTGAACAGAGTATGAAAGTATCTCATGTACGTTTTTGTTCATTTGTAGTGACATCTATTCAACCCAACGACTGACAGATTCGCTAGAATCATCCGTCACAGCGAATGTGAATAGTAGTAGTGCAAATTGTATAGGATCTACGGTCCATAACCCGGTTAGTTCAACAAGTTTAGCGGTAAATGGAAATTGTATAACAACAGTGTCAGCCACAACGGGTCAACGATATCGTCTCGATTCAGTGACACAACCAGCTGGATGTTCGCCATCGTCTAATTCGATAACATCAGTGCCGTCTTCGTCCACGTTGGCAGCGGTTGCTGTACTGGAAGCTACATCGGAGACAAAGTCAAGAACAGGTACGAGATACTTTTAGCTGTGCTTTTAGTATATCAATCTTTGTTTGTGTAATGTTAATTAGCTTAGATGCCTTTTGGCAAGGATATATTACAACTGAAACTTTTCGTTGTGGGTTGGCATTATATAGTATAGTATGCTATACGTATCCTATCTGTTTGCGACTTTGGATGAGAACTTTATTAACCGGGTCGTATTTGTGTCGAATCTTCGCCTCCATCTATGTTTTTTGCCCACTTTTATAGAAGAACACTTTTTTGTTCCATCAAATTAAATTGAAACGCTTGTTAATTATAAACCTTCTTAGGCTACCGAACTATGGCGACAGGGAATCTGTACTATGTTGGCGTCATAACCAGTAATACGAGTATATGTATAAGCCTAAGTAGGGAAGTGTCTTACTACGTGGACGCAAGTCTTACCTTTCGTATTTGCCGTAATGTAGGTCCTTCCTTCATAATCTCTTACTTTTTATTTATTTTGTGTAGTTCTCAAATTTATCTTTGTGGCCTTCATTTCAATACTTGTAAACTCTGATGTTTAGCTTCGACATCAAAAGAACGATTGGTATTCCTTGTGACTTGAATGGAAGTTAGATTTTAACAAAGTTATCCTGTATAACCGGCTGAATTCAACTGAGATGAGCCTGGATGTCGTTGAATCGAGCATCTTTAAAATTGATAATTTGAAGACCTGGAATCAATGTGAGGCTGGCGATATTTGATTGATGGGAGGCTACGTTGATATCGACCATCAGTTCTAAGGTATCACCTCTAGACAGATTCCACATTGAGCTACTTTTGCTCTTTCTTATCCCTGGTCAAAGGCTGTTGTTCATTTCTTCATCCTATGTCATAATCTTCTGCAACAGCCGGGCATATCTACCTGCTGAAACGCGCAACGAGTTAGTAAGATTTGTCGCCTCCTGCGGACCAGTTAGTTGATCAAGTAGGGGCGTCTTTTACTTTTAGGGCAAACGAAGGGGATAACTGTGCTTATCTAGGAGTTAGCATTTATTAGATAAAGTTCTTAAGGTTATTAGATTTAGGGGCGTCGAGAATAATTTCATGCAGAGACGGCTGAAAAATCTTTATAGGTTAAAGTAGGATTAAGTCTGTTTCATTAGTTGATAACGAAGGGATAGTCATTTTTGGGGGTTGTTAGTTAACCAATCGTGATTGCGAGAAATATCATCTTCTTGAATGTCCTGCAGTTCACAACCTAGCACATGTCATGATCTTTGGTGCGGATTTTCGGTTATTCTCGGGATTAGTCCCGGTACATATTGGTAGAGAGCTAGAGAAGGTAATAGAAGCGGGGGTTATTGAGAGATCTAGTAGAGCCTCCCCTATAGCTTTTATCAAGAAAAAAATTGTAGTACATGTTTCGTGTTGAGTATAGGAAGCCTAGTAAAGTCCCTAATAGGGACGCGTGTGCACCTGCTTTCATTTCGTGAAGATTAAATAAGCTTTGTGACTTTGTTATTGGTGATCCCAGGCAGGGATCTCTTTCAATTTAAAAGGATGCTATTTGGCTTATACAACGCACCAGCGTGTTGTTTGGCGATCTCAAGCTGTTCGTCGTTGTGTACTTTGACGTTATCATCATCGTCACAAACTCATTCCAAAAATGCCTGATGGAGATTGATGGAAGAAGTTTTGAAGGTCGTTCGCGATAAGTGGAATTTTTGTAAGCCGAGAGACAGTGGAGAGGATGGTGAATATACCAGCACCCGAAAATCTTAAAGAAGGTAGGAGACTTTTGCGGATTTGGATCCTGTGGTTTCGAAGACGATCTCATTAATCAAGTCAACCGCTCTAATATGTCCAGGGTTTAAAGTAAAGATTGGTCAATAGAGCGATAGTACATAAGAACACCGACAAGTGAAAACTTGTGGTAGGGAAAGCAGATAGATGAGATGTTTTAAGAAAATGCCATGATTTCCCATTAGCAGGACATATAGGAGTTACGACGTTAGACAGAGAAGATGGCAAATATTATTGGCCTAATATGAGGTGGATATGACCAGTTATGTTAGGAGTTGTAAAGTTCGCTAAGAAGTGGAACTGGTTAATAAAAAACCAGCTGGTATGTTGTTGAAATATGTGCTGGCTATAAGGCTTGCTTCAGGTGTCTTTAACTCATCTCAAGCGTCTTTCTACTTCTACTCTTATTGTTTAACTGAGTAAACGGATTCCATTTCAATGGATATGTCTCTACATTCGTACCATGATATTTAACGGCTTCTGATCTGCTCTCATACGGTTTGCACCAAAAACTGTCGTAGCGGCTCTGAGATGTTTGCCAAGCCATCTTTCTATAAGATTACGAGTACGAGTATACCTTTGGTTTGTTTTGCCCAGAAGTTCGTAGAGGTACTCCTTGGTCTGATCATATTATTTCTTTGTACTGGCATTTGTACAAATCCTATATGGCTGCCATATCAGTTTGGAATAGTTTACAAGTCTATGATATTGCTGATTCTACAAACTCGAAATTTGTAGTTTCGTATTCGATACCTTCGGTCTTCACCAGGTCTGGATTTCTAATAGGAGTAGCAATACAGATACATACTGCAACCAAGAATATCTCAACTCTGTGGAAAACACCTCGTTTAACACCTGATGGTTATAACCCTACCTTCGAAATGGTAAATGGTAAAGTACCATCGTTTGACGCGCATGTTTAGCAGATTTATCAAACGCTATGAGCCACTGGTCTGAGGCGCACTGAACGTTTGAGGTGGAGCAATATTTGATGAGCGATGAATTACTGGTTCGTGCACGTCGCGCTTTTTACACTCATTTCAATATTCAAGTGTTAAGTAATAAGACAAGCACGCAACTTATCTAGTAGTGGGTCCAAACGCTCAGAACAAGAATATTTGGAACATACTGCTTAGTGATGAAGCGCATTTTGATGTCGATGGCTATATGCATAAATAGAACATGCACTTCTAGTGCCTTAACAACACTGGAAACGCGATCAGGAACATTTACAATGTCCAAAAGCCAAAGTGTGGTATGGGATTTTTTCTCAAAAGAATAATTGGCCTTTTGACTGCTAAAGTGTAGTATCGAACGATCCACGAGTTTCCGTTGCACTAAACGCGGCTATTTCTCATGTAAAACAACAGAGTGCTATTTCAACAAGACGGTGCCACTCCACACACCGCTAGAGTGTCGAAGAAGAATTTGAGGGATAAGTTCATTAGCAAGTATGGAGACATTCCCTGGTATATATGCTCTTCGGAAGTTTAACCATTCGCCGTTTATGTGTGGGGAATCTTTTGGGCACCAGAGTCTTGTTTGTTACAGACCTAATCAGCCTTCTCCCGACCTGGTTCTTCGTCTTGGAGACATTTTTGCCTCGACAAAATAAATTTATTACATTAAACTGCTCTAAAGTGCAGGCAGCCCTAGACGTGCCCAACGATTGGTGCAATAAAAAAGGGCATTTAGTCAAACATCTCAAAACTGAGGTTGCTCTCTTTACGAGAAGAAGAGTTAGACTGGTCTAATTCATTTAGTGACTTGAGGCATCGCCATTCAATTTTCCACAGAAGCTAAGTATTTGGGTGTGAACCTGGTTAGCAAATTTTTATGGACAAAACATGTTATGAACCTGTGAACATGTTGTGTCACCGAGAAGGGTCCTTTGGATCTACACGACTATGATATCTTATGAGCCAGAGTAAGCTCCCCCGAGAATACGTTATTGCTCCTTTTACCAGACTCCAAAGAACGGCCTGTCTGGGCTGCATGGGGCCTTCCCTACCATGCCTGGCCGCGCTGATGAATCTCTCTCCCCTTGATATTCATATCATGGGCTGCACTCTCAAAGCCATCTTCTGTTTAAAAAGAAATAGTTTTGGTACAACACGCACTGAAGCCGACTGTCTTATCACTCTTGCGTTATCGATATGCCTCCAATGACACTAGAACTCCTGCTGCAGAAAAATATGCGCCGAAGACCTGTTTCAGCCACAATCTGAGCCAGGAAAGGAATGTAGTCGGGTCTTCATGGATGGCTGGAAAACCGATTTAGGATACGGCACTGGTATCTTTTTGGAGGACGAAAATGTTAGGTTTCACTTCACAGTTCGAGAATACAATGAATGAATGCAGTCGGAAGGCCAAATATTCTGAATCTTGCCTGGATTCTAGGACACAATGCGATCACGGGAAATGAAATCGCCGATGAACTTGGGCAAAAGAGAGCTCTTCAGAACGCGAACTTGGTCCGCCTGCTTCCGCGGCTAGGTTTTCCATTGACAGCTGCGTTCCATATGAGCGTAACTGTAGATAGGCAGTTTCTCCAGGTCGCCAGCAGGTCAAACAATTCTTCCCGAGGTGTCCAAGAGATTAGCGACATTCCTGATGTCCTTCAGTAGGAAAGACTACAGGCTACTTACTGGCATAACACTTTTGCTAAGCCCTTAAATCCGCTGGGCATATGAGATAAGCCACCTGTTACGCTTGCTGTGAAAGTGACGGACTGCCTCTGTAAATGTCTAGCTTACTCTCGCATTAGACTGCAGTTACTCGGCATTGACGTGGTGGACGCTGGTACTCTAGGTACTTTATCGCTGAAGCGCTTGCTCGTCTTTCTTCGAAATACTGACAGATTTCATTGAAAGAAACTTACAAAGAGTACAATGGGCTAGTTAATTTTCTGAGTGCTTTGTTCGGACAAAAAAAAAGGAGTGTGGGTAGTAGCTGGAAATAGCTGTTGGTTAGTTTAACTTCTGCTAAAACAGAAGTTGCACTGCTCATATTTTACCCTCGATTCGACTGAAGCTTTGAAAAGATTTTCTAATATTTGGTAACAACTTTTCCATAGAAACTTCTAAGAGATATGTCCTTGTAGTTGGCGCAATCCTTTTACTACGAAAACGTATTACAAAACATACATAACGACTTGCAGAGTGGGATGATTTTGAGAGCTAGACGCTCTTATATTAGCATCGCTAATATCATACATTACCTAAAAGTGTGCCTTGGTTACTCAAGATTGACAGTACGCCAGTTCAGTGTATATCTTCAAGTTTTCATACCACTGCCAGTGCGAAACAATCTTTCGGAATACAAGTCTAGTTCTGTCACTAGTTCTGTCTCCAAACGCTGCCTTCAACTGAGTAGCGGAAATAACATCTTGTCTAAAAGGCTTACATAATTTGCAACTTTTAAACGTTTGATTCTAAATTCTGAAATAGTGCGATGCCCTATAAGGAACTGTCCGGTGGAATTTGTAGTTATATGATCAGCGATTCGTTGGAATGCTTTGATCCTTGGGATAGTAGGTGTAATGGAGGACTTGCGCAGTAAATCGATTGAGACGTGTTACCAATAATTATATGGGCTTTCCTAACATTGGTGAAGAGATCCTTCCTTCATCGGTGGCCAGATCCCTAATTGTTGCACAAAGCACTGAAACCCAGCTTTAAAAAAGTTTCGGAGAAGAGTTTGATTTTCGTTCGTTTTTACGTACTTGTCGAAGGTTCGGAGTCGAAATAAATAGCTAAAATCCAGCCTATTTCGATAAATTAATACGATTCAATAAACTTGTGGCATGGATGCGACTTCTTGGAAATAATTAATTCTTTTAGGGTAGGGTTTGCGTGATCGACGTTCGTCAGCCTGTGACTTTTGTTTTATTTTTTAGGGTAACACTGAACTCTTGTTGGGCTTTTGTTGGTTAATTCCTGTTGAAAAGTATTATTATAAAAGTTAGTTCTCACTATTGCCCCATATCTGACACTACCATCGCAAGTCAACATATTCATCGCAATGTCAAGCTTCTGTCATCATTTTTTATAATAAAACATGTTTCAAGCAAGAGGTTACGTTTCTTTCTTTTCGCTTCTTCTCAAGTTCTCAAAAATTAAAAAAAACCTTCTTCCAAACAATTTTATTAATTTCTCGACTTTTCGTCTATTCGGCCTTGGGTGAAAAGTGCCAGTCTTCTAAATCAGCGACTTCCTGTTAAAGCTATCAGTTCGGGTAGCAAAAGGGTAAGAAAATTTGCGCTGACGTCCTAAATATAGTCTTTAATATAGAGTTTTCATGGGCTTTCTCTGTATTTAAAGCGTCTTTGGATTATAGAAGCCGCTACACAGGTGAAGCCTAATAGATGCAGAGCCAGACATTTCATTGATAGTTATGTATGTAAATGCGAGTTGAAAAAAGGAGCTTAGGATACTTGAGATACACTGTACTTCGATGTGATGGTTTCAGCATTACATAGTAGTTGAGAGTAGTCTTTGCTGACCTTTTATTGACTTTCAGTTTGAGCCCTATTTATCAGTGACCATCATGTTTCGATGACCAAATTCCAGAACGTCGGAGCCGTACTACCCTACAGGCCACACTCTATTTCATATACTAATCAGGGAATTGTAGTAGGAATATAGAATGGTAAGGCATAATGGGTTAAATTACCGGTAGGGAACGTCATTTGCCAAAAGTTTAGCTTGTTATTTAATGATTGCAACACAAAAAACGAAGGCTTTACGTCACACTTTCACCTCCAGAGCATTTGCCATTTGAACTGACGTGTTAAATGCCAAAAATTTCGTCACGCGCGTGTCCTTTTCAATTAAATTATTTTAAAACTGTACACTTAAGATATATGTGTGTTTATCAAATTAGATCCCAGGACATGAGCGGAATGCGCCTCCAACCCCTGGTAAAGAAGCTCTCATATATCATGCAAATGAATTCATAAATATCCTTTTTCCTCCGCAAAAAAAAAATCCATTTAATAGTCTTCCTCATTGAAGGTGCTTGTTGCATTTCTCCTTCTTTCTGCTCTCTACTTTCAACCCTCTTTTCTAAACGAGCAAGGAAGACCTTGGACTATGTATAATCCACCATCGACGAAATTTATAATCACCACTGTGGACGACGGGGCGGTCGTTTTAACTGGACTTTCGTGCAAATCTCTATGTAAATTGTTCAATTTTATGCAAAGGAAAAATCAAAAATAAAAAAGAAATCAATTTAGTACTTTTGACCATGTCGTTGGGGATAGGGAAAATAGGATCCTTCATCCGGGACGACTAAGGTTCGAGAAAAATAGATTTTGTGTCCTTTTTTTTTTATTTTGTTTTTTATTTCTTTTACAAATCGTCGAGGGTTTTATGGTGGTAGGTGGTAGCTGGCCAAAAATTCCCGTCAGCCGGATGGAAAAGATTTGTTTTTCCGCCACGAAACGGTTTTAACTTTTTTTTCGGTTTTTGTTTTTGAAAAAAAAACTAAAACCGTCGAGAGCCTGTAAATGGGGTGACAGGTTTTTCCATTGCAATACAAATGAAATGACAGGTGCTTTACATTTACGAGATATATATTTTTTCCATGTATGTGAGTTAGAAATGAATCCTAGATGGGGTAGACTTTTTTGTAGGATCTATGGATTTAGAGGAAAAATCTATTATATTGGATTTGAGATTGAAAAATGGAACCTTTGTTAAATGAAAGTTGGGAACGGAAAGGAATAAAGCCTACGGAGTAGGTTGGGTAAAAGTGTTAAAATAGCACATATAATGAAGATTCCCTAAAATGTTTTCATTGCAGTACCTACACGTGGACGTATCTGGAACTTTAAGTCCTATGTTGGATGATCTTTTGCTATTTTTTGCATTTTTGCATAACATTGTTTCAACCATAAGTTTATTACATCGGCCCTACGACGATCACTGAAATACAACCTTGTTTAACAATTTGCGGCCAACGTGTGAAGATCTCGTTTGACTGATTTAAATTTGTTTTGTTATTGTTATGTTGGAGCGACTACTCTTGACATTCGACCCAAATTTTAACGTCATAACATGACATTTCTGAAAGGTAAAGCGTTGTGAGTATATCGATGGATTCAAAAACTGAGCAACGAAGTGTTAAAAATGAATTTAACGAAATAAAATTGGTGGTTAAAGCTTGGCATACGATCACCTCATGAAGCTCTCGACGATGACTATCCTCGGGCAGACGTCAACAACTGAGCAACACGTCGATGAAATCAAATGTTTACTTGTCTTAAACCCCAAGTTGACCATCGGAGAGTTAGCAAAGATGGCCAACATCTCGATTAGATGCTTTCACGGTATTTCAGCCAATTATTTTGGCTTGACATGTATTGCTGCAAAGCATATGCCGAAGGACTGTATTTGAAAGTTGACATGTAGAAAAGGCATTCTTTCTGAGGCTGATTCCGACCATAATGAGGGAAGAACGAGACGTGGGCTTATGAGTACAACATACAAATCAGACATCAAGGGACTAAAAGACGTGCCCCATATGAGCCGATTCCGATGGAGGCGTGTTGATTTCAGTGAAAAAAGAAGGTGATGCTCACTGTTTTCATAGATTACAATAGCGTTGTGCTTCATAAAAATTGTCCCGAAGGCCAGACTGTCAATAGGAAGTATTATTTAGGCATTATATGACGTTTGCGTAAAGCAATTCGCAAAAAAAGCCTAAATAGTGCAAAGATGTTTCGTTGATTTTGCATCACGTTAATGTTAATCAAGTGAAACGATTCTGATCCAAATTTCAAGTGGTCTGGCACGGCGTTTTAACGCGTTTAACAGCCGAGAGGAGATAACTGAATAATCGTTGAGCGCACTTAAAGCTATACAGAACATCGAGTACCAGATGCTCTCAAAAATGCGTTGCAGTCAATGGGGATTACTTTGAAGGCGACAATCTGCTCTATTTTGCATCACCTTGTAAGTGAAACCAAAAGTTTGCTAATGTGAGATAGAATTATTTTACTTTCGAGCCTTGGCAGGAACTTGAGTTTCTACTGCTTTTTAGGCCGGATTTTCCGACGACCTTTGTTGAACTTGGCAAAACCACCTGATTTGCTCACATACCGTTTTTTAAATATCGGTTTTTTAATGTAGAGACTTCCGTGGAAGCTTCCTCCTTTGTTACATCTGCGGTAACAATATTTTCATTTCAGTCTCTGTCACTTGTTGCCCAACATTGCGATGCATATGGACGAACGACTGCCGGAGTATTAGAAACATTTAAGAGCTATCTTCTGGTCACAAAATACTGTGGCGTTGTCGCGTCGTTTGAGGTACCCACACTAACTCTATGTTGGACATCGTAATCGGAATATTCTTAGTGGTTAGCTAAAGAGCCTAAGTATTTCAGTTGTCTGCACTTTGGTACAATGACTACTTTCAATTACAACTTTGGTATATTAGCACCATCCATATTAGATCCATTAGAGTTTAGTAATTTTGCGTTGTCGTATATTTTTATAGAATGCGACATTAGTTTCAACGATCAGTACTATAGTTATTGCAACCTCTCGTGTTGGTTTTGCCTTTATAAAGGGGAACAAGGAAGCTCTCACTTCACTGATTAGACATCCAATCATCTTTCATCCGTTTGTTGAACAAAATCGCAAGCCATTTATATCTAAGATTTCTGGTTGTGGCCGGTGATTTGCAAGGTGTGTTTTTTGACACAAATGCACGCCACCGGCTCATTTCTTTCACTATTGTGTTAACCTTGGGTTCCGTAAAATCTGCGGTTTCCTCTTCGTGTCCGATAGCTTACGGTTTGGTGCTGTTCGGAAATTTTTTATCAAATAACGCATTAAAGCAAAATTTCCATTTATAGCTAAGGTTTAGGTCTCTGCCCGTCCTCAATATATTTCAGCGATTGAGTCTCTCTGGAGCTTTTTCTGCGTTATGCCATAATTCCAAAAATACAGGGTGCGGCAGAACCAGTTGAGCAGTTTTGAAGAGTTATAAAAAAAAACCAGGGTATACGAATATATGAAACAAATGTTTTTATTTTTGAAATCCGTAGAACTTACTATATTATACGTATTAGTTTTTAAAAAGAATGTGTTTAAGATAGCGGCCGTTAGCTGCAATATGTTGCTGGAGCCGATTTCTAAAGTTTTGAACAGCCGCTTCTTCAACAATTCGCTCTCTTAGCTCTAGCAGGTTTTGGGGGTGGCATTTAAACACTTAAGATGTCCCCAAAGAAAGAAGTCGCATATGTTTAAATCCGGCGACCGCGCAGGTGACCCCACGTTACCTCTCAAAGACACTAGACGTCCGGGAAACATTTTTCTTAAAGCATTTAGAGAATTTCGGGCTGTGTGGGCTGTAGCCCCATCCTGTTGGAATCAAACATCCTCTAATCCTTCTTCTTCAACAACCACTTCCAGACGGGACTGCAGACAATTTTGTAACATTGAAACATAACTCCCGGAATTCATGGTCACGGTCACGTCTCCCTCTTCAAAGAAGTACGGACCAATAACGCCAAATTGTGATACGGCACACCACACCGCTAATTTGGAAGAATATAGCGGTCTTTCGTGAACAATTTAGGGGTTTTTTTCAGCCCAGTAGCGAACAATTTTATTTATTCACAATCCCGCTTACGTGAGGCACATTTTCACTGCTGCTGAAGAATGCTGCCTCAGGAGGAATCGTTGCAAGCATTTCCTCACAGAGATTTTAGCGGTTGGCGTAATATGCTGGGTTCAATTCTTGAACCATCATTATTTTGAAGGAATGGACATTCAAATCTAAATGCAGAATCCTCCTCAAACTGCGGTCTGAAACATTCAATGCAATAGCGTGCCTTCGAGCAGAACATCTTGGCGATTGCTCGAGTGCTGCTCTCACTAGCTCCATATTTTTTGGTGTTCTGATGGATCTTCGTCGCCCATGTGCATCTATTCTTGGTGTACTACATCCAACTACCGAATTGTGTTCGCAGTAGGAACAGCATTATTGCGCGGAACGTTAAAGCGTCGCCGGAAAGCTCTTTGCGTCGCAATCACAAGTCAGTTGTTTTCATAAAACGCACGCACGGCAAAGCCACGATGTACTCCAAACCATGTTTGCTACTAAATGGGGATGCCGACAGAACAAAATGAAACCTAGTGCCGCTGCCTGCCCTCACCACCGCACGAACACCTGCCCCTCTAAACTACTCAATTGGTGCTGCCCCACCCTGTATTAGCTCGTTAGCCCTCCGTTTGAAACGGCAACCAGAGTTCTTGAATTGTTCTAACATATATGGAAATCTATCTGGGTTTGGAATCCACCGCTTCAATAGCAGTTGGATTCTGTGATTTTCATGAGCTAGATATATCTGAGTTTATAAATCCCCATCGATAAAAAACACTTACATATTTCCTTGCTGTCCGCTCAATGGCTTCTTTCTCACTGGTATGCACTAGCCGGTTCCAAGTTTCATGTTCAATTATCAGCTTTATAGCTGATTAATTTTATAGCACTTAACTACTCCACTTTTTCAACAGCTTGTCCGATTCGTCGTCACAATTTATACAAGGTGCCGCAGATTTTGTCAGCCAAAATTATAGAGTAGATAGGTTTTGGCGAAACATGAACAAAATTGTATAGCAGGACGATTCTTTATAGGTACTCTTCCCTTTGAATTAGAATGGATTAGGTAATTATTTGACAGATCTCATTATTTCGATAATCCGATAGACACACTTATCCTGGCTTATCCTAGCAACGTCCACAATTTTATTGGTGAACAAGGTTGGCAAGAGCCATGGCGGTATCTTTGGATTGTTGTCGTCCACCAGCAAACTTTCTCACAGTATTTACTCGGCGTCATGCTGTCCTATCAATGTTGTCTGTCTTTTCTCGATGACTCATGTACGAGTACTTCGCTCTTCTGTCGTTTACCGCGGGACTCATCTTTTCCGCTTCTGCTTCAATATTTGCCTTTCAAAAACAGAGTTTCGCAAAATACTCTCAAGAATAATGGGAAATCGCGTAATAGTGCAACGCTTTGTAGACAGCCTTTCTTGACATTTTGTCTGTAAAATCATTGCAGACCCCCGTGGAGCAGCGAGCGTTCTCCATGGTCATCAATAATATTTTTTCGCAATATTCGCTATCATAGGCGGCTTTGAAGTCGACAAATAGTTGCTGAGTACTGATTTGGAATTCAAGGGTTTTATCCAAGACTTACCGTGATGCAAAACTCTGGTCGATTGTGCACTTTCCACACCTGAAATTGTACGGATAAGGTTATTCAGGATAGGCATACAATGCTGAGGTCACATTCATTATGCTTTCGGCTATCTTCCCCCGTCTTGAACAACTATTTGACAGCGGAATGTTGATCGTCGTCGCCGATTAACGGTTTACAGAAATTGTTTTTCCATGTCCTCAGCTTTGGCTTTAGTTTCCCTTGTTCGTTCTTACAGGTTTTCGTTCGTAATTTGTTGACCTGGAATGTTCTCCATATCTTTTGGTAAAATTTCCTCGATATCACGCTTCTTTTGCTGTTTTTTCTTTCTTCTGAGAAGCTGGCGCTTGTCCTTTCGTTTTTGTTGGTTGAGTTCACAAGCTGTTCTGGGCCTGTTTCGCAGATTCGGTTTATATACTCGTCAGCTGATCACGGGTTTCGTAGTGGTGCTCGGGTGAAGGCTAGTACATCAGAAGCGCCATCTCTGATGGTTTATTAGCCACTTCGCCACTGAATTTCGGTACAAAATGCTGGTGGTGCAAGGAGTCGAGACACTGGATAGGTAAAGCCTCTGGAGGTTTTCTCATATTGCAGTCTTCCAACTTCTAGCTTCCTGACAGATTTCGTCTTCTTGGCGGCGTTAGGGAATACCGGGATTCACACCAAGGTCAATGTTGGCCCCTCGGAATTTTCGGAAATCCAGAATACTTGAGGGGCCTTGCATCGATCGCAGACACCCCTAGGGAAGCGTCATAGTGGCTGTAGCTTAAACCTAAACCGCAGGACGTGTCTTCTACAAGCTGGTGGAGTTGAGATTTGCAAATCAGTATTAGGCAGAGCTTGTGGCCTTAACACAGGTTCCGACTTTGATATTACCGAAAGATGGTAAGGAATGGCCTGGTGCATATCATTTCCCCTGCACGTAAGGACATCCCATGAGCTTAAGTCTCTGCGACAGGTGTTTACGTTAAACACAAAAGACATTCCTCCGTTTTCCTGACTGTGGTGCTCTGCTCTATGGTATGTTCTCAATCCATTGTGCTATCGTTGTTTCTACATGAAGCTTGTCCAAGGCCGTACTTATCCGGTGTTTACAGTATTAAATGCACCTTCGCTATCTAGGAAGGCGACCATGGTGTACTATTTGTAGTGTATGTTATTTTTTAGGTAGCTGCAACCAAGTACAGTGCCGTCTCTAGTGATTTTCCTTTAATGTTCTTGCCTTATATGCTGATCTAGGATTACCTCCAGTGTTTTTAACAGAAACGTCAGTAGTCTTTGGCAGAGGAGTGGTAGCTTTGGAAATGAAAACCACTTTGTTTGGAGTGTAGCCCAGCTTTAGACAACCTATTAAGATACTAAGGCATAATGTATGGAAGACCGTGCGGTAACATATCCACGATTATCTCGTCTTTTCTGTGATCAGGCTAGAGATTATGGGTTCGTTGAGAGTTGATGTTGTGGTGTCAGTTAGTACCTGCTCGCCAACATCTCTACAGCCCGATGAGGGGGTAAACCAAACACTCGGCGCGAACTTGAAACGTGCGCTACTGTAGTTAGTTGTGTGTTTTATGGCTAAATTGTATCTCCTATGAAAAGTGCTAATGACATCTGAGAGAAGGAATCTCTGTCGATTGAATTTCAAAAAAGACGATGTTAGGACATCTTTGTCTTTCTTGAATCACGCTTTAAGTCGATTTCCCACAAAGTAATATTTACTACCATGAAGCTAAATTTCATATACCTCTCCAACTAGAGCGATTTCTTACCAGCTCCACCAGTTGTGCACATGAAGTTGGCTGAGGTCCACTTACCCCTATCTGCGCTACCTACGGCGAGGTCGATCTCAACCAAGTTGGAGTTCCCTAGATTGAAGTTGAGAACTCTCTGGGTCTCGGTATTGGTGCCCACGCGTTCAATGTGATTTACCCACCTAAGCCGGGTTATTCGAGGTTTTCTGACGAGGTCGGCATCGCTGTATTGCTATTGTAACGTCTCCTCCACTCTACATTTACGCAAACTGGACCACAAATTACCTGCAGAATTTTTTCTCGGAGCCCCCGAGAGCCTTTTCATCCGCTTGGTCAGTGTTCATGGCTCGGCGCCATAAATTAAGACTGGGATGATCAGTGTCTTGTACAATATCTTTCTGATTGCTCAAGAGAGGGCTTTACTACTCAATTGACTTCAAACTCAAAAAGAAGCCGCGATTAGCAAGACTGATTCTTCGCATGATTTGCAAGCTGGTGTCGTTGTAAGAGTTGAGAGCGGAGTCGAGGTATATGAAGTCCCTCACTACCTTAAAGTAGTCGATGTTGTGTGTCCCTCTTTGCTGAGAACATATACTTTGTTTTTCTTCCGTTGACCGCTAAACCCATCTTTGGGGCTTCTGTTTCAATAGTAGCAAACGCTCCACTGATAGCTCGCTGTGTTCTTTCCATTATGTCAATGTCGTCTGCATATGTGAATAACTGAACTGTCTTTTGAAACGGGCCTCTGGAGTTGACCTATGAATTTCGCACAATTTTTTCAGGAACGATGTTGAAAAAATCAGAAAAGGTCTCTGTTTTGCCATTACCGGCCTAGACAGTAGCATGTGGATTCCATCGTTATCTTACATAGTTGAATGAGTTTTGCAGTGATACCAAAACTAAATATGACTCTGTATCCTGTCCGTCGTTGTCATATGGGGCTTTGAAACCAATCAAGAGGTAGTGTGTATCTATTAGGAACTCTTGAGTTCTTTTTCATGATCTGCCGTAAATTGAAAAGTTGATATGTCTTGGACTTTTCTGTTCTAAAATTTCACTCATAAGGACCGATCAGACTTTTGACTAAGCCCCTTAGGCGTTCACTTAATAAGCAGACAGGATAGACAAGTTTTATATGCTAAGGATTCTACTTGCTAAGCATCCATTTCATTTATTTATTTTACAGAATCTTTTACATTGGACTTATGTAAGTTAAAGTCTAGTTAAAGTAGCAAAATTTGAAATAGGTATGCAGGCTACAATCCAGGATTCTGGTAGTATATATATGCATCGTTTAAAATTATAAATATACCGCGTAGTGTTGTTGAAGGTCACTGTAAGATTCCTTCGTGTTTCCTAGTTGTGGCAGCAAAAAATTGGAGATCCATAGGCAGCGATTTTCAAAGTTAAACTTTTTGCTAACCTAAGCCTTGCCAATAACTATTTGAATATGTTGCTCCCACGTGAGTGTCGAATTGAACCAAATACATAGATACCTCAGTTGTTTGCTTTTTCGACATATCATAAAACAGAGTTACCTATCACCTTTTGTGAGTTCAAGATAAAGTATGGCGTTCACTTCAAGCTTTTGGACTCGTAATGAGAGATCGACAACGATTTTGTTGACTTCTGCAAACCGCTGTTTAAAATCTTCCTCAATCTTATCCAGGTTTAGTGTCAGCCTTATGTTTTCATTCATAATTAGTCTTTTCAGTTCCGCGATTTGTTTTGTTAAACTTAACTCCGTGCAGTTTTCGAATTTTTTATCATCTCCTGTGAGAATCAGTTTTTGCGCGGGTGAATTATTTTGCTCTTTCTTCACGGTAGTAGTGCGGGTCTTGGGTCTCAATGATTGTTGTTGCTATGACATGGTTGATAGTTGACAAAAATAGTGTAATCGAGTAATGAGAAACAGGGATAAATGAATTGATTGCGCAGTATCGGACGAGAAGCAGATGCAGACTCGCAACTTTGTTGTTATTGTTATTATTTTTTATTTTATATAATATAATAATTTTCGTGAAGGGGCGAGTAAACGCTGCCAATCAAATAAGTATCCAATCCTCAAAGCAAAGTATTATGCTTATGCAATCTGTGCTAAGGCCTAAATGATGCTCGGGATGTAAAATCAATAGAGCACCGAACGGAGTCCTCCGGATACCTGGCGTCATCTGGTTGTAATGTAGCCTTACCGCATTACAGGGGTCTTTGATGCAGTGGAATTCCCTTCTCCCATACTCGTGGGATTTAAGTATTGACCTGAATAAAAACAAAACAAATAATACAAATAACTCGAATAACGTAGTAAACTTAACGAATTTACCGCAGTCGTTTGATCCTTTCTCTAAAAGTTTCCGGGAAAAGAAGTCTGCCCTTAGCGCCTACGCGCGAAAAAACGGACTTAGCGAGTAACAAAATCTTGGAGGAGGAAAACAACACACTCCGTACGAAGCTTAAGCAAATGGAGCTACTTTTTCAAGAGCTTAAAAAAGAAGTAGATTTACTGCCAGAAGAAAACAAGACTCTGAAAAAAATGCATATAAACGAAGCCCAAGAAAGCAGTCCACGGACGAAGAAGAGCTTACACGCGAAAAAATTCAGATCTCCAAGAAAAGACCGTCTAAGAAACGTAAAGCTGGTTCTTCGCCCGAAGTCTTTCCAGATAAGAGCTAGGAGTCATAAAAAAAGCAACTCCCAATAATATTACGTCTTCCGCTTCCAATCAACGTTGTTGGGGTTTCAGACTCTAACAAGTTGCATTGCTTTCTCAAAGAAACGCTAAAATCTAAGTATAAGGTTACATCACTGCGCAACAATGTGTAGAGAGTTAACGTCGGCGACTCCGATGACTACCGAGCATTTTCCGACAAATTAAACGCCGAGAAGATCCAATGGTACACTTTCGAGAACAAGTCAGAAAGACCATTACATGTAGTAGCGAGAGGACTTCACCCTTCCTGTACTAAAGACGACATTATAAGCCACCTCTATGCAAAGGGCTTTAAAGTTCTAGACGTCGTAAATATTATTAAAAAAGAAAAAAAAAATATATAGCAAGACGAGGAAATCTTGGTTAAGCTGGGACTTTCACTGTTTATGCTTAGTTTCGATAAGTCCGAAAATAAAGAAGATATTTATAGTATTAAAACTAATCTAAATATCGTAGTCAAAATCGAACCTATGGTAAGATCGATCGCGTAATGTAAGCGCTGCCAAGGCTTCAATCATACGCAGACTTACTGCCAAAAAGAGCGGCGTTGCGTAAAAGGTGTCGATAAACATCTCTCAGAAGAGTGCAACTTAAATAAAAAACTTCCACCGTCTTGCATAAATTGCCAAGGAAAACACCCAGCAAACTATCGCGCATGTGAATTGGGGAAAAACTCCAAAAAAGGCGCGATACGCTTAAAAAAACCTTACGCCCAAACCCAAAAGTGAGATCACTCACCCGTCATTTTGACTTAAGAAAGAAGTGGCGCCTAGATTAACTAATAACAAAACTAACTGGGACGGTTTTAAAAACTACTGCAATGAACATATTGTTCTAAACGTATCTCTACAAACACAAAACGAAATAGAAGACGAAGTCAACATAGTCTCTGGTTTTTAACGTAAATATCTGTCGTGTAGACTTAAGTTTACGGGATGCCCATACATCCATGGGAGTAAGGATACGCCTTGCTATTGCTTACCTACATTAATAGTATAATACCAAGGCAGAACTTGTGTTGGAGGCACAAGTTCCACTCTTGGTATGGGTTGAAGCCGATCTAAAACCTCTTGCTGCTCTTAGGGTCACAGTACCCAGTACTTATTTGCTACTCTACAATGGGCCAAACCAACAGGAAGACCCTTGACGCTCCCACAAGGGGGCCTATCTCAACAAGTCAGGCTCGGACCGAAATCCAGGGGGCTCCTGACTCCCATATTACGAGGGCGGGTCAATAAGTCCGTGACTTTTTGAATTTCTGACCTCTTTACTGAAACAGCAACACTGCTCCTGTCAACAGGCATCTGTCAGTTGACTCCTGTCAAAATTTAAACTTGCTGCGTCAGTTAGTTTGTGTTTGACAGCTATTTTTATCAGACTACTCACTAATTTGAGGAGAAAATGGAAAAAAGTGAATTTCGTGTGCTTATTAAGCATTATTTCTTGCGAAAAAAAACCATTACCGAGACCAAGGCTAAGCTTGATAAATACTATGGGGACTCTGCACCATCGATTTCAATGGTAAAAAAGTGGTTTACTGAATTTCGTTGTGGCCGTACAAGCACTGAAGATGCCGAACGTCCTGGACGCCCAGTTGAGGTCTCTACACCCGAAACAATCGAAAAAATTCACGATATGGTGTTGGCCGACCGAAGATTGAAAGTGCGAGAGATTGTGGAAGCCGTAGGGATCTCGCATGGCTCAGTGGTTTCAATTTTGAATGATCACTTGGGCATGAGAAAGCTTTCCGCAAGATGGGTGCCGCGTTTGCTCACAGTCGACCACAAACGTAATCGTGTAACAACTTCACAGGAAGTTTGGCGTTGTTTAATCGCAATATGGAGGAGTTTTTGCGCCGTTTTGTAACCGTGGACGATACATGGATCCATCACAACACACCAGAGAACAAACAACAGTCAAAACAGTGAATTGGCGCCAAAGAAGGCCAAGGTGGGTTTGTCAGCCAATAAAGTTATGGCGACTGTTTTTTGGGATGCACGCGGGATAATCCACATTGACTACCTTCAAAAGGGAAGAACAATCAATGGGGAATATTATGCCAACTTATTGGACCGATTCAATGACGACCTCATTTGGCCAAGAAAAAATTTCTTTTCCACCAAGACAATGCAAGGGTGCACACATGTGCAGTTGCCATGGCAAAAATCCATGAATTGGGCTATGAATTGCTCCCTCATCCACCCTATTCACCAGATTTGGCTCCGAGCGACTACTTCTTGTTCCCAAACCTGAAGAAATGGCTTGGTGGAAAAAGATTTGACTCCAATGATGAAGTCATCTCGTCATTTTGAGGACCTCGACAAATCATTTTTTTTGGAAGGGATAAAAAAATTGGAGAAGCGTTGGACAAAGTGTATAGAGCTCAAGGGAGACTACGTTGAAAAATAAAACTATTTTTTTATCAAAAAATCTGTTTTAATCCAAAAGTCACGGACTTATTGACCATTCCAACATACATACATAACAAACTGCTCATTTATAAACAAGTGCTCAAACCTGTATGGACGTACAGTATACAACTTTGTGGTTGTACTAAATCAAGCAACCGAAATATTCTTCAAACCTATCAAAACATAGTTCTAAGAGAAATCGTGGACGCCCCATGGTATATCAGAAACAGCGATATCCACAGAGACTTAGGAATAATTACCGTCGCGAACGAAATAATGAACTTTGCTCGCAAACTCCATGGTCATTGTAATAATAAAATACTATATGTACTCCAAATTCTGGAAGAGACAAACTTAATGCGTCGATTACAAAGAACGAAACCGTTCGATCTGGCGCGATAAGGACTATCCGCATATAACAGCGGTACTAGCAGGTGATTTTGTAGGAAAGCTACCTGCCCCAGGCGAATATTATCTGAAATGGAAATTACTTAATAAGGCAACTTAGTTGTATCAACAAATAAGTTGAAAGTTTCGTTTCTGAATTCAGGTACCTTATGAACATACACCTGTTTACAATTTAAATGACGAAAGGCGAAAACATTCACTGCCTTTCGTCCTGGCAGGCCTACGAGTATCAAAAAATTGCTCTTTTCCGATCGCTTTGTATATAAAATTGCATAACATGAAAAGAATCTTCGCATGCCCCAAGGATACGGTATCCTAATGAAAAGAAAGATAAGTACGTGTACCTACCTTGTATGTACTCTTTCGTATTTGAATATCTACACCTAGATTTTATCATTCCAAAAAAAAAAAAATAAAAAAAAAAGTCCCATTTTGCATTTTCGGTTTGTTAACTCGTCCTCTCTACTGGAAGAGGATGAAATAGAAGAACCACGATAATGATGATGGTGGAGCTTCTATTCTTCTCACACACTCAAAGGATTCTCTCATGCGTGCATCATCATTATTTTTGTATCCCCAAGAGAAAGAGATTTTCTTTTTCTATACGAATATCTTTATGCCGTTCTTCTTCGTCTTTGAATGGTTTTAGTTGGTATGAGGGTGGATCCTTTTGAGCGGTCTATTCACGTTTTCAACTTTTATGCCTTTTGTGTCTAAGAATCGACCGTGCATTTCCGGCGCTCGTCGTCATCCTTATTCAACTACTGTTTCTGCTGCTACTTTTTCGTTTTCTTGTCGACCTAATGTCAAAATGTGAATACGAGAAATGTGAAAGGACAAAGTTTTTATCTCCTTGGAATAGCTCGCCTGAAACGGATGTGAATTGCTCGCCTATTACGTATGCGTAACTGAGTTTTGTTCTTTGAAACTTAATTTACTGTACCCTGAGCCTTGTAACTCTATAATTGTGGCCCGTAAACTGCACATATACTGTTACTGTAATAATTGTCCATAATTCACTTATACGAATATCTCACTGGTATTCGGAAATGCATTGCGAAAGTATTTCTTTTCATATTTTTTGCGAAACGCGTGCGGCTGTCAAAATGAACGTAAATTTCAGTTCCATCGTTACAATGCAACAGTGTGACGGCTGACGCTATTGTCCTGACGCATGTCGAAACATCTCAATATACAAGGAACTCGTACACTTCAGGACTTCGAGTGTGTTTACTCAAAATAAAAATTTACGCCAATTAAGGATACTTCAATAAGGTCGCCACCCTATCCATTACAGAAGACTTTTCGGAACATTCCTGTCCGACCCCTGGCAATCGATGTCGGTTTTGTGGTACCAGGCTACCAATTGACTGGTGGTGAGAATGGTGGGATTTTGTAGTTTTTTTCTCGGTGATATAACCTCGAATGGTTACCAGAAATAATTGCAAAAATGATGACAATGATAATGTTTGCAACAATTAAGCAAGTCATACTTTGAGGCATGGGAAATAAAAAAAAATCCAACTTTGCATCCACACAGGAAACGTGACCTGGGAGTTTGTTACTTTGTGTGAGAATTGAATTTTGTTTTTTAAATGTGGATACATTCGTAGCAGTTCTTTTGAAAAAGATACATATTTACGGGTTGTTCTTTTTTTTTCCAGAAAAATCCTCCTCGGGGTGTTCAACAGCTCATGGCTCTTCAGATAGAAGTTCGAGTAAATGTGTTTCAGGTGAGTACCAATGACAATCCTTTAGTATCCTTGCCTTTATGGCATTTCTTTCTTTTTTTTTTAATATCCTCTGTGCTTAAAAGTTGAAAAGCCATTTCGTGCTTACGTATTTCGTCGAAGGAACAAACCATAAAGAGCTTTTTACTCACGATTTTCCATCGAGGACACTCACCCTTCGTGAATGTCGTTCATAAATCATTCGGAGGGTTGTGCTACTGTCGAATGAGGGAACTGCTTTTTGGGGGAAATAAAAATCGAATAGATGCTTCAATCGATGGGAATTTGAAGATAGTGTTTCTTGAGATTTGTGTGGCTACATCTTTCATCTACTATACAATATTTGTCATGGATGACCGATTTATAGTTTGTTGACTATGTTTATGTCGCTGTAAAAACATATCTTGTTATACCCATCAAAGCAAACTACGTAGCAAACTTTGCATGGCGTGTTAGTCTTTTCTTTTTTTACTTGTGTGCTATAACTCATCCTATTAATTATCAAGACGACGACGAAAAATGGCCTGGTAACGATGCAGCGCTAATCCCTTCTTCGCCAATTTATCAGCTTGCTACCCATCAGATTCCTCTAGATTTCTTCAATTCTTGATCCGACTATCATAGATTCCAGAGCCTTTAAAGCAGCATTGCTGTCACCTGCTGGCGATATCATTGTCAATAAAAGTTATTCGAGACTTAATAATGAAACATACTTCAGCTTGGAAAATGCTGAATCCTTATCCTTCACCTTATTCTGGTGAATCAGTTAACTTCTAGGACTTCGCAGTGGCCCCAAATGTCTCTGTGTTGAAACCCTGTTTTTCCATACTGATGATTTGATTATTCCTCTACTTAACCCTGGAAGGGGTTCTGATAGAGATAGAGGACCATTGGATATGTCAAATTTGATGCAGCCTGCCAGGAAGAGAGTATTAAAGCATAGCCGTCGTTAGACACTTACATTAAGGATCTTGCGCATACCCCGAAGTTTTCCTGGCTTTGTTTAAGTGGGTTCAAGCATCAAGTAACATAGACCAGTATGAAATCATACTTGGGATGTTGGACTATGGTTGATGATACTATTTTCTCTAACATTACTTCTACCTTTTCAACGGGATTTGAGACCAACAAGCGAAAGGATTTCGGTTCCAGAATCCTCTATCAGCGGATCTGCGCATCGATTGATCGGGAAACTGCTGACAACCCTATAACTTGGATTGGGCCAGCATGCAGGGTAAAGGCAAGTCCAGTAGCATAATACTGACCTACACCATCATAAGGCTCACAACCCTATACCGAAGAGATAACGGGTTCACTGTTGAAGACTTGGCAAACGATTAAAGAACA
Source organism: Volucella zonaria (assembly GCA_963966105.1). NCBI lineage: Eukaryota > Metazoa > Arthropoda > Insecta > Diptera > Syrphidae > Volucella > Volucella zonaria. The sequence goes on along the minus strand of OZ014534.1, from coordinate 73,414,244 downwards.
ATAATCTTCGAATCTGCACGTAGAATGTTCGAACCCTTAACAGACCGCGTTCAGCCAAACAATTAGCGGAAATTCTAGATTGCTACAAAACAGACATAGTCGCCACCTAAGAAAAGCGATGGGATGGACCGGACAAACAGAAGATGAAAAACTATGAAATATATTGGGTCTACAAGTAAGTTTCCAGCGTTTGTCAGAGATGGCGCCACCAGTGGATCCCGGGCAGAAATGTCAGACCCCACGTGTTTTATTTGTAGGTTTTGTATCTGTCAACAACTTTGCAGCGTTATATTTGAGCAGTTCTATCGGTGTCGTACATTTTATCGAGCAAAATCATGGCAAGTTTCCAGCCAAATAAACGTCATTTGCGGGAAGCGCTGCTTTTATTCTTTAATATGAAGAAAAGTGCGGCTGAGGCCTATCGTTTGCTTTCGGAAACTTATGGGGCGGAATGTATTGGTGAATCGACGTGCCGCGAGTGGTTCAAACGGTTCAAAAGTGGTGATTTTGGAGTTGAAAACAAAGATCGCCCCGGAAAGCCGAAAAGTTTTGAAGACGAGGAATTGGACGCTTTACTTTATGAGGAACCGTGTCAGATTCAAGAAGAACTTGCTGCATCATTGGGCGTCACGCAACAAGCCTTTTCCCTGCGCCTAAAAGCACTGGGATTCATTCAAAAGGTTGGAAACTGGGTGCCGTACGAATTGAAGCCAAGAGACGTCGAACGGCGATTTTGCATGTCCGAAATGTTACTGCAGCGGTATAAAAATAAATTATTTTTGCATCGTATTGTCACTGGTGATGAGAAATGGATTTATTATGATAATCCTAAACGCAGAAAATTGTATACAAAGCCCGGCGAGCTCGCCCAATCGACGCCGAAACGAAATATTAACGTGAATAAGGTCATGCTCTGCATATGGTGGGATCAAAAGGGTGTCGTATACTACGAACTGCTTCCGAGTGGAAAGGACCATCAACTAATTCGTTTGAAGCGGGCATTAAAAGAAAAACGGCCAGAATATGAGACCAGGCATGAGTCCGTCATTTTTCATCACGACAACGCTCGGCCACATGTTGCGGTTTCGGTGAAAAACTTTTTGGCAAATAGTGGATGGGAAATTCTGCCTCACCCGCCTTACAGTCCAGACTTGGCACCATCTGACTGCCACTTGTTTCGTTCGATGCAGAACGCTCTTACGGGAATACGCTTCAGCTCAGTAGAGGAAATCAAAAATTGGCTCGATACGTTCTTGGGCTCGAAAGACGAGAAATTTTTTTGGTCCAGAATTCATAAAATGCCAGAAAGATGGAGGAAAGTTGTAGCTTCCGATGGACGATACTTTGAATAAAGCATTGTAACTATGCTTTCGTAATAAAACTTAAAATTTTGGAAAAAAACGCTGGAAACTTACTAGTAGACCCAATACTATGGAGAATGTTACAGACAACCTGTGCGACAAGAACCACAATCGCAGCGTTTATTCGGTTGCAGATTTATCGAGAGGATTATTGACTTCGCGGCGGGACGCAATGTTATTATAGTCGGCACGCCGTTTTCACACTATGCTCTGACTACTGATCAACAAACCATCTACTAAATTGATCATATTGCGATCGACGCAAGGCACTTCCGAGCAGCTAACATCGACTCAGACCATTATTTTTTTGTACCCAAGACACGGATATGGATATCCGTAACAGCTCAAAGTCACCGAACCGTTGCACTGTGGTTCCACCGTAGGTCAAAAGTTCATTGTAAAATTTTTCGCCAAAAATCAGTTTGAATTAGCTGAGAACAACCCAAAGTTATGGTAAATGAACAAGAAAAATGATACAGTAAATCAAAACCGTTTGATTTTCATCTCGAAAGTCATCTCATAAGCGCATCGCATTTAAGTTCAAGTGCACTGAAAGTAAGAGTTAGTGTATACTATATATTTTTTTATTTTCTTTCGCTTGTGCAAATTTGTTTTTTTTATAATGGAATTATTAGTAGAAGGTAAGAGTTCTGTTTCGATTTTTTTTTATAATAATATGAATAAATATATGATCAGTGGTGTTGTAAAAGTGGGCTATTAGAAAAATCATATAAAAAATCATAAAAATTCCGTTCTGTGTCTCGAGTTAAACTTTTAACTGTGTTCCCCCCGTGACCCCCCGATTATTTATATATCACCAGAAAGGCTGAATTATTTCCTCTCTGATGAAAGTATAATCAGCTGCGGAAGCTTGCAGATACGCTTTTAATTGGGCTTTAAACGACATTACCTCATGTATTTCAGGTGCTGTAACAAAATGCCGCTTTACTAGAATGTTTGTGTTTCAACTTTGGTTATCTGCATCTGAAAATGAAGGGAATAAGTGCTGTTCCATATTAAAAGTACTTCTCGATTCTTGCAATGAAGTATCAAATTTTAATTCTAACGAACTGAAAAATCGTATAGATTGTACAATATTTGTAGAAGAAGAAATCTTACCGAAAGATATACAGCCTTATTCAAAAGTATTCGGAATGGCTAAATGCTATAGAAGAATGTATTATCTCCCGAAACGATAATACTTTGGCATCAACTTCTTTTGTTAGGCGACCTGCTAAGGATTTTGCAGAGTGCAGTGAACGGTCGAAGCGGAGAAGGTTGGCACTTTTAGCAGAAATGGACTCTTCTGTGGTTAATTCATTGATAAATGAATCGAATCAATCAAATACATCTCGAGAGCAACCAAGTTTAGAAGAAGTTCTTCACTTATCACTGAAGCAAAGTTAACAAAAAATCGGTATTTGTTGATAAGGAATTTTGTGAACTTCTACGCATCGTCTGAAATAATGCCATCTTATCAGAAAGTAATTCAAACAAAAAAATTGTGTTATCCACTGAATGAAAAAAATCACTGAATCGTCCGCAGAGGTAGAACTCCAAAGTTTACTTGACCATACAGCCAGGCGTCTGCTTGAGAAATCAATTTTGCAAACTTTTTCGCCTGATTTTTCTAATATGATATTAGTTGGAAAATGGGGTTTCGATGGTAGTACAGGACAGAGTGAGTATAAGCAAAACTTTTCTGATTCAAATGTCAACAATGACAGTAGCTTGTTTGTGACATCCTTTGTTCCTTTATGATTAATATGTAAGTCATCAAACCAAATTTTTTGGAAAAATCCACGTCCCTCATATATTCGACATTGTAGGCCGATACGGTTTCCATTTGCAAAAGAAACTAAGGAGCTTTGCTTGGAAGAAGAAGCTTATTTTAAAAACAAAATTATCAATTTGAATCCATACCTTTATAAAGAAAGTATCATTGAGGTTCAGATAACATATTCTTTGCAACTAACCATGGTTGATGGAAAGGTACGAGTATGTTGTGCTTTAAGTGAAACAGCATCAAGCAAGTGTTACATATGTGGTGCCTCACCGAAAGAAATGAACAATATTGAAAAGTGTTTGGAGAAGACAGTTGATGAACGCAAGTACGAGTTTGGCCTTTCCCCACTTCATTCATGGATTTGTTTCTTCGAATATGTATCCTATAGATTACATATAAACAAATTGCAAATAAGATCGGAGGAAGACAAAGCCCTTTTTGCAGAAAAAATGAAATATATTCAGGATACATTTCGGGAAAAATTAGGCCTTATCATAGATAGACCGCAAAGTAATGGGAATGTTAATTCTATTGATGGAAATACCGCCAGGAAATTTTTTGCTAACGCTTCCATTTCTTCTGAAATTACAGGAATTGATAAAAACATAATTAAGCGATGTCACACAATCACCTTGTCTTCTGGCTACGATATAAATACCCAAAAATTTAAAACATTCGCATTGCAAACTGCTAGGCTAATTGTTCAAAAATATTCGTGGTACAATCTTCCTAGTTCAGTTCACAAAGTCCTGATTCATGGTTCTGATATAATTAATCATGCTCTGCTGTCTATAGGGGAAGAAGAGGGGGCCGAGGCAACAAACAAAAACCTTAAACTTTTTCGACGGGATCATACAAGAAAAATGTCGCGAAAAGTACAGATTTATTTCATCGACTTCTTTTAAATTCTGATCCCTGAATTACGAATATGCGAAAATTACCTCACAAAAGGATATGTATTCTCTCGGACGAAGTGATTTCTTTACTTGATCTTTAACTCTTAATTCTTCGTTATGTATTATTTGTTTGCTTTTTAATTAAATAATTAATTTAAATTTGTTAAAATGAAATAAATTTGAAAAAAGAAACATTTTGTGCTTTATGTATGATTTTTCTATCGTACCGAACTATTAACTAAAACAAAAAAATCTTTCCCTTCTTACACACTTTTAGCATATCTCAAAAACTTGACCTTGGTTTGCAGATTCAGAATCAGGATACCCAAATTACTTATGAACCAATTAAATTTAGTCGTTTTTCAATGAGCAAGTAATTATGACCGCCTTTGTTCGGGAGTGGAACCACTGTGCGTTGTAAGGAAGCTCAACGTTGAACATACTGCATGAGTGGAAAATCGGCCGAAAAGCAATCAGAGAAGCTGTCTAGTCTATTGTATTGGTTTTCAACCCGCCCCAAAAAATAAGCCCCTGGTTCGATGACGAATGCAGACAGTCAAATCTGGAAAAACTACGGATGCACAGTGGGGTCCTGGAAAAAATAACAACAGTGGCAATCGAGTTCTATGAGCAGAAAAGATAGGAAGAATATAGGCTCCAATAGAGCAGGGGAAATGCTCGACCGGGGCTCCAGAGAGGTGCTACAAGAAGAATGGAATTCGGAAGTCTTACATATATTATATGAACGCCTAAGCCTCTCCGCCAATAATTTCATCCCCTATTAGTGTGGTGTTAGGCCAAAAAAGTTCGCCATAGATCAAATTTTCACATAAAGGCAGATCTTGGAAAAAACCCAAAAGTTATAAATCGATACACACCGCCACTTCATTCATTTAAAATCCAGCATCTATGCAGACGAACACACAGAGCCAAGCTCATTTGATGCTGCTTCGTCAATGTTGGTACTGACAAAACCGAGACCGTCCATGTCAGAAAAGGCCTTAAACAAGGCGATCGTTGCCCCTTTTTAATAACGTTTTTAAAAGAATTATCGGAAACTGACAAGTTAACTCTAGAGGCCATCTTTCTAACGTCTTTGACATAATGGGAAGTACACAGCGAGATGTCAAGGGAACATTTGCGACTATTGAAGCAGATGCGGCAAAAATGGGCTTAGAGGTAAACGAGGGAAAAACAAAATCTGTATATACCCTCAACAAAGAGGGCCACACAACATCGACGATTAGTAAGGGACATTATCTACCTCAGCTCCCCTATCAACTTCGACAACGACATTAGCGCGGAAATCATGGGTTTAGTAGTCAATTGGGTAGTGAAACTCTCTCTCGAACAACCAAAAAGACATTATACAAGACACGGATCAGTCCAGTTCTGCTTTACGGCGCAAAAATGTGGACACTGGCCAAAGGGGATGAAAATGCTCTCGGCCACTTCGAAAGAAAAGTTGTTCGGGTAATTTTTGTTCCCGTTTTCGTCAATGGAGAATGGAGGAAAATGAATTGAACGGGCAATACAGCGACGCAGATCTCGTCAGAAAAGCTTGGATAACTAGTTTTAGATGACTAGCTCACCTTGAGTGCATGGACATTGGACACTAACGCCGATACCCGGACAGATTTAGATTCCCAATTCAGAGAGATAACGCAGTAGAGAACGATCTCATCTTAGGAAGCGTACACAACTGAAAGGGGACTTCAGCCAACTTCGGGTGCGCAACTGATGGCATTTAGCGCGATCTGAATAAGTTAGTAAGAGACCTCAATTTTTCTCCCCACTACTCTGTTCGTCTAGTTCGCGAGCAGTTCTCTTTTCTGTAGTGTTGCCTGGTACACCTCTTATTTTGCTTCATATGGTAGCATCAAGTTTTCGTTGTGCTGGACGGATGAAACCTACACATCTTGGTCTAGACGTCACTAACTGCCAATGTCGCCACTGATATTTTGCGCTTATTGCTGTCAGCACATTTTTCTCCAAAGATTTAAGTGTATTTGGTCTTTGTTCAAACAATCTTTTAGATTGGAGCCTTTTGGAGTATATTTCTTTAAAATAACTTCCTTGGAGCTCCTCGTCTACGAATGCGAATTGGCACAGTAACTACATCAAGGTAACAGTCTGAGTCGCTGTAGGCTCGTCGAAACATTCGTCCATCCAGAATGTTTCAGCTGGGTCTTGCGTCGATCGTAATGTGTAAAATCTGGTTGACGGATTTTTGGTTAGGTTACTGCCAGGTCCTTCTGTCGATGTTGAGGTGGTAGAAACGTGTGCTAGCGATGATGGAATTTCGTCCAACAGCGTAAGTTAAGAACTAGTCAAGTTAAGATAAGAACTTGACGTTAGAATCACCAAGGACGATCCTTATGTCGTGCTTGGCATATTGCTCATACGTTTATTCGATGAGCTCGTAGAAGCAATCTTTGGCAAAGTCGTCCTTTTTCTCTTTGTGCCTGTGAGCGCATGTCAGGCTTATACCAGGGAATTTAATCTTGATGCGTATTGCAGTAACTCGTTCGCTCAGAAGCTCAAGACCTTTAGCCTTACTTAGCTCTGATAATAAATACACATCCCAATATGCCCTGCTTCTACTGTTCTGTAGCAATCGCACAGTAGATGAGCAGTTATCATCCTTCTTTTATGGTTTCTTCCTTCTATTTACGGTTTGACTGCATAGGGTCCAAAAATTCCCCAAGTCCAGCTGAACCGTTTTCCCAAACAGTAAGTCCATCCATATTCAAAGCTGCTTGTTGCTTCACAACATTTAGTGGTTCAGCGACTACTCCAACCTGGAGGTATAACACATTATCACCAGTTTTAAAAAGTACTGACCGAAAGCTTTGTTGTTATTCGTGTGACATTTGTAGAAACAATATTCCTATTCATTGAAACCCCTAGACACGTAGAAGTTCCCATGATGTACAAACAATTTATCATCTAAATTTCAGTTGGAAAAAGCATTGTGTTTTTGACATCGAAACCATTGAGGTATAAAATCACTTTTTGTAATAATTATTGATAATCGTTCAAAATCTCTTCTCCGTAACGACCTTATGCATATCTTTTCCTCACCATTAATCACTTAAGCAAGTCAATTAAAGGACCTCTCTCGGGCAACCAGCAACTGGCTTCTCATCGATGAGAGTCATAAATCTTTGATGATACGGATGTCCGGATTGTTATGATAAACTCCTCTCAACTCTACTTAACAACAGCTAATCTCTAATCACCTACAACACACTACCAGCTATCCATAAATACTCGTATCTGTAATCTCCTCACATCTAGCCACTTCAGTGGGAAATTGTGTAAACAATTTATTACCTTTTCAAATGAAATGGCGCGCATGATGATGAACTGAATCAACCCTGCCAGAGTGTATCAACCAACCAGTCAACCCTCCTCTCCAACCCCTTGATGTTGTGAAAACATCAAAGATTTTCATTATTCTGTTAAGTACTCGAAGTTAATCCTATTACGCGTGTGTCTGCGATGATGTCCTTTTCATCCCTTTCTGATGTCATCCCCATAGATGGCATCTTCATTGAGAAGAGGATCATTGCAAACTTGTAGCTCGTAAGTACAATGAAGCTAATCGACACACTATACCCAGACAACCATCCCTAACCACCCTAATTCGGCAAAAAAAAAAAAAGAGAAAACATTTTTTCCCATGGGTCTGACAATTAATAAAATCCGCGAAAAATAATAAATCCACTTCCACTTCCACTTCCATCAGAACGGGAGGGTGTCAGACGGTAGGTAGGGTGTGTGTGGGACAAGATCTATGAATAAAACTTAAATTAACTATCAGAGGTTGCCGTATATACCCGGTCCAATGAAAAGTGCCGGAACTTGAAGGGGTCGAATTTTTATGGTGCACAACTTCCGGCACCACGTCGATATGGCACACGCTAGCTAGTCATTTCGTTATTACGCTGATCACTGATTCAATCGACGACATGATTTATGATGAAGTGTAGTAGTGTAGTGGACCAAGAGTAAGACCATATTTTGAACGACAACAGCTACAGGGTCGTGAGTTGAAAATATTTTCACAGAAATTCAACCACTAGCCCATGAGCAGTTTTTTCGGGGGTGCTGTGTGTAAGTTATGTGTGTAAGTGAACGCTTGAGATAGTTTCCCTTGGACTAGAGTGCAAGTTAAGAGTAAAGCATGTCGTTGTCATGGTCGATAAACTCGGGTCAAACATTTTGATTTGGAACTTATGTTTATGGAGAGGGCAATGAGATAGACTTTTGGACAAGAGAACGGTCTGCACCATGAAGATGGTGTTTAATGATGAGAAAATGATTTGAAGAAGGCACATACACAGCAAACACTATAGGAAAAGTCAATTTTCGTGTTTAGGAATCCTGTTGTGAAGAAAGCAGATCTCGATGTAAAATATAAAGCAATTTTTGGTTCAATTACAATAGTTTGTTAAACCGAAGGAAAGTTAATATTTACTCGTGGTAGGTTGTCTTCTACTCCACCAAAGGCAGCCCAAAATCTATTTTGTGAAAGGTATAGAAGTCGCTGAAGAAATCACTAAGATTTTGCAGTATGCTGAGCCTCATTGCGCAACTGTAACTGACAATTATTACCTGCACAATCCGAGTTGTGTGTACTTCAATGCATACCAATGATCTATACAAAACGTTTTGGGGTTTTGGAGGTGGAACTCTCAAATTGCAACCAACGGCGCTGTTGGAAACAGATCCAGCGATAATCAAACTTGAGCTCGGAGCTCAGATCATATGAGGACTTTTGGGCGTCTAGCCAGTTTGTCGAAATTAAGATGGTGACTGAGGAAATTCTAGTGAACCAATGACACCCTTCCAGGTTAGGGGTTATACCGCCGAATTACGAGTACTTAACCGACCACGAAATGGTCTGTAGTGACAAATAAACACGGTTATGGGATTACAGTTGACAGAACGAATACTAAACGGGGGGCCAAGTCTGCTACAAAGTGGATATCACTTTCATCAGAAGTGCGATGTGATTTTTTTTTATGATTGGCGCGCACAAGGGATTCCCCTCAGCGGAGAGGGGAAGTTAGGGAGGGAAAAAGAGAGATACCGATGTGCGTTGGTTTTGAATGTTTGCAAGTTATAGTGACAAGAAAATAAAGAGCTCGGCAGGGCATTCCATTAGCGAGTTGTACGGCTTAGGAACGAATCACGATATTTCAGAGTACGTCCGAAAGTGGGCTTAAGGGTATACTGATGAGCATTGATAGTGAGACGGGTGTTACGGTTAAAAGTTAGAAGGGGTGGAATGCTACTGGCAATTTCTGTGGAGCATGGCGATACAACAAGGTGAGACAGGAGACATTAAGCCTGTGTTCGAGGATGTCGAATGACTGTGTAGTCATCATCTATGGGTTTTATCGCACAATTTTGGATCCAATCTAGCAAGTGCAAAGACGTCTTATGAGCACCTGACCAGATGTGAGCATTGTACTGCAATTTTCTTATGAATGCCCATGAAAAGTTGTTATAAATACTATCGTGATTATTAAAGAGCAGCTACAGCAGCGCCTATATGGATAGAGACTTGTCATAAGAGGAAGACATAGACAAGAAGTTGTGAGCTTAGAGCATCTGCGCGAACGTCCTAATATAACCCGCATGACAAAGATAATATGGCGCACATGCCATACAAAGAAAACAGACGAAATGATCTAAGAAGAACACTGGTGATTTTAATGTTAGATCCGGAAAGGAAAAAAGCCTGCTCGACGCCAGCTCTGAAAATGGCTTTTCAGTTAGGCAAAACGCTATCATAGATTGCACATGTTTTTCACATCTCAATATCCACAAAGAGACCTAACAGTTACCTGATCGGCAGAACGTTATCAAGATCGGTCACATTGCGGTCGACGTTAATGTCAACATCAAATTAAACCACTAGATTGTGTACTCAATGTACAAATAAGAGTACACCGAATAAGTAATAAAAGGTCTTTCACAAGTCACTCCTAGATGTCAGTAGTGAATAATCTTTGAACGCTACGCTTTTTTTTTATGCCATCTTTGTCGCATCTGGGGAAATGAAAATCCTCGAATAATTTCAGAAAAATCATTATGTCCACACAATTGTACTGTTTGGTGTGGTTATTGGGCTGGTGGAATCATTGGTCCATTTTTCTTCGAAAATGCAAATGAAAGTGCTGTTACTGTCAATGGAGAGTGCTATAGAGAAATTATTGGAGATTTTTTGTGGCCTCAAATTGAAGAAATGGACACAGACGATCTTTATTTTCAACAGGATGGAACTACGAGTCACACAACACGTGCAAACATTGAGATATTGCGGTATACCAGGTCGATTAATTTCACGCAATGATGACAGAAACTGGACACCTTGATCATGCGATTTAATACCGTTAATTTACTTTCTTTGGGTTTTTTTTGAAAAGTAAAATCTATGTGGATAAGCCAACAATAATGGAATTTATGAACACCTCTCGATCGAAGCAATGAAGAGGTGCTTCTATAGAAATGTATTTCTACCCAAATGTGAAATGAATCGGCAATGACAAAAATACAGAACAGAAAAAAACATGCATAGATAAGGATGGGGAAGTAATAGTAGAGTCACAGTCGGTTTCGAAAATTTAGAGGAATCACTTCTCCAGACTTTTTCAGAGCTAAGATGACCAACGCTTCGCTGTGAACAACTTCGTCCACTTGGATAATGATATCCAAGGCAGGAACCAAATAGACTCCCTGACGACGAGTTACTCATATTTAAATCAGCAGGGATTAATTTGGTAGAGGTAAACACCAATTTATCTATAAAATATGGTCAGATGAAGGTACTCGTATGTTAAATAAATGGAATCTCAGCATCGCGTGCCCGATTCCCAAGATGAGAGACTCCCTTAACTACCCCAAGTGTGAATCAGTCTTATTAACGTCGTGTACAAAATTGTATATACCCTTGTACAATATGTGAACTTTTAAAATCCTGTATATGTAGATTGCTCCTTATCAGTGTGGTTTACGATCCTGTAATTCTACCAAGGTAGTAAAGGACTTTGTCTACCGGAGCAGAAATAAAACGAAGAATACGTAGGTGGGTGACCACATGGGAACTCAGTACTCCGCGTGCTGTTGACAAAACCCGCCACATGGGCATAGTACCCCGGCATTAAATCCCGGACCCTACAAATTAATTTGTATCGTTCCCTTGATAATAATAATAATAATAATAATAAAACGAAGAATCATTCTTGCCAATCGATGTTTCTTTGGGCTAAGAATTCAATTGAGCAGTAAGGCCCTATCACGAAAAACTAAAGAGAATCTATATAGCATCCTTGATCACCCCAGTCCTACTTTATAGCGCAGAAGCATGAACCCTATAGAAAGCGGATGATGATATCCACAGTCATTTCGAAAGAAAAATCCTTCGAAAAATATTCGGTCCCGCTTTGAAGGAGAATACGAGCTGTACAGCGATATCGATCTATTCAGTAAACAGCGCATCATTCATCTGAAATGGCAATGATATGTAGGGCGAATGGGCACCAGTGCTCCGGCCCGCAGGGTCTCCAAGTCTAACTTAACCCAAAGGGACAACGTGATAAAGGAAGATCTCACCTCCGGTGGCGCGTGCAACTGGAGGCAGTTAGCTAAAGACCGGTCTAACTGGATAGGATTGTTAGTTGAGGGCTAGGTTCAACCCGAACTGAACCGACGCTGTACTGTACTGTCAATACTTAATTTGTAACTGTTTATGCGTTGGATTACAGCCTGGCTATTACAATAATACAAATGTTGGCTTTAGATGTTGGGCTGAAACTGAGTAGCCAACACCTTTCTCTTATTACTATTTCTTTCGCTTGAAAGACGCTGAGATAATGTGGAAGACGATAAGTCTCAGAGACGTTTAGTTCTACAGAGTATTTGGTAAAGAAAATACATATTGAGTACAACCATGTCTTTGTAGTCTACTACGCTATATTCATTCTAGTGCAGCGCATATTTAGATGAGATTTTCCATTGGAAACAGGCTTAAAGATAAAGCCATGTGCTTTAGTGAGCGACTGATTGTAATATCGCATCAAGCCTAAATTTGTTTATTGATTTTATTATTTATTTCGATTCATAAAATATAAATATAATTATTTCACATACTTCAGAATTAAGAAATAAAAATAGTGACATTATATGTTTTTTGTACCATATGGTATTAAACAGTGTTAAATGACACTTCAAATGGATTTCAATTAGATAGATACTTATAAAGATAATGGGGTGGACCGTAAAAAAAAATATATATTTAACGTAAAGAGAAAACTGAAATTGTTGCAATATTCAATAATATATAAATATACA